>JAQFVV010012409.1:7010904-7495904 GCA_028023455.1 Epiperipatus broadwayi | reverse complement strand
ATTAACAACTCATCAAAGTGTTTCCTCACACTACGAATATTTATATGAAAAATCTTAAAATTGTCAATAGCCAAATTATCTTTTTGAGTAATAATATTTTTAAAAGATAACCCATGTCATAAATTAGACAAATCCGATTCAGAACCAATCCTAATAGCCCTATCCCCAGTATCTTTCCTCAACCAAATTTTCCCATCTTTAATCCAAACAAACCTATACTTATTTTCTTTAGCCATTGAACGAACTTTCCAAAATAATTTCCTATTTTCAGGCAACAAATCTTCATTCAAATATATATGCTTATCAGCTGTAGCAATAGGCAAAACATCAGATAGATATAATTTAATTATTTTACCTCCTTACAAGAATAAATCTCTTACCATTTTACTAACAAAATTAACTTTTATTACAGGCCTAAAACTACCTCCATATTTTAATCTATAAATAGAATTAATATAATTTTTATTAAAGTCTGACAATTCTAATTTTTTAGCTATATTTTCAACAATATTAAATAAATTTTCATCATTAGCATATTCAACACCAACAATTTCAATATTGTTTTCTAATCTTTGCTGCTTTAAATAAAAAATTTCTTTTTACAAATTGCATAACAAAGAATCTTGTGCCTTTACATTTTCTTGCATTTCATTAAATTCTCTAATCACTATTTTTATATTATTTTGAACTAATTCAAGTTCTAAAGTAAGTTTAGCAAAAGATTGAGATAAGGAATCAATATTATTCTGTAAAACAGGCAGCATATCAAGTTTTCTATTCATCTGCTGAAGTAATTCAAGACTAGAATTATTATCTAAAGAATTAGATAAGGAATCAGAACTAGATCCATCATTTAAAGTCAAATTTAAATTAGTCCCTCATCTACAATTTTTACACCTCCACAATGCTTTATTTGTAGATAACATATTTTTAAATGTCTTTTCACTTACTGTACTACATTTAAAATGAACATTCCCATTACAACCCAGACAAGTTATAAAATTCCCACCAAAAGGAGGAGCTAAATGACAAGAATTACATTTATCCATAATAATAATAAAAACCTAAAGTTTTAAAACCAAACAAACAAAAAATAAAATTAAAACTAATTAAAATTCCAACAGAGATTAAAAAGTAAGACAATTAAGAATCTAAAGTAAAGATTAAAAAAAAAAAATCAAAAAGAATAAAATAAATCAATTAATTAAAAAAAAAAATTCCAACAAAGATAAAAAACTAAGATAAAATAATAATAATAATAATAATAATAATAATAATAATAATAATAATAATAATAATAATAATAATAATAATAATAATAATAATAATAATAATAATAATAATAATAATAATAATAATAATAATAAAAAACTATCAACTTACTTTAAATTAATAACTTATTAAAATTATTATTATTTATTCTTCTACAGGTAAGTATCATTAAGCAGAATAATCATTTATTAATAATCAAAAGCTTTATAATTAACCAAAATCTAATATTACCTAACTCAATTAAATACACTAATTATTTTAGCATTTACCTGTTTTATCTTATCTTTCAAAACAAACATCAAAATTGACCTTATTAATTCCTGAAATCTTGAATAATATAGCACTTTGGATTTATTCTATTTAATAAACTTTGCAATATTTTTATTATTTGATAATAATATTAAACTTAAATAAACTTTAAAATATAAATGTGACTTCTATAATTATATCAATCTTTATAACACTCTGAACATATAATAACTTTAAATTCCAATTTCAATTAATTATTCAAGTTCTTCAATTTTTAATAAAATAAATATTAAAAATATTAATCAATTTATAATTTAAAATTAATAAATGTTTAATTTGTTAAATTCAAATTCTTTATTATAATTTTATACTTTAAAAATATAATCAATAAATTTTATATCGTGATTTCATTAGGCAGTGTGCTTTAAGATATGACTTTATGATAATAATGATTCAATAGAGGAATACTACTACTCATCAAGCTTAAATTAAAATATTTATTTTGTTTTCACAACAATATATTTATAACATATTTGTGATTACAAATTGTAACATAAATAATTTATAACATTTATATTTGAACAATTACATACTTATAAAATTCTTTACAATAGCTAAAAATAAATACCATGATGTCAGAACCAAAAAAGCAACTAATATTTCCCAATTAAATTGGTGATTTACATCTTTCATGAAAATTATAACCAAGATCACTATAATATATATCCAAGAAAGAAATGCTATTGCAAATTATAAATTTAATATTATCACATTTATCATACTGAAAAACATAATAACTAGTTTTATTCTTTTTTCTCACATGTCATAGCATCAGTCGGGAAGCGAACCCGCTAACCCGGGACAAATATTTGTAAAGCAGTCATCGCTGACCTCTCAACCACCAATGCTTGACTAGTTTTATTCTTTTGCCATAGTATTTTCAAAGTAATACAAATATAAAAAACAAATACTTGTCAAGCATTTTTAGCCAAGAGGTCAGTGCAGCCCCCTTGCAAGCAAGCAGTTGTTTGCAGATGGCTGTTGCAGGTTTGACTCTTGGCTGATGCTATGACATATGGAAAAAAGCAAATACTTCGGTCTAAACTTGAAATAATAATAAAAACAACAGCTGTGTTGTTTTTATTATTAAAATAATATTAACTAAATATTTTTTAAATAAAATAAATTCTAGTGTTTTAAGTTATTTTAATAGAGGTCCATGTCTTACTTTAATATAAATAAATTTGGCAGAATTACCACGAATTATAACCAATTTAGCCTTAAAACTTTACATTAGCAATACAAAATATTCTATAATTTAGCTTGTTAATTGCAGTACTGACACATTTGAGTCTTTGTTGCATAGCAATATCCAAATCTGCTTCTCCATATGTTCCAAAGCTAATAACTAAACTTTGCTGAACATTTTTGATTTTATTCTTGAGGATATATCATTTGAACTACTTGAACATTAAATTACATGACAATATACATAGGATGGCTTTAACATATTAGAAAACATTCCAAACTGAATTCCAAAAATGAGAATGTTTTGTTTTCAATAAGTTTAAATGTAGGCCTCATCAGCTAACTTCTGTCGCCTATAAACTATTCAAAAGATCTTTACATAAAAATTGAAATACAAAAATCACCCCTTATTTACATTTCCTAGTATTTTTCACAACCAGTAGTAATGCTTTCTTTTGTACAATTATGTAGAAATTGTGTAATATAAATAACTTGAATGTTAGAATCAACTAAGTCTGAACTGTCTCAAAACTGAGTTAAATACCTTAACTACAATTATTAAAAATTATGAGTACATTCTTCTTTTTTTGAAAGTTTTTGTTTTTGCATTTTTCTTAAAACAAAAACTGCATTTATATTGCTAAAATAAATCTAAGTCATTGATAACAACTCACAGCCAGAAGCAATATATGAAATAAAATACCCTTATCGTAGTATTTTTATGAAATGGATAATAATCCCATAATAATTTGCTCAGTGGATTCTGGTGGATCTTACCTAAAGTGCATTCAATCTTGTCTAAATTGCAAAAATAAAAAAAATATTTTATATCATAGATGTGAAACCATTCTTAAAATTAGAATAATGAAACCATTCTTAAAATTAGTTCACATATTCTATAAAATTTCTAATAATTTTGAGATTATAACTTTATCTTATTGCATTGCCAAATCTATATATTATTAATATCATCTATGTTCTTTTTTACTTTTTACAATGCAGTTTCGATTGCTCTAGCGATCTTCTTCGGAACTTCTACTTATATTTACAAATAGTAGAAGTTCTAGATTGCTGGGAAAATTGGAATAGTGGTTTGTAAAAAAGCATTGTAAAAAGTAATAAAGAACATAGATAATATTAATTTTAACTAAGGTGTGTTATCATTATATTCTAAAAATTCTTCAGACACATCTTCAAAAACTAGACTATTTTATAGTCAAAATAAGAGTCATAGATCACATGACCCTATTCTCTTAAGGTTGTAAATTATAAACAATGAGGATTGCCAATTCCTCAACAAGCATTGTGATAAATGCTTAGTCAAAGCCAGCATTTAAAATATCTCTGTCAGGAATCCCCCCAAACCCCTGACCCTGGTTTTGTGCTTTGGCACTCCTCAGAGAGATGCCAGGGTAAGTTCGGACACTAGATCTAAAAATACCAACCCAAAACCAATCACTTATCTAAAAGTTATCTATTGAGTGGACCTACATGTCTTCAAAGCCAGCTATCCAACTCAAATAGCTATATGGAGCTGATAGATCTTCAGCCATACCATATATTAGTAGTCTTAGCAATATAACATCGCATAAGACTTAAGGCAGAGATTATGATTACAAAATAGGTATTTTGATTTCACCAAGCAGATTAGCTTTGACTCAATCTAAATGAGTGAGAAAATTGATGAAATGATCAAAATATTTCTTTATTTATATCATCCTTCATACTGATTCTGTCATTCTGTTTTATAGATGAGGTAAAGATCAAGATGTCTTTCTTGTCAAGCCAATGTGGATATTTCTAATTTGGTTTAAATAAACATTTATACTATGAAAATATTGTTTGATTTAAATAGTCATAACTCAGAAATAAATATCACTAACAGCTTCTTAGCTGAATATTACTATATTTTAATAAAGATATCAGATATCTCAGGAAATAGGTTTGATTCAAATTTTGAAGTTTATGCCTCATTGGCATGTTTCTTGCTGTTTAGTATATATGGATTACAATTTTGATGTCCTAAATTCTCATTGATTTTAATTTTGGCTCATTGAAATTGTCTTTTTTCTATTGATAAAAGAAAAACTAAAAATTATCTGTTATCAAATGATTGTCTTTTTTTGGGTGGGAGGAGGGGGGGGCTAAATTTTTATCCAGAATATTTTTCAATTTTATTGTTTACTAAAAACTTTTAAAAATTATTTTTGACAAAACAATACATTTTGTTTAACAATATTACTTATTTACTAAATTTTAATCAATTCGATGATTCTTTACTTCTTTTTTTATTTAAATATATTTCGTCAAGCATTGGTCGTCGAGAGGTCAGCGCAGCTGTCTTATAAGCAGTTGTCCTGGGTTAGAGGGTTTGCTTCCTGGCCAATGCTATGACATATGAGAAATATATATATAATTCTATACTTCAATTAGTATTTTGCATGTTTAATGAGAAAAGATTATAAATTTATACTAGCTGATTATGCTTTGACATATGCGGTCAACTTCGTACATATAGTAATGATGGCAGGGTATTGTAAGTTGTTTATTTAATGGATAGATAATATTTAAATATAGCTATGTAAATATTTAATTTACGTAATCTATTTTTTAATAAATGTATGCATGATTCTTTTTTATTGATCATGTGATGGTTAGTGGTGATAAACCATGTCTCCATAAATTGCAACTCACTCAGATCATACTATATTTACTTTTACTGTGTTGAAGATGTGTCTGTATTCTGTCTCATGTTCCAAAAAAAATATTAATATACTGAATTAGCTTTAGGGTGGTTATATAGATACCTATGCTGTGCTATTTTAGTTGCAATTTTGGCAAAGTTATATACAAGTTGTAGGGCAAGATCTGGCAGTACCTTTTGTATTACTTATTAGCCTATTTACTGACAGTGAATTCCAAATGCTAATATTATAAGTATTGGAAAAGAATTTATTCAATGTTTGAGATTGACCTGGTATATAGGGAAGACTTATCCAAAGTTTTGTGTCAATTGTTTGAAAATATATTTCTTATACCAGAGTAGAATTTTTTGATTGTGTTGATTATAATGTTCTGCTTATACCATATTACATATAAATCTGTAAATGTTCACTTCAATATTAGTTTTTCAGTTGGCTTCATATTTTCACAATTTAAAGTTTTGATGTAATAACACCTGCTAGTCTGTGCATGATAGGGGTTAATGTGGTCAATTACTCCTTTAATCTATAGTAGTTTGCCAATCATTTTATAATTAAAATGGTTATTATACCTTTGTATGTATAAATCTAGGAATTTGATACCATTTCCTGCATCTTCCAATTTGATTGCCATTATTTAAAATGTTACTTGTGCATATTCATAACACAAGCATAATAAACATCACATGATCATTATTTCTTACGCTTGCTCTTAACTGTTATTAAAACAGGCCAAACTCTCTAAACATATTGTCATAACCAAAACCTAGTCTGGGGATATTGGGTGAGTAAGCACTAGATGAGGATTTTATGCACAAGCCTTCTGGCATCCACTGATTACTCTGGCTTGCACTGAATGACAATACATATAGAGAGTTTTGCCTGTTTTAATAACACATAAGCATGTCATTTATGTACCTTCTGTGGATCAAACCAGGTGCAGGAGCTAAATATTTTCAGAATCATTCATTTTTTAAATTTTGATAAGGTGATGCTACATGTAATTCCCCTAATCGATAAACTCAACAGCCATCTGTATTCCATTTTGTAATACTTGTCATTTATTATGACTGTGATATCGCATCTATCCAGTTCAACAATCACTAATAAATTTGATTCTCCTACAATCATAATTTGATTTTTGTAGCAACTTTTTAATTATAAATATTGAATGTATGTGGGGAATAGAGTCATATAGTTCTGTTATATCCAAAAAAGTTAGTTTGTGATTTGAATCAATTTTGAGATCTTTAATATTATTAATGGAGTTGAAAGAAGACTTAATTCTTCCAAATCCCAACTATAGTCATTCTACAATCATTTTCCTAACTTTATAATAATAGGATCTCCCAAAGTTAATCATCAATCTTAGAGAGTGACTAACTCTATGCAATTTAATGTTTGCAAAAATGCTTTGTAACAATATTTTTTAAATATGAGATTTGACTTTGTCTTTTATTGTTTTTATATTATATATTTATTAGTTTGAATTTTAAATTATTTATTTGGGTAGTAATTTTTTGCATATCATACCATTTCCAATCTTCTTATCTACTTCAACAATACTATTTTTTATACCAAAACTTTATACTTACAGTTTCAACTGTCCTGCAGTCATTACCCTTCACATATCCTAAATATGAAAAAAGTGGATTTTAAAAAACTCTGATGATGACTGCAGAATAGTGAAACTGTAAGAATAAAGTTTTGGTATAAAAAAATAGTATTATTAAAGTGTATGAGAAGGTTGGAAATGGTATGATATGTAAATATAGAAATCAATATATAAGGAAAAGAGGAAGAAGAAACTTTTACTATTTCCATAAGTAGTGAAAACACTGAAAAGAGTTGGTTTTTAGAAATAAGATAAGTAAAAAGTGGATTTTAAAGAACTCTGATGGTGATTGCAGAATAGTCGAAACTGTAAGTATAAAGTTTTGGTATAAAAAATAGTATTGTTAAAGTGTTTAAAAAGGTTGGAAATGATATATGTAAATATAGAAATCAATCATAAAGAAAGGAGAAAGAAGAAAAGTGTGGTAATATTTTATATATAATTATTGCTATTTGATAGGACCAACCTATTTCCCTTGTCTTTTTTATTGCATGTTATATTATTATCCTTGAAATACTTCTTAGTTGATATAATATTTTTGGACCATAAAGGATGGTTTAATTTATTTGCTTTTGTGTCTGATGAAAATATTCTCTTGTTGTGTATTATTTTTATATTTTGTTTCAATATTGGCTATTATTTACATCTTTGGATTTTTTCCAAATTCCTCAACTAATTTTGGTCCATAATCCAGAATGGTTAACTCTTTTAAAAAATAGATTTTGAGCATTTTAAAACTTATTTGTGGAAAATAATGAGATGTTTCCAAATTATTACTTAATACATTTGTGTAATATGATTTATAAAGCATTTGCCAATAAAAAAATATTTCAGTATATAAGAACATCTTTAGAAATATCTCTACTAATTCCATATTATAGGTTGATAAATTGATATTCTACATTTCTTTGAATAGCAACTAATTTTTTCTTTCTTAAAAATTTGAATTAAGGAGTTTCAGCATAGCAAAATGTTTAAAATCATTTTTTATCCCTCCAGTATGTTTTTCTTTCATACACAATGAACTATTTTAAGGCAGATTAATCATTTAAACATTTTTAAGAGTTATTCTTTAAACAGTTCCAACATTCAATAACATTAATTATTAAGCAGACATGTTAATATGATAAAGAAAACTCCATAACATTAGTTGATGAACAGATGAATTGATATAATGCATTTTAAACTTTAAAATATACAGCTTTTAGTCTTATGCATTTTTAATTTTTTTTTAAAATTCATCCTATTTACAAGATAGCTAAGCAAAACAAGAATTGGAAAAGTTTTCAGCATAATTCTAATAATATTCATAAACGAATTCAACGACTGCTTTTCTTTCAAACTTATTCTGAAGTTAATCTTATTCAATTGACTTATACTAAAAATGAAATTCCTCCACAGCATTTTTATAATTAAGAAAGCTTAATTGTAATTCAGTTACCAAAAGAATGGGGAACTACCTGTAATTTAGCCGACGTTCATTGTTGACTGGTTATATTCTTTTTACATTAAATACTTTTAGAAAAAATAATAATAATAATAATTATAAAAATTTAAAACTTTAAAACAACTTGTGCCAGGATTTAAGCTAGAAGAAACCAGAAGAGAAGAAGAAAATATATGTTAATCAATCAATGATGTCATTTTAGTCCAAATATTTCAAGAAAAAAAAGACGTGATTTAATGAATTCAATTTAGGAAAAAGCTAATAAAGTTTTCTTATACAAAAAAAATATTATATAAAAAAAAATAATCACATTATTCATACATCGACTGACTGAACCATCTTAGGATATTTATTTAAATAAACACCTATTTTATTCATTAAATCATTTTAACTAATATTATAATTATTTGTTCATTTATATTTTTATGTGTTTGTATAATTCAACTTTTAAAACTACTTAATTTATTATAAACAGTTTCCATTCACCCTCATAAGCACACACATACAGGACTGAAAGGAAATGATGTTCTGACCTTTAACCTTATTTATTAATTAGTTTTTAAATATCTAGTTATAATTTATTACGATTACCAAATAAAATATTTAAAGATATTAAATATTACAATTAGTTTTATAAACCTAACTTTTATACTACTATTCTAGAAATTTGCAAAAGCTAATTTGAAGTTAATTTTATATTTTCTACTTTCTTCTGTCTTATAATTAATTACTAGACTATTAGAATACTATTCTCTGGCACACATTTTAATATAATACTTCTATTTTATTAATGAATAAAATTATTAAAAGCAATATAAGCTATTAGGGTTATGACACTTATAAAAACATGACTATTTTTTTTAAATCAAGTAACTATGTAAAATGGTTAAGCTAAGATAAGCAATTGGAACAAGTGTAAAATCACTTGGTTACAAGTACATGTATTATCATATTAGCTATCCAAAATATTAAATAAGCATTTTACATGTTTCATTAATTTTAAAACCAGTTAATAATCCAAATAGATTTTAAATAAGACCTTTTATCTAAGGGAAATATTATTACATTTGACATCCTTAAACATGAGATTTGATTATTATATTTTTTATATTATTACAATATATATATAAATAACTATAACCATTAAATGTCTGTATTTTTAAATCATATAATAATAATTCAAACAAATTTATTTAGCACAGTATTCAAAATTAAATAATATATTCTTTACCGGAAGTACTTTCGATTGTTTCATTGACAATCTTTATTAACCATTAATACAAATGTACATATATATATATATGTTATTAAAAAATAATAAGTAATTAAAGACGACTGAATCTAAAAGATCAATTAGATTTCAATCAAAAAAATCATATAGCATCACTATATACACAGATACCCATATACTTATAAATTAAGTATAATAATTGTATTTATATACAGGGATAAAATAAATAAGAGATAAAATGTTTCAATAAACAAAAATAAAATATTTCATATGCATACATACATATATTTAGGTAAATATTAATTCATCAATTGTATCCAAATCATTATCATATATTAAGTATGTTTAAAATAAAATATTATTTTCTATGCTCACATACATATATATACATACAGATTAGTTCATTAATTGTATTTATTTTAAGAAAATATTAAAATTAAATAATTAACTTTACTTCCTGGGAAGTATGTTTTTTTTTCAAAAAAAAAAAACAATTTACAAAAACAAACAAATATCTGGAGCTAATTTATCTTCTATAAACAACAACAATAAAAAGTTTCAGTCTATTATAATTTTTCTTATTTTTTTTTGTTCTTGAATTAAGTTTCAATCTATCATAAATTTTTATCTTCTCTTCTTTTAAAAATTGATAACCAGTTGAAAGTTTAAGAAATCTTCTTCATGTGCAAAACTATAAAGACAGGAGGTATAAGGATTTTGATTTAGACAATTTCACTATCTTTATTTCCTCAATAGGCAGGCATAAGCAATCAGCAATTATGTGTGGGCTCATGAGAGAGATACTCTATAGACTTTATTGTTCCATGTGGTTTTCTTCAATCAAATTATCCATCAGCATTCTGACCGTGTAATAATTAGCAATCTACACAATAACAATATTTATTACCTGGAATTGATTTTTTTGCACTTTATAATGAATTATATTTGTACAGTTTCCCCCATCAATCGGGGCTTCAATTAACTTTTCTCACCTAATTCTTTTCAGGAGCACAGCTGCTCAATCACAGCTTATCTTTTTTTTTCTGGCCAAGCAATAATCAAAAATTTTTGCCTTTAGTTTTAAAACCTTATTTAAAGGTCTATACATGAAAGGGAAAATGCTGTTAGCATGCGTTACTTATTTATATTTTTTTCTAATTGAATCTTTAAATTTTTTTGTTAATTAATTAATAACAAGAATATTACTAGAAATCAAAAAGTAAAATCTCTAATAGATATAAGAATTTTTTTTTTTCAGAATCCTGTAACTTTGATAAGAGAAAATTTTTTTTTTTTTTACAAAAAACAATTATATAAAAGATAATTACAAATTCCTTAATAATTTTACCTTATCTATGTTAATTAATTCCATCCTTACAAGATTAAAAAAAATAATCAACTTAATCTCCTTTTTCCACCTTTACATAGCTAAATCAAATCAAATATGTATATGTGGGCGTGCTTAAAAATAAAAGAAAATTTTTACAGTGTATATTTAACTACCTTTATGAATAAATTATAAACACTATTGTGTGCATATATTAAGTCTATCAACATATATATTTACTCTCAATCTACATATAAATATTTATTTATTCTCTATCTATGTTTTCCTTTTTTTAAGATTTATATTTAACTCATCAATGCATTTATGTTTATAGGGCTGGCTAGTACTAACTTGTGATGGGATTCAATCACTAGCATCCCTGTCAAATATATATTTTATATAACTGTTATATATTGAAGCTGTATATATATATATATAATCATCATTATCAACCATTATCAATCCACTGCAGGATGAAGGTCTCTCCAAGTTTAATCCATCTTCTCCGATCTTTAGCTTCTCTTCTCCACATCACCCCTACACATTTTCTTATTTCATCCATCCATCTTACATGTGGTCTCCTTCTGGGTCTTTTACAATCTCTTGGAATCCTTATATATATGTGCTTCATCATTCACTGTTTAGTTAACCACAGACCATAAAGCCAACCACAGTGGATATTAAAATAAATGATTAATGAAATATATATGTAGATAATGGACTAAAATTATTAACAAATTTAAATGTATATAATTTTAGAAATTAAAAAAAAAAGTTTGAAGTAAAATAAATAAAAAAATTATTGCATCAGCAAATAGAAATGTTAGCTAATGCACTTTAAATAATAGCAAAGTAAATTAAGAAAAAATTTAACTTAAGATCCATTAAAAAAAAAGATGCAATATAAAATTATTTGTTTGTCACATAAACAATAGTAATATTTACTAAGGCAATAACCTTTAAGCATGTGCACTTGCAAAGACGAAGGTAGGGACCTCTACAGGTCTTAACCACAAGCTTACTCTTTGGAAGAAAAGAGTAAGCTTGTGGTTAAGACCTGTAGAGGTCCCTACCTTCGTATTTCCAAGCGCACATGCTTAAAGGTTTATTGCCTTAGTAAATATTACCTATGTAATCAATGTGCATTAAATAAAGTTATAATAAACAATAGTATTGAAATTAAATTGAGAGACTGCAAACTTCTCACGCTCATCACTATCTAACAGCCAATCAGATCGTAAATACAAGACAGAGGATGTAAACAATGAAAGCATTGGTAGACTTCAATTAATTAATTAATGTAAAAAAGGGTAAAAAGGTATAAATACTAAAGTTCTTCTTTGTTCTCCACCCTCCTGCATTGTCCAGCTTCAGAGGGTGTCCGAGAGATTAAGTCCAGCAGAAGACCAAAAGAAACATGCCTGATAACTGCCTACCTTTGCTGCCTGAAATAAAGACCTATATTAATGGAAACTTGAGCACAGATGGTGTGATGTAGAATGCAACAACCATCAAGAAAGAATGACAGCATCATAAGGTCTCTAAAATGAACTCTTAATTTGTCACCCTTATAAGCACTTCTTAGTTACTGGTAACTTTTATCTTTGTCATTTTCTTTATTATTCAGGTTAATATGTATTAACTAATTTTACCTTACATGTGCTTATAAAGTTAAGATATGTATTCTAATGATCAGCTAGTTCTGTTTCTTTTTCTTGTTATAGATATATTGACATATCATTAGCGTACATATAATATCAAAAAGAGTGTTGTTTTTTTTTGTTATTTCATTGGTAATGTGGAGTATATATAAGAAAAACTGGATGATAAAGTTTAAATAAGTTAAAACCTTTTTTTTATTTTCCCTCAACCTGCCATTTAAGGCGGAAATGGTTCCTAAATAATTTGGAAAAATTCTTTTGATTTCAAAAAAAGATTTTCATCCACCTCCCACAGTTGTTTTTTAATTAAATGTTGTTTTTTTTAAAAAAAGAGAGAGAGAGAAGGAATACCTTACCATTTAGTTATTTAACTAAACTCTAGATTCATTTATAATTACACTGTGAAAGATGTTCATATTGTGTGTGTGTATATATATATATGCTTATATTTAATTTATTGATTTTTTTTTTTAGAAAAATACTTGCAATTGTTATTATATATTGTAACAGGATGGGGTACTGAAAAAAAAAGAAGTAAACCTGGGGTGATGGAAAATCATCATCACTCGCAGTTCATTTAATGAAATACAAATATCAATAATTTGTAATAAGAGGGATAGAGTGACATAGAATGAAGTGGAGTTAACCTGGGGTGATGGCAAATCATCATCACTCCCAAGTCAACAATATTTCAAATATCAATAATTTACAAAAGTATATATAAATTAAAATAGTATTTTATAAGAGCATGAGATTAGAAAATCTCTGAGATCATTGAAGATCAGCCAGCAACTAAAGGCATAATTAACCATAAACCAGCATTATAAAGTAATACTAATACTCAAAATACCATTCATCATCATGAATGATCCACAATAAAATATAATAAAATCAACAGTCCATCTTGTGGCTGGATTTGTACAATAAAAAATATGAATCAACAGTCAACCTGCGACTGGATTGGAAATGGGTCTTCTATAGACCAGGCTAACTATTGAGACTTTGCCAGCTTGGGCAATTATTTAAACATAACTTGGATGCACCATCTTAAGTGCTCATCTACCAGAATACATAATAATCAGAAAAATCTAAACAATGCTGGTATACAAAAACATGCTGATCATCATCAATGCTCTGGCTGCTTAGTACCATTATTGTACTGGCCATCTATAAACTTAACTTCTAATAAGGCTAAACTAAAATAAAAGATAGTGCTTGGGCTATAAAGAGTACACCTGGGTCTCTTTTTACACGGACTTATTTAACATGATTTTGAAGTTACGCGATTCATGTTTCACCAGAAGTTGAACTCCGATAATGCGATATTACTTTAAATAATAAATTTCATGCACTTACGTTATATTGAAAGTAATAGCACATTATTGGAATTCGACTTTCATCTCAGTAATTTCAATATTTTCAGTGCTTTATAATAGTAAGATTTTATGCAATAATGAAATTAAAATCATGATTTCCACATTTTATGTATACACACATTAAATTTTACAAGATTATAATGTAAATTTGTTCAAACATTGTACATGTTAATTTTGCATTTTAAATCACATTCTGTTTTTGCTTTTTAAAAAAGAATGTAATCAATTATTAATCATTTAGTGTCCGCAAGTTTATTTTTAAAAGGTGAGTAATAGCAATGGGCACAATTAAATTTGACAATTAAAAATTAAAATCTGATTTTTAATTGTAATTAACAATTTAAAAATTACTTATGGTGACTTGAAATTAATGTGATTTAAAACGAAATTTGATTTTTAAACGGAATTGAAAATTAAAAAATTAAAGTCAAAAATAAGAATTTAATTTTTAGTTGTTAGTTTTAATTAAATTTTCCCCAGTAGTCGTGAATAAATGTCTTTTTATTATCATAAGTCTAAGTTCATAAACAATTAATAAAATCATTGTCTCAAAGATTAAGTACCAATTACGTTGTCAACAGAAAACCATTAACACAATATGAGAGTAAACTTGCCGCTAGTTGTATTTCCTTTTGTGAAGAATCTATTTTTTTGCCCGTTTGCAAACAAAACTGTTCATCAGCAAATAGTGATAATAATTAAAACATGTACAAAAAAATGTAAATTACTTTACTGTAAATTATGCATAAAAATATATTATTTTGAATAAAATTAAATATTATAGTTAAAAAAGTTTGTCTTGTATCAATTTTTTTCAAATTTGAAATTTTTTATTAGTCATATTTTATTTCGTTATTTTTTTTTGTGTGTGAATTTTAAAGTAAATTTTATGTTGGTGCTTTGCTTTTATGTGAGTTTTGAAAAATCACAGTCCATATCCCCCTTTTTCAATGGAAGTTACATCTATTTTTGTGCGATTTCGTTTGCGCATGTTTTCTGAGGAACCTACCTATCGCATAAAATGAGACCCAGGTGTATTCTCTTTTGTGCCAACCAGGATGATGATTGATCATCGCTGGATGCCCCAAAAGCACTAATATATATATACCCATTTATATATTCATCCCATGCATGAATCTAGCTCAGAAAACACAAGCTCTATTACTGTATGTGACCAAGAGATGATGCAATACAATTTTAACAATTAAATACAAGTTTATTAACAACAATAAAAAAAATTGAAATTAAGGTCCATTTCTGATTTTGATTATAATACAAAAATTTCAAATGATTACATTGCAATTTACATAATTACTATTCAAAATTCAAAATGTTACATTGATTTACAAAATTACAATTTACAATTCAAGTTATAACTAAGATTTATATATATGCACAGATGCACGATTTATAATGTACAATTAATGTATTTAGCACAATAAAATCATTAAAGATTATTTTCACAATTTGATTCTCTTTGCTGAGTATAGTCTTTTTCTTTAAAACAAGAACTACCAAATTTTTGACAGTTAATTGATTTAAAATGTCTTTCTTTTTCCTAGTCTAAAAGATTTTTGGAATCCTTTTTCTTGACTATTAATTATAACTTTGTTTGAACTTTTTTTTTCTAAATTATAAATATAACTTTAAACAGTTTTTTTCTTCTTTAATAAACGATTTTAAACTAATGTCATTTTACTAAGGAAATTATTTAAAACTTCCTTATCATATATAACGCTATTCACCACCAGCTGTATATATGTTTATCCGTGTTTCTCTGCCTTTATCTGACACAGCATCCATGTAATTAGTTCTTCAGCCAGCTGGGATTACCTGGGAAAGCTGGAAGATTTTTCTTGGTGAGTTTGGTTTTGGTGATCATCATCATCAGGAAAAATATCCATGTAAAATGTTGGTCTGTAGCTGATCTCTTTCCATCTAAAATTATTCCAGGCAAGCAGCTGTCTTGGTTTGATAGATTTCAGACAAGCAACTGTCCTCTCCATGTTTAAGGCTATGAATTTCAGCACAAAGAAGTGGGTCATTTTCTCCATGTGAATTCAAACTCCTGCAAGGAAAACAGTAGCAGTTCCTGAATCTACTATTCTGCCTTCAGCTATATCAATTCATGGTAGATGGACTGCCAACTTTACAGTCAGCTAAAATCAACTGCTGCAAACTTCAACAAGCTGCAACAAAATATTGTAACCAACTTTGAATTCTCACAAAAACTACCAGCCAGACTGTTCTCTTCAAAAATCACTATCCAGACTGACTGATATTTTTTATCAGTCTTTTTATGAAATCATCTGAGGTGATAACAACACCTTGATTGAAAACAGAGTTTTTATTTTTATTTCTCTAATCCCTTTGAATCTACATACATGTTTTAATTAATTAAAAAAATGTCAAAAACAAGTATTGTGTTTTTACATTTCACAATCAGAATAACAACAACAACAACAACAACAACAACAACAACAACAACAACAAAATAATAATAATAATAATAATAATAATAATAATAATAATAAAATAATAATAATAATAATAATAATAATAATAATAATAAAATAATAATAAAATAATAATAATAATAATAATAATAATAATAAAATAATAATAATAATAATAAAAAAAATAAAATAATAATAATAATAATAATAATAATAATAATAATAATAATAATAATAATAATAATAATAATAATAATAATAATAATAATAATAATAATAATAATAATAATAATAATAATAATTCAGACCTTTTAAAAGTTTAATCTATAAAACAATATTTTAAATCAGAGTTATTATTTTTTTATTTTTTTATTTCAATGAATGTAGAAAATATCTACTATAATTTTTGTCTGTGTTTATTTCTAGTTTTCCTTTCAACTTTATATATATTTATGCATTTATAGTTTTCCTTTCAACTTTATATATATATATATATATGCATATACCCTATATTTGTGCATGCTATGTAATCCAACTGGTTACATTTCTCTGGTCTGAGGAAAAAGGAAAATAGAAATGAAACACCTTTTTAACAATATTTTACATAATTTACATATATAATCAAAACAAAGTTCATATCTAAAACTATGTACTCATCAATTTACTAGAGATCTGACAGTTAACAGAATGAATAGTGATCTGCAATCTTGAGATAAAGAATTCAGCACTGGACTGTAAGTACACAATGCACCATAGCCACCAAGGATGCTACCTCAAATGAGACACTATAAGCTATTACAACCCATGATAAAGATAATGCAAAATTATTGCAAAGCCCTCTTCCATGGAGGGATTGGAAAATACAAAACTATGCCCTGCTTCTTTTGAGTCTTATGGGCTGGGAAAAACAAACTATGCCTTGCTCCTTTTTTTGGAGATTTAGAGGCTGGAATCATGGCAGGACTATGTTAACTGCTCTATGACAAACAATATAAAATATAAAAAATAGGTTGGAGCAAATAGTGTAGATACAACACCCTCAGAGTTGCATAAAATCATTGCATCCTCAAGCCAATGACAAAATCTCCATCCATCACCAAAACTGAAAATACAGCTAAACAAACTCCAATAATGAAACACCAAATCCAATCTCAAAAATCATCGATTTTTTATTTAACTCTAAACATGAACCTCTCTAAACACACATGAAAATTATTATTTTATAAATCATCAATACTCTTGTCACATATTTCACAATAATTTTTAAAATTAATTCTGCATAAAATGCATTTTTTTTCTTTCTCAGGTGTGGGTTGAGATCAAGTTGATAATTTTGAAGTGATGATCACCAGTATGTAATCATCATCAGTTGTATATTGGGAAGCCATCTATAATGATTGCCACAGTTCATGATCATCATTGGCCCTCAATTAGGTAACCATTTGTAATGGGATAGGGAGATGAATAAAGATAAAAAGATGCAATATCATCATCTACCTCAAATAAACTAAATATATCAATATCAATAGTTTACATATATATGCAAGTAATATAGTATTTTATAAGAGCATGAGATTAAAACATCTCCAAGATCACTGATATATCAGGCAGCTAACTCAGAAGAGCAACTAAAAGTGTAATTAACCATCAAATATCAACCAGCATTGTAAAGTAAAAGTAATTATAAGTAAGTATGAATACAACTCAAAATACCATTCATTGCCATGAATGATCCACAATAAAATATAATAAAAACAATAGTCCATCTTGCAGCTGGATTTGAACAATAAAAAATATGAATCAACAATCAACCTTATGATTGGATTGGAAATGGGTCTTCTATAGACCAGGCTAACTATTGAGCCTTTGCCAGCTTGGGCAATTGTTTAAACATACCTTGGAGGCACCATCTTAAGTGCTCATTCACCAGAATACATAATAATCAGAAAAATCTAAACAATGCTGGTATACAAAAATATGCTGATCATCATCAATGCTCTGACCGCTTAGTACCACTATTGTACTGGCCACTTATAAATTTAATTTCTAATAAGGCTAAACTAAAATAAAAGATAGTGCATGGGCTATAAAGAGTATTCTCTTTTGTGCCAACCAGGATGATGATTGATCATCGCTGGATGCCCCAAAAGCACTAATATATATATATATATCCATTTATATATTCATCCCATGCATGACTCTAGCTCAGAGAACACAAGCTCTATTACTGTATGTGACCAAGAGATGATGCAATACAATTTTAACAATTAAATACAAGTTTATTAACAACAATAAAAAAAATTGAAATTAAGGTCCATTTCTGATTTTGATTACAATACAAAAATTTCAAATGATTACATTGCAATTTACATAATTACTATTCAAAATTCAAATTGTTACATTGATTTACAAAATTACAATTTACAATTCAAGTTATTACTATGGTTTATATATATATGCACACAGACATGCTAGTTACAATATACAATTAATGTATTTATCACAATAAAATTATTAAATATTATTTTCACAATTTGATTCTCTTTGCTGAGTAGTCTTTTTCTTTAAAACAAGAACTACCAAATTTTTGACAGTTAATTGATTTAAAATGTCTTTCTTTTTCCTAGTCTAAAAGATTTTTGGAATTCTTTTTCTTGACTATTAATTATAATTTTGTTTGAACTTTTTTTTCTAAATTATAAATATAACTTTAAACAGTTTTTTCTTCTTTAATAAACGATTTTAAACTAATATCGTTTTATATATTTCTATCAGTTATAAAAATGTCATTTTACTAACAAAATTATTTAAAACTTCCTTATCATATATAATGCTACTCACCACCAGCTGTATATACATTTATTCATGTTTCTCTGCCTTTATCTGACACAGCATCCATGTAATTAGTTCTTCGGCTGACTGGGATTTCTTGGGCAAGCTGGAAGATTTTTCTTGGTGAGTTTGGTTTTAATGATTGTCATCATCAGAAAAAATATCCATGTAAAATGTTGGTCTGTAGCTGATCTCTTTCTGTCTAGGATTATTTCAGGTAAGCAGCTGTCTTGGTTTGATAGATTTCAGACAAGCAACTGTCCTCTCCATGTTTAAGGCTATGAATTTCAGCACAAAGAAGTGGGTCATTTTCTCCATGTGAATTCAAACTCCTGCAAGGAAAACAGTAACGGTTCCTGAATCTACTATCCTATCAATTCATGGCAGATAGACTGCCAACTCTACAGTCAGCTAAAACCAACTGCTGCAAACTTCAACAAGCTGCAACAAAATATTGTAATGAACTTTGAATTCTTACAAAAGCTACCAGCCAGACTATTCTCTTCAAAAATCACTATCCAGACTGACTGATATTTTTTATCAATCTTTTTATAAAATCGTCTGAGGTGATAACAACACCTTGATTGAAAACAGAGTTTTTATTTTTACTTCTCTAATCCCTTTGAATCTACATACATGTTTTAATTAATTAAAAAATTTTCAAAAACAAGTATTGTGTTTTTACATTTCACAATCAGAATAATAATAATAATAATAATAATAATAATAATAATAATAATAATAATAATAATAATAATAATAATAATAATAATAATAATAATAATAATAATAATAATAATAATAATAATAATAATAATAATAATAATAATAATAATAATAATAATAATAATAATACAATATATATATATATTTATTCAGACCTTTTAAAAGTTTAATTTATAAAACAATATTTTTAATCAGAGTTTTTTTTTTTTATTTCAATGTATGTAGAAAATATGTACTATAATTTTTGTCTGTGTTTATTTCTAGTTTTTCTTTCAACTTTATATATATCTTTATGCACACACACTATATTAGTGTGTGCTATGTACTCCAACTGGTTACAATATATGTATACTTAATCAAACCAAATGCTTATTAAATAAATATATATTAAGTCATTTTATATAATGTCTGTTATTTATTATTTTTGTAATAGAGAGGCATGGTGTGATCTTTTTCACATATAATTATTGATTAATCATGCTAAAAATATAAATGCTGGTATAATACCCACATAAAAGTTAATTTATTGACTTTAATGGGATGGTATTTTATTATTGTATAATGGATTTTCTAGCATATTAACATACGGGATCATATATCTTTATATTAATGTTGATAAGCTTTAATATTTATGGTCATTTGTCCATATTCCCAAAACTGTGTTTCTTGGTGATGGTATCATATCTCTACATTCTTATTTCTTTTTTTTTTCAAATTACTTCATCCAGCCAGAATACTGAATATATCAGATGCCTGGAATAGTGAATCCTGTTGAAGGGGCAGTGAGGAGAAATGAACACAAAGCTAACCAAAGACATTTCTTTCCTGAACCCAGGTCATGCTTAAGCAAGTGAGTTTCTGTCTCTAATAATCAATTAGAAGTGAAGTAGCTATCCATTAATCAAATTGATGAAATGTTGAAGACTTTACTATATTAAAAACATGCATTTAAATATATATATGATCATTGAGTACCACATGGAATCTTACTCTTTTTGGTTATACATTTTTTCTGTTGATATATGATCCATGTGCATTGCGATAAGATTCATTATGGTTATATATATATATATATATTTGCATAATTGAGGCTATATTTGAGTCAACCTCCAGTTTGTTTAGCTAATTAAAACATGTTAACTTACTATGTTCTCACACTATAGATTGATTTTTGCACTTTCTGTCTATCTAATCAAATGCATCCTTGTGTTTAATAATGTATATCAAATGTTTTGGTTTTCTTTTATTTCAAAAATTGTAAGTTACAGTTGATATGTACATATGTCGGCACTTTATCTTAAATGAAATACAGTCAGTCTTATACTAACAATAAACTATAATTTATAATAATAACAAAGTTGCAGATGTCCATTATTTTATATGTTTAAATCTGATCATCACATACTAGGATTCCTAAGAGTCTTGTCTCTATCTGATCACCGGGCTGCATTAAGAAAATTAACTCTTGTGAGGTTAAGGAAGTGAGTCACTTAGATATGATCTAGATAGGTAGGTGAGGCTTGAACCCCCTTTACCTATGTCTCTGGGTCGAGATAAAGCAACTATACTTTCTGAACATTACAATATAATATTTTTGTGATTATTTTGTATGATTTATATGAAGAACAGCATGGTGGACCTCCTTCATTTTCATTTTTGATCATATTGTTAGCTTAAATATTTTTGTATATATTAATTGATTCCATTACTATTTGCAAACATATAAACGAAATTTCTTTATTTATTTTATGATTATTATTATAATTAGAAAGATTTAAACTCAGACTTTCAAGCTTCCTACATCTATCCACTCTGACTTATATAACCAATACACCTGACCACAGACATATAAAAAAGAAAAACGATTTCCAATGTATGTACATATTTCATGTTGAACCAGTACTCATCAGTACTCCCTGATCAATATCTCCCATACATATATACAATCGGTACTCAGTTTATATTAAGACAGCAAATCTTCAAACTTTAATGGATAGGCTTGAATCTTCTCCACACTCCAATTCTTCAGCCATTCATGTCATTGAAAATTTTTGATACCAATATTATTGTCATACCCATGTTACATTGTCACTCTGACCCCTCATATATAGGGCCATAATATGGTAAAATAAATGTTCTTTTGTTATCAAATATAGTCATTTTGCTGCTTGAATCCATTCCAAACATAAACGAACCAACTGATAAGTGCTGGTTCAGCATCAAATATGGGATATTGAAGATCATTTGTCTCTTTCTCATGTATGTCATCACGTGTATCAACTATATTAGATATAGTAAATGACTGAAAGGAGCTTGAAAGTCTGGGATCCAATTCTCTTTAATTATATCTTGAGTAAGTATATATACTATATTGGTATATAAATTAATATATCACTGTAGTGTTTTGTATAAAATGGCGGACATGTTTGTGCACTCCAGAAGAAACTAGAATGTATTCGAGAGGTTGTTTTAGATCGCGCACTGATAACTGTGGAATTTAATTAAGGCATTGACATAATGGCAATCGACTATTCCAAGAGATATTTGCTGATTGCAAATATTTCTGGATAAGAGACCATACCTTATTGGACGGCGTATTAATTGCTACAGTTGTCAGCAAACAATAGAAGACTGGGTAACATCTACGCAGGGCAGCAATTAGAGGACAACTCCAGTAGAGAGCAGTCACGCAGTAGTTGAGTAGCAGTATTGAAGTAGACGTCAGTTTAACACCAGCAGAGATATCTCACGTTAGTGGTTGTGGTTAATGACCAGTGCCCAGTGGAAATGTAGTTCACAGGTGTAGCTGAAAGAGACCGCAGCAGAGAAGAGCATTAGTTGCAGAGAAGAGCATTAGTTGCAGAGAAGAGCATTAGTTGCAGAGAAGAGCATTAGTTGCAGAGAAGAGCATTAGTTGCAGAGTAGAAGCATTCGTTGCAGAGCAAGGCATTCGTTGCAAAATAGACCATTCGTTGGAGAGCACTCGTTGGATAAGAACGCATGGGAATTGCGATTACGTAAAGTAGAGAGAGAGTTGTTGCAAACTGTTCGCTATTCTGATTACTTAATAACATCGTGTCCTAATGTATATAGACGTGTATATGGATACTTCAATCACTAAATTTGAGATGTCATGCAATCCTCTAGAAACATGCTGAGATAACGAGCATATATTGAGACGATGATAATAACAAATAATGATTTAGTCCACAAGTGTTCTTTCTACAAGGAAGTGGTGACTACAGTTAATCTAGATTTTTAAAAATGCTTTTGGAACTATTAGGCTAAATTTAACTTTTTCAATGCTCGTCTCACTTTAACCATTTTCACTATTGTGTTTATTATACTTAATAGGAAACCATTACATTTAGGAAACCATTACACTGACAAGTGTTTCATAAAACTTTTTCAATGCTCGTCTCACTTTAACCATTTTCACTATTGTGTTTATTATACTTAATAGGAAACCATTACATTTAGGAAACCATTACACTGACAAGTGTTTCATAAATAAAATTTAACCATTGCAATATATATACTTACTTATTAAAAATAATTAATTTTTATTATAAGATAATTCGAAGAATTCGTTACATTTAAAATTGAGAAATAATAATCAACAAAGTCTTTTAAAAGAATTTGTAGTGCATTGAAGCCATATAATTTTTAAATATGCTTAGAAAAATATTAAAAATATCAAAAGCAGAAAATGAACTGTAGTGATGAACTAATTCTTTTTATGAGTATAACCTCTCACAATTTTTCTTATTGACAGTACTTTTTTTAATCCAATTTATTTAAGCAGCCATTCCAAGAAAATAAAATGCTTGTCTTATCATACTTATAAATAAACTTTTAATATTCTTAGATATTGATAATAATAAAAATTCATAATCAAAAACTACTGCATTAAAAAAAAATCTAATTTTGAATAAAATGTGTTCTAAACTGCTCATAAACTATATTATTGTATATATATATATGCAATAGATTAGTATCTCTATAACTGACTCTTAAATACAAGCACATCACGTGAGCTGTAAATGTAACAGTAGCAAACTCTTCATACAGTAGCGCCACCAGGTGCAAGCCTTTCTAATCAGTGGATGGAGGAAGGTTGGTGCATAAAATCACTATCTATTGCAGGGAGGAGCCTTGGATCTGAGAGCACTGCACTCTCCAGCAGTCACCTTTTATTTATTTGGGTGAGTAGACACTAGATAAAAATTTTATGCACCAACCTTCCTGCATCTATTGATTATGAAGGCTTGCACTTAGTGCCACTACTTTATGGAGAGTTTGCCACTGTTATTAACAGCCTATGTAAGCATATGAAATGGTGATCATGTGACGTTTTGATAGCTGTAAATAAATTGATAACACTTGTAAAAAAGAGTAAAATGACTTTTAAAAAATGGATAATTAAATAGACTACATTTGTTTATTTGAAATTATGTACTTTATTGTGATTGTATATATATATATATATATATTGTATATATATATATATATATATATATTGTAATGGGATAGGAGATCAGAAAGTACAAAGTCCCTGGGGTGATCATCCCTGGAGTAAAGGAAATTATCATTGGTGAACCTGGGGTCATGGCAAAAATATTTAAAATAATGAAATTTAATAAAATCTAATAAGTAAGATATTATAGTAATGAAATAAAGATATTACATAATGTTAATATCCAAATATATATAAACAGTTTTATATATTCAAAGAGAGCATAAAATCAAGAGATCTCTGTGAGATCAGCCAATTACTCCTCAGAGCAACTATAATTAACTAACTATCAACCAGCAATATCAATAAGTAAGTCATAAGTAATTCTCAAAAATAAAAGTAATGACCATTCATCATCATGAATAATTCATCAAAAGAAATCAAGAGTCAATCTGGTGACTGGATTAGAAATGGGTCTTCTGTAGACCAGGCTAACTATTTAGCTCTTGCCAGCTTGGGGAAATTACTTAACCATTAATTTGAAGGCACAAACAAAGTGCTCATTCATCAAAATACATAATAAAAAATAAAAACAATAATGCTGAATCAATAAACATGGTTGATAATCATCAATGCTATGGCCACTTGTACTGGCCAACTATAAACTTAACTTCTAATAAGACTAAATACAAATGAAATGTAGTGCATGGGCTTTAAAGAGTATTCTATTTTGTGCCACCCAGGATGATGGTTGATCATCTCTAGATGCCCAAAAGCACTAACATACATCCCCATTTATATATCAGTCATTATACACGAATCCAGCACAGTATAATACAAGCTTTATTACTGTATATGATCAAGAGATGATGGAAATATGTATTCTAAAATTATTTAGAACCACTAGAATACTTTTCATAATTGAACACAAGTTTATTAACAATAAATATATATATATATATATATATATATTAGGCTGCAGAAAGGAGTTTGCTATTAACTGAAAGGAGACCCTTTGATTCCTCTTGGAGGCCTTAAAGGAACCGAGCAGGGCAAATTCCTAATGTCCACTCCATATGTTCTTGTCATTGCAGCTGTTATTACTATGTGATTATTCATATAGTATACGAACATGGATGGGCTGCTCACCAACATGCATTAGCCAGCGTGGTGAGTTTATTGGCTTTTTACCTCTGAGTTTAAGATCAAGAAACACCATGGTCTTTCTTCTCAGTGCCTGATAAGGCAGAATGAATGTTTGTGTAAATGATAAATATTTTTCCAATACATATATACAATTATGACAGACAAAAATAAAGCATGGCCCTTATTCCCAGGAGGCTGTAAAGTCACCAACCAAGGCAGCGGTTGGTGGCCAAAGGCGGAGGGTGCTAAGAATCCCCTGATTGTGGACCCAGGCTGCCATTTGATGATGACTTTTTATTTAGGTACTTACAACTGCAGATCACTTTCAAGTGAAGGAAGATTGCAAGAATTAGAAGAAGAATTGTCTTATATTAAATGGGACATTATTGGACTTTGTGAAGTTAGAAGAAAAGGTGAAGAAACAATTGATTTAAAAAGTGGACATATACTCTATTATAAAGGCACACATATTGGAAATACAAGTGGAGTAGGATTCATTATAAATAAAAAGTGGAAGAACAATATTGTGGAGATTGATGGTGTATCGGACAGAGTTGCAAGATTAGTTATACAACTTAATAGCAGATACCAAATGCAGATAATTCAGGTTTATGCCCCAACAAGTTCTCATAGTGATGAAGTAGTAGAAGATTTTTATATGGATGTACAAAAGGCTTTTGATCAGAGTAAACAACATTTTAAAATTGTTATGGGAGACTTTAATGCTAGAATTGGTAGACAAATGAAAGATGAAATTGCTGTAGGTAATTTTGGTTATGGTAATAGAAATGAGAGAGGACATAGACTTGTGGAGTTTGCAGAAAAAGAAAAACTTTATATTATGAATTCATTTTTTGAGAAAAATGTTAAAAGGAAATGGACATGGAAGCATCCAAATGAAGGTACAGCAGAATTGGATTATATTTTGACTAACAGGAAATACATATTTCAAGATTGTAATGTTCTTAATAAATTTAACACAGGAAGTGATCATCGATTAGTAAGGTGTAAGTTACATGTTAATGTAAAACTAGAGAGACAAAAATTATTAAGAAAAACAATATTTACAGTTGATATTCCTAATCTTCAGAAACATTCTAATGAATTTAAATTAGAACTTACAAATAGGTTTCAAGTGTTAGGAGATTTTGAACATGATTCAGATTTGAATGAAATTAATATGAAAATAACTGATACACTTTTAAAAACTGCAACAAAGATAGCTGGTAGAAAAAAGCAGCAATTGACTAATAAAATTTCTACTGAGACTAGAGAATTTATGAAGAAAAGAAGGAATATGAAGATATACAAAAATGATGTATTAAAAAGAATTGAATATCTCGAATTTTGTAAAATGGTACGGAAAAGAGTTGAAAATGATATAAGAAAGTATAACTGTGAAATAGCAAGGAAAGCTGTAGAAGAAAATAAAAGTCTCAAGAATGTTAAACAACATTTTGGTATTGGTAGGAAATTTATATCTGCAATAAGAAAAAAAGATGGAATTATTACTAAAAAGAGAGATGACATCATGAAATTGGTAGAAGATTTTTATCAAGAATTATATAGTAATAAAGAACAAGTACCTCCTATATCTATTACATCTTCCGAATTGCCCAGAATTTTAAATGAAGAAGTGAGACATGCAATTAAATGTATGAAGAAAGGAAAGGCTCCAGGAAATGATGGAATTATAATTGATATATTAAAAGAAGGAGGTGAAGAAATAGAAACAATTTTAGCAAAGTTATATACCAAATGTCTAAATGATAAAGATGTACTGGAAGATTGGAAGAATGCAGTAATAATATTAATATTTAAAAAAGGTGATAAAGAAGATATTAGAAATTACAGACCTATCAGCCTTTTATCAGTTTTATATAAAAATTTTACCAAGATAATTACAACTCGTCTACAGAGAACTTTGGATTTCCACCAACCAAGAGAACAAGCTGGATTTAAAAGTGGTTTTAGTACAATAGATCATATCCAGGTATTGAGAGAAGTCATAGAAAGGACAAATGAATATGAGTTGTCATTATGTTTTGGATTTGTAGATTATGAAAAGGCATTCGATTCTATACACATTTCTTCAGTGATTAAAGCATTGGATCATCAAGGTATAGATCCAGGATATTGTCATATTTTAAAGAATATTTATAAAAATGCAACAGCAACAATTAGATTACATAATGATACTGGAAAAATCAACATTGAGAAAGGTGTAAGGCAAGGTGACTCCATATCTCCAAAACTTTTTACAGCAGTGCTGCAAGAAGTATTTTGTGGATTAAAATGGGAAACTAAAGGAATGAAAGTAAATGGAGAGTATTTAAGTCATTTAGATTTTGCAGATGATGTAGTTGTTTTTGCAAATAATGCTTCAGAGCTGCAGGAAATGTTGCAGGAGTTAGCAGATGAAAGTAGAAAAGTAGGACTAAAGATAAATGTTAAAAAGACTAAAGTAATGTTTAATCGATTTGCTCAAAATATGAAAATAAAGATTGATTATGAAGAATTAGAAGAAGTTAACAGTTACAAATACCTAGGTCAGATTATTAATACAGATGGAAACATAATGGAGGAAATTAATCATAGAATTAAACTTGGTTGGAGTGCTTTTGGTAGAAATAACTTGATACTAAAAGGAAATATGCCTATGTGTTTGAAAAGAATGGTTTTTAACAAATGTGTTTTACCAGTTCTTACTTATGGATCTGAGACTTGGACACTTAATAGAAGAGCAATACAGAGACTTCAGACCACTCAAAGGAGTATGGAGAGATGTATGTTGGGAGTAACAAGAAGAGATCGAAAACACAATGTATGGGTAAGACAACAAACAGGTGTTACTGACCTTATTGAAAAAATTAAAAGATTGAAATGGAGTTGGGCTGGACATATTGCTAGAAGAAATGATAATAGATGGACAATTGAAATTTTAAACTGGATTCCAAGAGATTGTAAAAGACCCAGAAAGAGACCACATGTGAGATGGATGGATGAAATAAGAAAATGTGCAGGGGTGTTGTGGAAAAGAGAAGCTAAAGATCAGAGAAGATGGATTAAACTTGGAGAGACCTTCATCCTGCAGTGGATTGATAATGGTTGATGATATATATATATATATATATATATATATATATATATATATATATATATATATATATATATATATATATATATATATATATATATATATATATATATATATATATTAAGGTCTCTAGAAGCCTTCCAATTTTGATTAACAAACAATAAAAAATTATCACATTTGTGATTTACAAAATTACTATACACAACTCAAGTTATTCCATTGATTTACATAATTAATACATTAGGTTTACTTAAAACATATTCAGCACACAGGCATGTGGCTTAATATAAAATGAACATGTTTGAATTTGTCAAAGTAATAAAATTATTAAAAACATATTTAATCATTAATTTCATTTGAAAACTGTACATAAAATTCATATATACATGTTTATCTATGAATATATAGATAATATGAATTAATATTATTAATTAGTCTTTTTTTCAGTCAATAAAAGTATTTTCTTTTTCCTTTGTAAAAAATAAATAAAATCAATTTTTTGACAAGTAACTCAAAAGTTTTTTTTATGAGAGGTTATTCTTAATTAATTAATTACATCTTTAAATTAATCTAAAGAAGATTTTTTTTTAAGTGTCATAGCATCGGCCAGGACACGAACCCACAACCCGGGAAACTGCATGCAAGTGCAAGGCAGTTGTACTGACCTCTCAACCACCAAAGATTTTTTGAAGTCCTCTTTTTCGTTTTTCAAAATAAATTGTATGTGAATCAATCATTACTTTTGGATTTTAATTCAATTCAGGCAAAATTATTTACTTGTTATCTTTTAAAATATATAGATTTTTAAATGTCATTTTTACTAAATAAATTATTTAAAATTTCATTCTCATTATATATAATGCTACTCACCATTGTATATACATGTATCTGTGCTTCGCTTGGTGAGTTGGTCCTGGTCAGACAGGTATAGTTCAGGATTGTCATAATCAGGAAGGTATAAGCAGATATGTTTGTATTCTTCCTTCTGTCTAAGGCTTGATGAGCTTCAGGTTAACAAACTATCTTCCAGAACACATTTGTACAGATTAATTGATCCATTTTAAGTTCATCTTCATGGGAGCTATTTTTATTTTCATGAATTCTCCAAACACCAATTCTGCTAGCCAGCTGCTTTACAAAAATATTAAGATGAACTATCGTCAAAAAAATTACCATCCAAACTTTGTATCTGGCCTATTTGGCCACTGCTTCTCAAAAAATATTAACCAGAACTCTTCTGCCCAGTTATTACAAAAGCTGCAAGCCAAACTGAACTGATATTTTTATCAATACTTTTATAGAATCATCTGAGGTGATAAAAATACATTGCAAGTTGTTTTCAATCTGCCTAATCCTTTTTAATCTTGAGGTGATAAAAACACAGTAACTGAAAACAGAGTTTTTCTGTCCAATCTTTATTTTGATTAAAATCAATTTTAATATTTTCAAATCACTTTTAATTACAAGCTAGCTTTAATCCTTTGGAATTTTTAATCTACAAAGATTTTTAAATATTTTATTATTAAGATTCATAAAGTGCATGTGCATTAGCTTGAAAATCTGATCATTAGTTTATTACAATTCATAAACATTGCGCTATATAAAATAAATATCTCATTTACATATGTTTAATTTCATTTAAGAATGATGTATCATAAATTCTAAAAAATTTCACAGGCGTCATTCATTTAGACATAGTAAAAGTAATTTAAAGCAATTGGTTAATATCTTCATGCTCTCGTTTCCAGTACTTAAGATTTCCTAATACTTAAGCATTTGGGTTGAAAGAAAAGGTGGATTCATTCTATTCTTTCACAAAGAATTTATCTTGTGTTGAAAATGAGAGTATTGATTTATTATTAAGATTCATAAAGTGCATGTGCAATAGCTTGAAAAGCTGATCATCCGTTTATTAAAAATAGATTAAGAAATGTATACAAGCATTAGTAAAAAATTTCAAAAATAAATCATACTTGTTTTTTTTATAAATTTCAAAATCGGAATAATAATAATAATAATAATAATAATAATAATAATAATAATAATAATAATAATAATAATAATAATAATAATAATAATAATAATAATAATAATAATAATAATAATAATAATAATAATAATAATAATACAATATTAATATTTATTTAATTTTTAAATGTTTTAATTTATAATAAAATTCTGTATTAAATTTAGAATTATTTAACCCTTTATTTATTATTTTTATTCCAAGTGAAATGTAGTAAATATCTACAAAAACATGTCTGTGTTTATTTCTACTTTTCCTTTACTTTTATATATATATGTGAGTGTGTGCACACACAACTATGTTGCTGTGTGCCATGTAACCCAAATGGTTACAATATATATATATTGTGCCCTTAGTTTTGTATAGACAGTTTAAGTAGGGTTTGAAATGTAGCTATTTTTTAAAAAAGAAAATATTTATTATTTTGTAAGATGTTATAGTGATTCTATAGGTAGTATGAGTTTAAGCTTAGTAAACAGAAGCCTGTAAATATGTTTTAAATATTTTAAAGTCATTTTAATATAAGTTAAGTAATAAAAACAATATAATGTATCATTTAAAAGATAAAATTAAGTAACATTTATATTGAATTGATACTATAATAATAATAGTTTAATTCTAGCAATAAATATTATATAGAATGTATTTAATTTCTTTAAAATAATTATTTGTTTAAAATATTATTTAGATAATAAATAATTTTAAATTAGTCTAGAATGTTCTGAAAGTGTCACATGATTTAGGTGGTTGTGTTGGTATGTGAGCTTTCAAGGGTTATGGAAAGAAACATTGATTTCTAGTCTTTTTAATAAAAATAGATACATTGTAAATGTTGCAAAATTAATCTAGAAATGGTATTTAAAAAAAATGAAAAATATTATATTATTTAAATATAATATTTTTCTGTAAAAATTAATATTTTAGAGTCATTAAAATATTTAAATTGTTTTAATAATGATATTTGATATTTTAATAAAAATATTTACTATTTAAAGTATTGAATAATTCTGATATAATATTCTGAACTAAAGGAAGGAAATAGTCCACTGTATTTGTAACTAAAGGTAAGTTGTCATCATTAAAACCATTCTGATTATCATTTGCTATGTTATGTCTTAAATTTATTTAACCAATTATGTTTTGAAATTAAATTTTAATTTGAAACAAAAAATAAGCCATGTGTGCAATATTTAGGTACTGTTCTATGAACTTAAACGGTGCCATCAAGTGATGTATGGTTGCTAATAGAACAATACCCTTTATTCCAATTATAAGTATTGACTTGATTTTCCAAGTCATCATTTGATATTAAATTTAACTGTTATAAGACTGGAATGACAATAATAATTAAACTATTAATTTTTTCAATACTTGGCAGAATTTTTTGTGACTCACTGATTGGCTGCAAATTTTGTGCATCTATTTTCCTTACCCTAAATCTTTAAATGTGGTATTTTATGAAGAAATTGCTATTCAATTCATTTTGTATATCATGCTAATTTTTATACATTTTTTTCCTAAATCTACTACCAATAAAAATTCATGAAATATCTCTTGTATTTGCCTGAAAGTTTGTGATGATTGTGTATTATTAGATGTGATATGTTGGACTATTTCCTTCATCTATGGGTGAATGTTGAATGTACAGAAAAGTTTAAACTTTATTTAAACTTTTCAAATACAAAGAACTTGTTAGTAATAACACACAATTCGACAGTGTAGTGTGTTGTCTAATTGTGTGGTATTATTGTGTGTTGTCCCTAATCGTATGTTATTATCAACAAGTTGTTTGTATTCGAAAAGTTTAAATAAAGTTTAAAATTTTCTGTACATTCAACATTCTCTCATAGATGATGGAAATAGTCCAACATATCACATCTAATATCTCTTGTAATTTGAGAAAATTGCATAAACTTAAAATTACTAAGTTAATGACATTTAAATCTTATTCTGCCTTTAATTGGATTAATTTTAAATGATATTTCACAAAGCTTCTAAATTAATTGATTCTATTGTATCCAAACTAAGGCATTTAGAAGCTATAGCTTTTAAAATTGAGTATATGTTTTGTTAATTTTTTAATAGAATGTCTAACGTTTTTAAAATATATGATTAAAAATATGAATGTCCATATACATATTTTGTTAAATAACTTGGACTTTTAGAATTGATTCTCTTAATTATGTAAATAATTTTTATTAATGACTAAAAATTAATCATTAGTAATGAAATCAAAATTATGTTTGCAATAAATTTGAATTTGTAACACATCTGAATTTGATAATCCTCTACAATCCTGGTCTAATATGAGTCAGAGCATCACTTATATCATATACTTTGGACATTAAATCTCTAACATTATGTGATCATTATTTCATATGCTTACACAAGTTATTAAAACAGTAGCAAATTCTCCATACAGTAATGCCAACCAATACAAGCTGCAAGCTAGAAACTAGTCTGGTGATATTGGATGAGTAGTCAATAGATAGGGATTTTACACACAAACCGTCTAGCATCTATTGATTACTGTAGCATGCACTGGGTGGCACTACTATATGGAGAGTTTGATACTTTGGATATTCAGAAGCATAAATCTTTGGCATTACTTGTGTGTTTTTTATTCATGTATGATATATTTTTTGAGTAGTTTATAAATTGTGTTTACAGAAACAACTTTTGATATAATATGGTACATCTGATCATACTAGATATGCTCCAATCTCTCATTTTTCAAATCAATATATACTATGTCTTCAATATTCACAGATAGGTAACAATTCTCTATGAATTTATTATATGAGTTGGCTTTAGAATAAACCTGTTACAATCTATATGTAAATCGGTTCAAATATATTTTTCTAGCTCCACATCAAGCCAACTATCAATGCATGAGATGTTTCATCTGTATCCAATTTAAAAATTCTAGAACTATTTTCCCAAGTTACTTTTAACTAAAATGCTCTAAAATAGTATAAAATATTTTTTACATTTATACTTCACGGAAAAATCTTGTCTGAGTACTTTACTAGGACAAATTGCAAACAGATTCTAATGAACGATTTTTAAGTAAACTTGTAAATACATTTACTCTTTCACACATCAAAGCCAATCTATTCTGTCTGATAAAAGATATTCCTCTTTCATTTGACTTTCGACCATATATATTGTAAATAAATCAAAAATTGATACCCAAAAAGGCTAAAACATTATATTAGCTGCAATCTTAATTTGTAAATCAAGCCAGCTTACCATTTCAAATATTAATGTTAATTAAATATGAATAATTTTAATTGCACATAAATACTTTTTATGGTGATCAAATATATAGATGTTTATGAATATAAATACCTTGTGGAACAATCACATCTGAATATGTTACTAAGAGGAATTACCATCAGATATGAGAAACGGTAATTTGTAAGGTTATTTAAAAAATGTTTTTTTAGAATCTGATCGCATTTTTTCCTAATAACATATTTGATATTTTATGAAGGAGTTACACTATTCATAAATGTTATATATTTGATCAGAATTAAAAATCATATACATTCATTTAAAATTAATAATTTTTATATATAATAGTCATAAAATTGGCAGAAGACTATATTAACATGAAATAAGTAACATTTATAATAATCTATTGGAGTAGTAGATCTTTGACAAAAAATACAACTAAGTTAAGCAACATATATTTATAGTCAATGTAAAGACTGGTATTGTAAAATCAACAGTTTTAGTGATGGGTATTAATGAGGATATTATAAATCATCTGCAAATACTATATAAACATTGATTTAAAGTATGTTATTATATAAAGATTAAATATGAATTTATTATCTTAAAGTGATATAACTGAAAATTAAGATATATAATTGTAAAATAAAGATTAGAATTATTACAAAAGTAACTCATCTGTAGTATGTTCACTAATAACATAAATTATATCTTTGAGACCATCATTTGATAAAATGGTTTTGATTGTACAAGGAGAAAATGTGCACTTTCTTAGTCAAACATTTCAAAGTTCGCGTATTAATTGTAAAATGATCAAGTGCATCTATAATGATTTATCATTAAATCCGTGAATTTTATCTTGTCTATTATAAACATTTTAGTGCCAAATTTCATTTGAGGTTCTCTGAAAACAAGTTCAAGCCTAGAATTATTTTTTTTAATCATCATCATTTTAATCACTATCGATCCACTGCAGGATGAAGGTCTTTTCCAAGTTCAATTCATCTTCTCTGATCTCCAGTTACTCGTCTTCACATTACTACAGCACATTTCCTTATGTAATCCATCCATCTCACATGTGGTCTCTTTCTGGGTATTTTACCATCTCTTGGAATTCAGTTTAAGATTTCAACTGTCCATCTATTGTCATCTCTTCTAGCAATATGTCCAGCCCAACTCCTCTTCAATATCTTAATTCTTTCAATGATGTCAATAACACCTGTTTGTTCTCTCACCCATGTATTTCATTTTCAATCTCTTCATTATTCCTAACATGCATCTCTTCATACTTCATTGAGTGGTCTGAAAATTTATTTTCTATTAAGTGTCCAAATCTCATATCCATAAGTAAGAACTGTTAAAATATATTTATTAAAAACCTTCCTTTTCAAACACATAGGTATATTCCCTTTTAATATTAAATTATTTCTACCAAAAGCACTCCAACCAAGTTTAATTCTATGATTAATTTAATCCATTAGGTTTCCATCTATAGCAATAATTTGATAAAGATATTTGTAATTGTTAACTTGTTCTAAATCATCATAATCAATCTTTATTTCCATCATTTGAGAAAATAAATTGAACATTACTTTAGTCTTTTTAATATTTACTTTTAATCCCACTTTCTTACTTTCATTTGATAACTCTTGCAATATTTCTTGAAACTCTAAAGCATTATGTGCAAAAACAACTACATATTCTGCAAAATCTAGATCACTTAAATAATCTCCATTTACTTTTACTCCTTAGATTCACATTTTAATCCACAAAATACTTCTTACAAAACTGCTGTAAAAATTTTTGGAGATATGAAGTCATCCTGTCTTTCACCCTTCTCAATGCTAACCTTACTATTATCATTATGTAATGCATTTTTATAAATATTTCTTCAGAATATGACAATGTTTTGGATCTATACCTTGATGATCCAATTCTTTAATCACTGCCTACTTATAGAATCTAACATCTTTTCATAATTGATGAATCCAAAGCATTTTGGCATCCATTGATTACTCTGGTTGGCACAGGGTGGCACTACTGTATGGAGAGTTTTGCCTGTTTAAAAACAGTTATGTGTTAGTATAAGAGATGGTGATCATGTGATGTTGTTTAACATAATGGTAACTCATATTCATTGGTTGTTTTTATCTCAATACTTGAATGTTATCACCATACTAAAACCACTTTTAAATCCAGCTTGCATTTTTTGATTGGTTAAAATCCAAAGTTCACTGTAGATGAGTTGTAATTATTTTGGCAAAAAATTTGTATAGAACTGATAAAAGACTGATAGGTCTGTAATTTTTAATATCTTCATCATCTTTTTTTAAATATTAATATTAATACAGCATTCTTCCAATCATATTATACATCTCTAGAATTTAGGCATTTAAAAATTTTATTTCTTTACCTACTTCTTTTAAGATATTAATTATAGTTTCATCATTAGTGGAGCTTTTCTCTTCTTTATAAATTTAATTAAATGTCTTATTTCTTCATTTAAAATCATAGACAATTCAGAAGATATAGTAGTTGTAGGAGGGATTTTTCTTTGTTCTTTATTCCTATATAATTTGGAATTTTTCTTTGTTCTTTATTCCTATATAATTTGGAATTTTTCTTTGTTTTTTATTCCTATATAATTTGGAATTTTTCTTTGTTCTTTATTCCTATATAATTTGGAATTTTTCTTTGTTTTTTATTCCTATATAATTTGGAATTTTTCTTTGTTCTTTATTCCTATATAATTTTTTATAGAACTCTTCTACACATTTCATGATGTCATTTTTCTTTTTAGTAATAGTTCCATCTTTTTTTCTTATTGCAGAAATAAGTTTCCTACCAATACCAAGATGTTTTTGTACACTCTTGAAATTTTTATTCTCATCTATAGCTTTTCTTTCTAGTTCACAATTATACTTTCTTATATCATGATCAACTATTTTTGCACCCCTTTACAAAATTCGAGATAGTTAATCCTTCTTAATGCATCATTTTTATATATTTTCATATTCCTTCTTTTCTTCATAAATTTTCTGCTCTCCGAAGAAATTTTACTGCTCACTTGCTTCTTTTTTATTTCAGCTATCTTTGTTGCAATTTATCTTCCTATTGAATTTGTTTAAATTTGAATCAGGTTCAAAATCTTTTAATACATCTGGGTCTCTTTTTATGAGGACTTATTTAACACGATTTTGAAGTTATGCGATTCAGGTTTCACTGGAAGTTGAACTCCGATAATGCGCTATTACTTTAAATAATAAATTTTGCGCACTTACGTCATATTGAAAGTAATAGCACATTATTGGAATTCGACTTTCATCTTAGTAATTTCAATATTTTCAGTGCTTTATAATAGTAAGATTTTATGCAACAATGAAATTAAAATCATGATTTCCACATTTTATGTATACACACATTAAATTTTACAAGATTATAACATAAATTTGTTCAAACATTGTGGTGTTAATTTTGCATTTTAAATCACATTCTGTTTTTGCTTTTTAAAAAAGAACATAATTAATTATTAATCATTTAGTGTCCGCAAGTTTATTTTTAAAAGGTGAGTAATAGCACTGGGCACAATTAAAATTGAAAATTAAAGACAAAAATAAGAATTTAATTTTTAGTTGTTAGATTAATTACTAATTACGTTGTCACCAGAAAACCATTAACACAACGTGAGAGTGACATTGCTATTTTTATTTCCTCTTGAGAAGAATCTGATTTTTTATCAGTTTGCAAACGAACCTGTTTATCGGCAAATAGTGATAATAATTAAAACGTGTATTAAAAAAAAGTAAATTACTGTAAATTATGCATAAAAATATATTGTTTTAAATAAAATTAAATATTATAGTTAAAAAAAGTTTGTCTTGTATCAATTTTTTTCAAATTTGAAATATTTTATTAGTCATATTTTATTTCCTTATTTTTTTTTTGCGCGAATTTTAAAGTAATTTTACATTGGTGCTTTGCTTTTATGCGATTTTTGAAAAATCACAGTCCGTATCCCCCCTTTTTCAAGGTAAGTTACGTCTATTTTTGCACGATTTCATTTGTGCGTGTTTCCTGAGGATCCTATCTATCACGTAAAATGAGACCCAGGTGTATTTGAAAATGATTTGCAAGTTCTAATTTAAATTCATTGGAATATTTCTGAAAATTAGGAATCCCAACTGTGAATATTGTTTTTCTTACTCTCTAGTTTTACATTAACATGTATCTTACATCTTATCAATCAATGATCACTTCCTGTGTTGAATTCATTAAGAACATTACAATCTTGAAATACATATTTTCTGTTAGTCAAAATATAATCTAATTCTGCTATACTTTAATTTGGATGGTTCCATGCCCATTTGTGCTTAATAAAATTCTTAAAATTATACTTAAGAAGTATATTTTCTGTTTTTTTTTAATTTGGCGATTTTCTTTAAGATATTAGCCCCAGGGGTTCCAGGAATATGCCTGGTTAAGCAACCTTAGGGAAGCTACTGGGCATAGACATTAGTATCTAACCAATTTTCCAGGAAACACATATATAATATTAATATCATCTATGGTCTTTATAATTTTTTACAATGCTGTTTTATAACTCACTATTGACAGTTTCCATTGTCCCAGCAATCTTCTTCAGAACTTCTACTCATATTTCCAACTTTTAAATAAAAGTTCTGCGGAAGATTGCCAGGACAATTGAAACTGTCAATAATGGGTTGTAAAAAACATTATAAAAAGTAGTGAAGAACTTAAATGATATTAATATTAGATGGATTTGGCAATGCCATAAGAAAGATAAAGAAACACATATATAATTGTAATTCCTTAATGCAATATCTATTATATTTACTGAACTAATAACGATAACCCTCATTTAGTTTTCTTTTTCCAGGTATGCAATAAGAACTTATGAAAATGTTTCCTTTATACAAATTACATCACACACGTAAATAATATATAAATTATCTCATCAATAAAGCTATACTTTGATAAAGTAAAATAAAAATAATGTTAATGTAAATAAAGATATAAATAATTTTATTAAGTCTAGCTTCGATTTATTATTATTTTTTTATTCACTTAACCACAAGAATTAATTTGGGTCACATATCTCATTCATATAGTCACTACAACATATTAACCCTTGAGATTAAGGAGCACATGATTATTTAAATATATTTTGAAAATTAATAAAATGATCCTTTAATTCCAGGTATATTATTTGAATCGCTCAGTAGCTATGAATCTATATGTGTGAATATGAAGACAATCCTTAGAGATATAAAGAGTCATTATTTTAACTTTTCTCGTGCTTACCGTTATATAGTTTAGCTACGTGGGGGGTATATATATACTAAATATGTCCTGTCTTTCCATTCCACGTATTAGTACGGTAATTTGGAAAGCCCGCTATCCAGTATATATATCATTACAGTGACTGATATCTCAACTCGTGAACATATCAAATAGGAAGAACCCTTTCCCTATATACCGTTACAATGTATATATTGACAAACTGCAGTCCGTATAAATCTAATGTATATAATATGTAAAGAAACGCACTGATAATTAAGAAGTTCTGACTTAATTAAAGCTGAATTTTAAAAAAATATATTTGAAAATGTTCTGATTAATTATTGATCAAAATTATACATAGGTATTATAAATGATAAAAAAAGAAAAAACTTCACTTAAGACAAAAAAAAAAAAGATCGAAGAGTAGAATTAAGTTTTTAAACTTAGTTTTTTTTTAGCAAAAAAAAATTCTTCACTTTAACACTACATAAAAATGCGTAGTTTTTCTTTTTTTTGGAAAGCTGATAATCACTTTTATTCTTCATAAAAAAGATTAATAAAATTTTTATTCTTCTTAAGATTAAGAAAGAAAAAATAACATCGTTATTAACACGAAAATTCAAGTTATATAAAGAACTATTGAAGATCTCAACGTACAGACTCAGCCTATTCCAAGTTGATTTGCTTTTCCGTTTTGCATTGCGCCCTTCCCTTATCATTTAAAAAAAACAACTTATTTTTTATGAAATATTTTAAATCATTATTTTTTTATACTGTCGTAATTTAGTTTTAGTGTCTATAGTAATGCTAATTCTTTTGAATGTGTGTAGGGGGGGGGGGACGACAAATTTTATTAGTTTAGTGCTATATTTGTTATTCTTTTTTATTGAAACAACTTAACAATTTAATTTACTATATATCATTTTAAATAATTTAATGTTTAATTTGAATAAAATTTGAATATGCAAAGTCATTTATTTTAACTGCTATTTAATACACTGTACAGGTTTACATACACTTGCTCATATAACGTAATACATAAGGGAGTCAAACTAATACACTGTACAGGCTTACACACACCTGCTTATATAATGTATTACATAAGGGATTCGAACTCAGACTTTTACACGACCCTCAACTCTTCATGTCATCTCATATTGTTGACCCACCCGATGACACACAATATATATACAATAAATGTAATTTATTCAAAATTTTTGGCGTCATAATACACAGAATGTGTTATGAAAATAATAAATTACTTCAAGCTAATAGTAATAGTTTAACATTATATAATAATAATAATTCTATAAATTGACATTCAGTTAACTATTACTATGAGGATGATGATGATGATGATGATGTTTCAAAGGATAAACTTTATTGAGACTCAAAAAGAATTACATAAGTAACTTTTGAAAACATAACATCTTAGATATAAATTGTTCCATGATATTACACATGTGATAAAGGTTTACAATCTTAATTGTGATAGGAAAGAAAACATTTATTAATAGAAAAATAATTATCACAAACAAAAGACATGTGTCAAATTACATTTACATAGAATTTTTAAATGTGATATTAAAAAAATTACGTGGAAACACATGATAATATGATTGAAAACATATAAAAGAGGAGTTATGGTCCCAATAAAAATTGAGCTTATTTGGTGAGAGTACTATAATTTTCGTAGCTAAGACTTATTGTTGATCTCTTACATAAATTTCTTGTGAAAAAAAAGGGAAAAATACTAGTCAGCAATGAATTGCATCTTGGGAAAACAGAAAAACACCAGTTCAGCATGAATTGCATCCTGAAGAATAAAAAAAACACTAGTATACATGAATTGCACCTTGACAAAAGAGATAGTTAGCATAAATTGCATCCTGGGAAAATGGGGAAAATACTAGTTCAGGATAGAATGTATCATGGAAAAATGAAAAACCAGTATCCAGTGTGAATTGCATCTTGGGAAAATGGAAAAACACCAGTCAGCAATGAACTGCATACTGGGAAAATAGAAACATACCATTTCAGCATAAATTAAATCCTTTGAATTATTCATTTGCCTTGAGTTTGACTGGTCTGGTTAGATAGCCTTCTGTGGTATTGAACTATTGTAATGAGTTCATGTAGCTAGTTCTATTATGAAGCAGCTGAAATGTCACAACGGTTGTTTGTTAGCTGAGCCTACTGTGCTTGTGGCCACTTATAGAGGTTGGACTGCCCTTTATGAATGACCTGGTCACCACAAAAAGTCTGGAGACATAATGGTGTTATCCCATGAATTTAGCTGAGAATAATTTACTGGTAAATGTGAATGGATGTCTCCTGGTGCTGTTGCCTAACAAGAAAGTTCAACAAGTATATCAGAAATCAAACAGAGTAAATGTGGCTGCACATACTGCAATAATGTTTAATCTTTGGAAGAACAGTTATGTGGTGGATGGAAGTATCAGACTGCCTGTATGTATTTAATGTAATTAGCAATGTGGAGTTTAGTGCTTGGCAATCATTAGAAATATGTTGTTGAGTCTCTTTGGCTTCATAGCATAGCCCACAGAATCGGTCAATGGTTTTGTAGAGATTACAATATTGTAGGAAAAGGGATGTTAGAAACACATGCAGGTTGAGTCTAATTAGAAAGTCAAAATCTTCAGTTTCGGTGCCCATTTTTTAAATTGGCAGGGAATGTGATGGTATTTTATTCCAAGTATTGGGAGGAGGTAATCATTGCTAGAGTCTGGATAGAGCAGGATATATGTTTACCAGTAAGTGTACTTGAATTGTGAAAGAGGCTGTTCTAGTTGGTGATACCTAGGATTGAGTGAATAAGATCTGTGAGATATAGTGTTGAAAGTAGAGGTTTAACTGTAGGGATTGCTTTCAGCAGGCACTGGAGGTTTTGGAACCTGTTGATAATAGCTGCTATTAAGTTAATGGATTTTTGGGTATAGAACACCTGAATGTTGTGCAGGTCTAAACTGTTGTACAAGGATTGATGGTTGAGCCTTTTATGGATAATGATATGGTCATGCAACCCAGAGCAAATTATAACACATGGAGTTGATGGCAAAAAATGAACAACTTTGAAATTTTGATAATGGGTTCATAGTATGTGATTTTTTGTCACAGCAAGAGTATTGAGCAGGTTTATCTTGGGGTAAATTGATATATATGCCTTAGAAAGTGTGAAGGTAATTTGCATTGTGATTCTCATACCAAGGTAGCCTTTATTTAAAAAAATCCTAAGAATAAAATGGGGATTCCTTGGAAAATTTGGGAACAGGATTTCTTTGAGAATAGAATCCATGCAGCATTTTTTTTTGGGGGGGGGGAGTTAAAGTGTCATTTGTAGACTGCTGTGTAGCCATTATGAATGTTTGTAACATGGGGAGTTATTTCAGAGAAGTTAGGAAGGCAATGATGTCATCCATGGTGGCTGCACAGGGAATGTATTGCTGGTTGTGTGGAATTTGTATTCTGGTAATTTTATTCTATATTTGTGGTAAAAGTGGATTTATGTAGACAGTAAAAAATAGTGAGCTTAGGTGCAACCTTTGTGAGATTGATTCAGCAATAAGTTGGTGATTACGTATAACAGAGTGAACAGGATGGTGGTGTTAGTGAACATTTGAATCAATAGATTGAGACAGAATCAAAAGCTGATTGTATGTCAAACTGGGCTACAATGGGACTGTATATATATTTTTAACTGGGCTTAGTTTGTCCCAAATATGGGTGCTGCTTGTCTGGTAGAAGAGTATTTTTGGCAAATTGTGACTGTGATAATAATGGAAGTATGTATGGCTCAATTTGGTCCTTTTCAAGCATTTTTATGGCTAGTGGGCTCATGGAGTTAGGACAAAGGTTGGTTAGATAAGATGTAGCTTCAGGTTTAGTGAAAGACTTTATGGAATTTGGGATACAAATCTTTTATGCTGTATATCCTCTGAGGTTGCCAGGTCACACATATACAATGTTGTGAAATAACTAAGTTGACATAAGGTGAATGCAGGAATTTAATGAGGCCCAGAGTGACAAGAGTTTTAAATAGTGGCAAGTCTGGTTTGGAAAGGCAGAGTAGTTTCCAGTGGTCCAAAATAGGGTACTGATCTAGTGACTGAATCATGGGTCTGAAATTTATTTTTAAAGTGCAGATATATAGGGGAGATCATATTATGTCCAGTACTTAGTGATATGCCATTTTGAAGTGCCATAACAATGTCTAGCATATACTCTTGTCCACATGTGTTTCTGAATTAGGCAGATTTGTTTGATTGCAAGGTAATCCTTCAAATGTTTGCAGATGTAATGGTAAGTTTGAGTGAGCCTGATTAACTGTTGTTGTGTTTGTCAGTGGGCTGTAGTAGCAATCTTCTCATGTAACTTATTGGCCAATGTTAGAAGATATAGAGGTAAGGGAGTTCATCATGTTAAGTATTGTATATTAAATAATAAAGTGTATAAATCCAAGATACTTCTGAACTGGGTCTATATCCATTTGGTGTAGCTTGTTTAACATGATGTAGAATTCAAAAAACATAAACTCAATATTAAATGAGGAAAGAATCATACAAATTATTTTATGTAATTGAATGAATGTTGCCTGGAGTTCATTAAGGTTAAGTGGAACTGTTTGGGGAGAGTGGTCTGAGAATGGGTTGAGTTAATTTAAAGTTCTATTAGGTGATGAAACATTGGAGAGTAAAAACAGAAATTGATGAGTGTGGCATGCCAGTTATTGTGAAAAGTGATTAAACCAGGTGGTAGAAAACCCTGGGCACTTATTAGTGGAAATTTTAAGATTGAAGCCATTGATTTATAAATGGTGGGTAATCCAGATTGAATCACCCATTAATATGATTGGGTATGGGCTAGTTGTAAGAACTAAATTGATGTTTTGGTTGATATATGTGATGACTGTAGGGCTGAGAAGAATATAAACAACTTTTATTATTAAATAATTAGATATATATTGAACTGGGTGGAAGATGGATCACTTTGATTATATAAATTAAAATAATATTATTATTGAATCTCGATCCACTCCAGCTGCACTTTTCATATTGCAGCACACCAGCCCGACAATTGGAGAAGTCAAATACAGAAGTTGAAGATCACCAATGGCACCTATAATCAAACCACAGTTATAAGAGATATAATCTGTGGCCACTTTTCCAGGCTATAAAACTTCTCAGCTACTAAATTTCAACACTCCTTCTACCCAAAGCATTTTATTTATTTCAAGGTAAGTCCTCAGGTGCCAGCTAATTATAAAATATAATGAGCATGCTTGGATGACAGTCAAACACATTTAGTGCTTGTCTTAACCCTTTTCTAGTTCTTTGGTTATTTATTTATATGAAGGTAATTATAACAAGCCGCTTAATGCTTGCTCTTAATTACAAATTATCTAGTGGTAATATACTTTGTAAGAGAAATGACCAAACTATAATTAGCAAACAAACAATTCTATTTTAAATACTTTTAATTAATAAAAAGAAATGTAATATATAAAATATATATATTAGTAAAAGAATATTACAACTGTTAGCATGCTTTTATAAATCCATGACAATAAAAATAATATAATTAAATTATACATCTACATATGCACACATATCAGGAAATATACACTGATTATTTAAAGAGAGCTTTATGCATGTTTAACTGAATATTATGAAAGATTGAATACACGTGTACATACTAGAGTTCATTTTACATGATAATTATAGAGACATTCAGAGATTTCTATATCTATTAATGCTCAGTAAAGTCAAGATCAGTTTATGAATGGGAAGTAAGCAAGTTCATAATTACCTAGTATTTTTGCACTTATACTTTGGAAATACAGCTCCTTGCTTTCATCTGCTGAATTAGTTACCAACTGATTGGATTTTTGGCTTCCTAATGGTTTTAGCTATTGGCTGATTTCTTTCATTTATTGAGATAGACATTCTTGGTGGCTCAGATTATTACATGGGCATGGCTTCTAACTTGAGGATTTCTGGTGTTCTGGAGGACCAGGATCAGAGACTAGCCTCATACTCCACTGGCTGCTTAGCACTGCATGATATTAATTGACTCATGAATTAAATATAAACAAAATCAGAAATCAAGAGTCTGAATGATGATGAATAGATTTTCAATCCTTTTATATGGTCCCCTCTCATTGCCTCTTTTATCATTCTGATTTAGTTTAATTTAACTTGTAATTATTTATTAATTATATTTTCATTGTTTGCTTAATCTTCATACCTGCTTAGATTAATCTAGACACTGGATAAGATATGGTTCTGAATTATTTCCCATTGTTTTCATTTACTGCACTTTATAGTTATTGTTGCCATTCTTCTGTTTATTGACAAAGCAATGTTTATGTAAATTTAACTTTATAAGCTTTCCTTTTTCATTCTAACCCAATTTCATTTTTATACACACACATTTTTTTTTCTTTTAAATTTATGAACTTTTACTTAGTTAAATCCCCCCCCCCTCTATCGCTCTTTAATTTGTAATACTTTATAATAATAAAATGATAAACTGCTTTGTCCTTTGGTGAACTTTGTTTTGTTTTAAAAAAGTCTTTGAATTTCTAAATTACACTTTTTTCTTAAACTTTTTTAAATTATATTTCTATTAAACTTTAAATAATTTCTTTCAATGAAATTTACTTCAATCATTTATTGATAATAGTTCCGTAGTACTTTTGTTTAAAATTCTTTTTTTTTTTTAATAAATCTTTAAGCTGCTTATAAATTATTTTTATCTTAATTTTTAAAAAGATTGTGGACATGTAATGTGGTTCATTAATGGTACAATATCTATATAGAAAGAGAAAATGATTCATGGCATAGCAGTTAGTATATATCTAATATAACTCACAATCTGGGTTTGATATCAAATAAAACTTGAAAATTTGTTCAGGTATGGTTAGATTTATTTATTTTTTTCAGGTATATTAATTTCACAATTTTAGAATTCATTAATTAAGCTATCTCTAATATTCCTGACATCATCATCATTATCATCATCATCATTATTATTATTAATATTGATTGCACATTTAGCATATGTTTGCCATATTTTCAATCTATAACCTGTAGTTCAAATTCAATCATATAAAATTTGTTCATGTTCAACTAGAACTCAAAAGTTTTTTAGCCATTGATTTATGCTCTAAGAGGTACTGACAAATAATAATATAGACCAGGTTGACCTTTATGTTTGCCTAGATCCCTCATTTACACCTTCAGTGGGGATTAACTAAGTATGAAGTCCAGCCCAGGTCTTTCTTCAGTCTATTTTACATTGTGGGCCTTTTTATATGCAGTTCCCCTTCCAGACTGTGAGCATTCAAATCCAGTGGACACCACCCCCTAGTCTGTGGTGATAATGCTCAATCCAATTTGAATCAGCTCAAGATCTGGGCAAGTCTCTAGAAATTTGAGTGTGTGAATATTTTCACACAGTGCACAGCACAAATAGTATGCTATGTTTGAGCTCAGATTTGATCACTGCAACCTGTCAGTTATTATATACCCAAACTAGCATATAAAAACTAATAATAAAAATGAAACTCTCAAAAGCAAAGTATGGTTAAATTATTTTAATAAGTGGTTAGCACAATTTACAGTAAGCAATTATCTACAAGTAATTATTATAAAACAATTATAATAGATACATAAGTATTTTTATCAGTCATCAATTTATGCCCTAAGGCATAGTGACAAATAATAATATAGACAAGGTTGGTCCTTGTGTTTGTCTAAATCCCTCATTTACACTTTCAGTGAAGATTAACTGGGTGCAAAGTCCAGTCCAGATCCTTCTTCAGTCTATTGTGTTTACGTGGTGGACCTTTTTATTTGCAGTTCCCCTTCCCGACTGTGAGCATTTAGATCCAGTGGACATTCCCTCCTATTGGTCATTTATGTCATTGAACATTTGTTATCAATTCCTATGCCTACTGGTCAATGGTGATACCTGTTCTATCCAATTTGAATCAGCTCGGGATCTGGGCAAGTCTCTAGAAATTTGAGTGCATAAATATTTTTGCACAGCACACAGCAGAAACATAGATCTTTCCATTATCTTTTGTAGGAAATGATGTAAAAAAACCTACTAGACTAATCAAAAGCCTGGTGATGATAGATTTAACTAAAAATAGCTAGATACCTATTTATCAATCACTAGTTAAATGATCAATTAGATTGTCAATGAATAAACTATTTGAAGAATAATTCTAAGAATATTAAATAAAAATTAAATTTTTCTAAAGACATTCAATACTTATATTAGATGATGGAAATAGTCCAATATAATAATACAATTAAAAAAATTATGTTTCATTGGAATTTGAATCTCAAGTTATGAGCAATGTTAGTAAATGTGATTACTATCAGATTTTAAAATCTTTCTACAACAATTATATATAATATATAAGTTATATGAGCACAGACTTTCAGACAACCCATCACTCTCCACTCTATCTAATAACACTGATGATACCAGCAATCATCAGTTGGTCCAGATTATCATCTCCCACACATATATACTATAAGTGCTCAGATATATATCTTCATACTTTAATGGACAGGCTCCAATCTACTACACCCTCCAACTCTTCAACCATCCATCCAATTGAAAATCTGATGATAAATTGCTCCAAGGCCACCCTGAGGCCGAGATTCTTGTCACACACATGTTGACCTAAGGTCAATCTGAACCCCACATGTACAGGATATAATCCATTTAATACATATGCAAGGATGGGCAGACATCTCTACAATGTAATAACTGAAACACAGGCTTATTATATACCTGTGTCTATATATGTAAAATATAGGGTAGATAGAGTGGAGAGTGATGGGTTGTCTGAACGTCTGTGCTCACATACTCTATATATTACAAATATAGACACAGGTATATAATAAGCCTGTGTTTCAGTTATAACAATTATATATTTATGTATACTCACAGCTATGCATATTAATTATTGTCTTTTTCTTTTAAAAGATGCAAATCTTTTTATGTTATTTGTAAATTAAATAAATACTTGAAATGCTATAATTAAAAAAAATGTTTTTCATTTAAAACGTAATTATTTAATAACTAGTTTAAATTAATTATAGGGGACTTGAACTCAGACTTTCAAGCCCCCTACTGTTATCCATCGATCTTATATAACTGATACACATGACCACTTATATGTGAAAAAGATAAATGATCCCCAATATACGTATTTCATGCTGAACCAATTGATCTAAGTCAACATCCCCCACATATATATATATATATACAATAAATATTCAATTTATATTAAGATAGCAAATCTTCAAACTTTAATGGACAAGCTTCAATCTTTTCCACCCTCAAACTCTTCAGCCATCTATATCATTGAAAATCCAAGAATGGAATGCGCAAAGCCCCTGTTGATACCAATATTATTATCATACCCATGTTCACCTAAGTCATTCTAACCCCTCACATATGGATTTTAATATGTCCAATTAAATATACAGAAAAAGTATGGGCAGAATACAGACTGAATATGTAATATTTAAATAGATGTATATTGTCTAAACTAAACTTAATGTAATTATAAGGAACTTGAATTCAGACTCCCTACAGTTATCCAGTCCATTTTATACAACTGATACCATGACCACATGCATGTGAAAAAGATAAATGTTCTTTAACATATGTATTTTGTGTTGTACCAGCACCCATTAGTTAGTTTAGATCACCATCTCCCACATATAATAGCAAATCTTCAAACGTTAATGGACAAGTTCCAAGCTTCTCCACCTTCCAACTTTTCATCCATTGAAAATCTGATAATCGCATGCTCAAAGTTTTTGTTGATGCCAATATTATTGTCATAAAATCTTCAAACTTTAATGGGCATGGGTATGACAATAATATTGGCATCAACAAGAACTTTGAGCATTCCATCCTCAGATTATCAATGATGTAGATGGCTGAAGAGTTGGAGGGTGAAGAAGATTAAAGCTCTCCCATTAAAGTTTGAATATTTTCTATCTTAATATAAACTGAGCACTGATTGTATATATGTGTGGAAGATGGTAAGTTGGACTATCAATGAGCGCTGGTTCAGCACGAAATAAGTATATTGTAAATCTAGATCATTTATCCTTTTCACAGTATATAGTCATGTGTATGAATTGTATAAGATGGAATAGATAGCTGTAGGGTGCTTGAAAGTCTGAATTCAAATCCCTTATAATTACATTAAGTTTAGTATAGACAGTATACTTGAATTTAAAAAGTTTTAAATTAGTATTCGGATATTTATTAAAAATCAAATAATGTTATCTTTTTTTCTAATCCGCTGCCATAAAAAATTAAATATATGACTAATTTTTATTACTGAATATGACAAGTTTATAACAGTTATATATGAAGAGTTGGAAAAATTGCTAGATTATTTGTATTGGTGGAATGGTAGATGATGGAAAATTGTAATTCTTTATATCGTATTTAAGTGTAAAAATTGTTTGAAAGTTTTTAAATACAGGCAACAACGTTAATTTTACAAAGAAATATTTTGAAGCAGGTGTTTTTTTTTTTTTAAGTGTACTCTTTAAATCTTTAACTGGGAAATATCAAGCAAATGATAATAAAAAATTAAACAACTACAGATTTAAATATATTTATGCATCCAAAATAGTAATTTATTATCTTTAAAATTTACTGTAGTACATTAGATTATCTCATTTATTACTAATACTTGAAGAAAAATGATTTTCAGCATAAATTTTCTTTTTGTCATTGCACTTAAAAAACAACCACCTAAAATTGGTTCGAAAACAACTGTGATAATTTATTTCGCACGAATACAGAGACAGATGTGCACAAATGTTCGCACGCAAGTACGTAAATGAGGAAGTCATATACTCTTTATATATATATATGCCTAATAAATTCTTTTAAAGATTATAGATATAATAATCACCTCCATACTTCACCATTTTTTTAAATTCATATAAATAAAGATATAATAAACGACAAATGCCCCCCAAGATGCATTTCGTGCTGAACCAGCACTCATCAGTTGGCCCAGGTCACTATCTCTCATATATATCTCTATTATATGCAAAGTATTTATTTAGAGTAAATTGTTACATTTTCATTTACCATTGTCAAACTTCCTCCACTCACAACTTTGACGTCATCCATTACGTATTGTTGCTAAACCTTTGTTTTAAATTATAGATGTAACAAGATAAGTGTGTGTTAAGGTTCGAGAATGATGTAAATAAAATATGATCTTTTTACGTGTGAAAACTTTTTTGTTACTTTTAAAATCCAAATATAATTGTACTGTCTATACTAAACTTAATGTAATTAGAAGAGGTTTGAACTCAGACTTTCAAGCTCATTGCAGCTATGAATTCTAGCTTATACAACCGATACACATGACCATATATATACATGTGAAAAAGATAAATGATCTCCAATATCCATATTTCGTGCTAAAACAGCAATGATATGTGTGGAAGATGATGATCTGGACCAACTGACGAGTGCTGGTTCAGCACAAAATATTGATATTGGATATCATTATCTTTTTCACATGTATATATGGTCACGTATATCGGTTGTATAAGATAGAGTCCATAGCTGTGGGAAGCTTGAAATTCTTATTCAAGTCCCTTCTAATTACATTACTTTTAAAAATAAAATTATAGGCTTCATATTTAAATAATTTGCACTCATTTATTTAAGAAAGATTTATTTATCAAATTTTTCAAAAAAAAAAAAAAAAGTAAAGAAAGTGTGTTCTAATATTTTAATCTTGTTTATCAGAGTATTTTTTCATATACTAGCAAAAGAATTGTTTTAAATCTATTAATAATATATTTAATTATAAGATTAAAAATTAGTTTCTCATACAAATTTGTTTAAATGGAATTTTTTTTTAAGTGTCATAGCATCGACCGGGAAGCGAACCCGCAACCCGGGCAATTGCCTGCAAGTGCAAGGCAGTCGCGCTGACCTCTCGACCACCAATTTTGGGAAATGAAAATGTCTTATAGACAACAAATTTAAGGATTATTTTCATCTTATTTAATAGCTTGAACTTTGTTCATAATGCTTATTTGTTAAAAGCTTTTGTTATAGATGTAAAAAGGAGATAAAAATCAGAAAGTTGGTTGGTTGAAAACAGAATAAGTTGCAGTCAAGTTTTTAAAAAGTTTTCAGCTATCAAATTTTTATATTAAAAAATTATTAACTGGGTGTAACTATTATGCAAAAATGATTTTATAATGTAGTCGGCAAATTGATAAAAGTTTCCCAACATGGGTGTGACAAGAATCTCGACCTCAGAGTGGCCTTTGAGCATTCCGCCATCAGATTTTCAATTGGATGGATGATTGAAGAGTTGGAGTGTGGAGTGAATTGAAACCTGTCCATTAAAGTATGAAGATTGGATATCTTAATATATATCTGAGCACTTGTTGCATATATGTGTAGATATGATAATCTGGACCAACCGTCGATTGCTGGTTTAGCATGAAATACGGATATTTGTGATTATTTATCTTTTCAACATATATGTTTTCAAGTGCATCAGTATTATGAGATTGAGTGGAGAGTGGTGAGTCGTGTGAAAATGTGTGCTCATATACCCTATATACTACATATTCTTTTAAAGTAAAGGAGAAAACATCAATAAGTAGAGAATTAACAAAAACATTGTAAGAATATTCATAAGGTTAAAAAATATTGTGCTTAAGTTTTATTTTACAGCATTGTCTAATATTAATTATTATAAAACAACTAAAACATCACATGATCATTATTTACTATGCTTACACAAGTTAAGGCTTGCACCAGGTGGCACTACTGCATGGAGAGTTTGGAAAAATATGGATGAATTAGTTTACAAATTATGTAAGGAAGGCATAGAAAATATTAAACATCTCTTAATTGAATGGAAATGCCTGCAAACAGAAATAATACATATAATGAAGTTGTGGAAGAATAAATATAAACAAAGTGATTATACAGAAAATGGATTCTTGATTTTTATGCTGGGTTTAGAAAAAGATAAGGGAGATTTAGATATAAAGACGATAGAGTTGACAAAGATTATGTTGTGGACATGGGATGGAGCATGATAGAGAAGAATATGGGAAAAACTTAGAGTGGGAAATGGAAGGAGAAGGTAAGGTGGCTAACAGCTTTCTCTGGGAATTGTGAAGAGAGATCACAGAGCATCGCATCATATACTATATTAATGATTTAAGAGGTAATTTAAATTAAATGTTATTCATGCTAGACATTAAATAATTTATATTAAAAATTTAAAAAATTCATTGCTTAAATAAAAGTTATAAAAAAATTTAAAAATGTATTATTATCATTACAAACAACTTACAGATAATTATATTCATTATAATTCCAAAAAAAAAAAAAAACTGTATGATCTGTCTTTTTTTATTCTTTTATTATTTTGCAGCTTATGCTGTTATTGTTTAATGTCACTTGTGGCAAACTTTTCTTTTAAAAGATTTTCAATATTTTTCTTATTTGTAGCTCTCCACTGAATTTTTTCCTCATCTGTATCTTACCAATGAAAGTAATTTATAGTATAGCTTTTTAAATTGAATATGTTGGTTCTTTAGTATTATCCAACTGATGATGTATTACCCTGAAGCCATATCAGTCTGATCTTGCAATTTTTAAGATAATGTCTCCAATTGATTTGCGGACACATGCAATCGCTAAAATTTGTCCGCAGATCACGTGGACACGGTACATTAAAAATCGCAAGATTAGACTGGTATGCCTTCAGGGTAATATGTCATTGGTTGGATAATACTAAAGACACAGGTCACGTGATTTAGAGGGCTTCTTGGAATAAGATGACAGTCGGCCAGAAGATGATCGGTGAATGACAGTCGGGCAAATAATGAGCACTGCCATGTTTGTTGGTTCTGAAAAAAAATACCAAAATAATAAAAAAATTTACATGCATGAAAATAGTATATACATACAAAAAAAAATTAACATGCATGAAAATAGTATATACATACAAAATAAAAAAACATGCATGAAAATAGTATATAAGAAGTACAAAATATAATAAATTCGAATCTGGCATTAATGGCGACCTTGGAGAATACGTTTTATCAAATGCCGTACTTTTACATGCATTTTGTAATTTTAAAAAGGTACTGTATATAGCAAATTTGTTTTAAAAAAATTATTGCAAATAATTTAGAAATTAAAAGGTAATTAAGTGTAACTTTGAGAATTGTAGAAATATTAACAAAAACTTTTTTTTGGAAATTTAAAATAAACGAATCTGGCATTAATGGTGACCTTACTTTTACATGCATTTGGATTACTTAGTGTCTATATTTAATTATAATATAATTAATTATAAAAATTATAATTATTAGAAAAAAAATTTTAATTACTTACAAATAGCGTTCACTGCGGTGGACTGAATTGCGATATATGTTCCAAAATCACAGCGAAAGGATCAGCTTTATATGATCGCCTTCATATAAACAGTTTTGTCAGACATAAACAATTCCTCTGCACAAAATACTATGGATGTTAATTATTTGGACCAACTGTAGATGAAATGTACAGCGGTGAAGAAAGTAATTTTGGAGTCCTCGAACCACGTGTCTTTTCTTATTGCAATTTGTGATAGACAGTCTTTCAAGTTGCATCATCATTGCTTCACCAAATTGGGTCCCAAATTGTGAACATATTTCTTCATTTTATGGCCATTTTGACAGAATTTCCTTTTGGGGAGAAGCCCGTGGTCTTGCAAGAAAATGATAGCTTCTTCCTCCGTACTTGGTAAATTCCATAATCTAGTACTGGTAGCTTCAGCCATGATAAACGGAAATATTATAGATGAAATATTATAATCTCAAAAAAAATTAAAAAAAATTAATGGAAATATTGAAATATTGCAAAAAATGTTAAAAATCACTGTAAAAAATGAACAGAAATATTGCAAAAAATTGTCAGTACAAAAAAATCACTGTGACACCGTGAAAAGCAAAATCACAATAGACAGACGAATCAAAAAATTTCCCAAAGCTCTCTCCGATTTTTAAATCTCACGGGTCAAAAAAATCCCAAAATTGACTCTCTCATGGATTAATCATGCCAGTGACTTGGTTGCCATGACAACGTTCTCATGTAAAAATCGACGACATCTACCAGAAGGAAAATCGGTAAGTGAAATACATCATCGGTTGAATAATCCTAAAGTACCAAATAATTACAAATGGGATCTGTCTCTTCCACAAAAGTCATATTCAGTAATATATATATATATATACTTTTTAGAAAAGATTATTACCATTAAAATTTGGAATAACAACGATTCTGTATGCAAATAATTTCATTAAAGTAATTACAATATTATGAAGATTAAATTCGTAAAATATTTAAAATTCATTTTCATTCATAATAGTAACTATCAAAGGTAAATACTGCATTTTTTTTAATCTTGTCTGATAAAGAATTCAAATTTGTTTGTAACATCTTAATGGATTAAATTTAAAACACTGAGAACATTCTTTTGTTTGTTCTTTGAATTGTCAAGAGTAGTATAATCTCCCTGCTGAGAATCTAGAAATTAGCAAAAAAAAAATTTGATTGTTTGTTTTTAATCTATTCAAATTAAAAAATAATATCAAATCTATATTGAAACTTTATCTTTTCTTATTGCATTGCCAATCCATGTAATATTAATATCATCTATTTTACAATCCACTATTGACAGTTTTAATTTTCCCAGCAATCTTCTTCAGAACTTCTACTTATATTGTTCATTAGTGGGTTGTGAAAATGTATTGTAAAAAGTAATAAAGAACATATCAAATTTGGAAATATAATAGAAGTTCTGAAGAAGATTTCTGAGACAATTGAAACTGTCAATAGTGGGTTATAAAAATGCATTGTACAAAGTAAAAAAAGAACATAGATGATATTAATATTATATTGAAACTTGATGTCTATTTCATGAAGCTACCTAAAATCTTCCAAAAATCATTATATAAAAATGAAAAACAAAATTAAAATTATTTCATACATCTGTTTAATATCAGTTTTTATTTTTTATTACATGTTATCACCAATAATAATATCTTCTCTAGTCCCATCATAGAGCAATTGTATAATATATTTTTATGGACGACCAGTTATTTTTAAACATTGTATCAAACTTTTTTAATTAACTGGAGCAATATTTTGACCTGGTTGATAAAAGCAATATATAAATTATACCTTTGCTCGCAACAATTATTCTGCAGTTTTCTAGAAACGAAAAGATGCCCAGCTTTTTGGATTCCAAATCTTACTGATAAGAGAAAAGCCAAACCTGATCTTGAGAACAGGATTTAAATATATCGCGTATTCAGGCAAATAATACTAGAATAATTTTTTTTTATTTAAAGACAGAAGTTCATAGTTCATTGCTGACAAAAAGTCTTATTATGAACTATGAACTTCTGTCTTTAAATCCCTGTATTGTTTACAAAAATAGTAAATTGAGCTCATATAATTAAAATATTTATTTTAATATTCATTGAAGGAGTAAATACTTCACACACTCTTTCAATCCTATCAATAATACAATCATCAGACATTCAGTCAGAATTTTATTGATGAATCCAAAACAGATTAATCACATACAAAGTACATATTTAGGATAATTTTATGCCCCTATAAAAGATAAATATATGTTGGTCATTTTAGTACTTAACAATTGTTGAGAAGTAGTAGTATGTATAATAATTGCTTGTAAATAATGAATATTTAATTTTTTAAAAATATTTTTGAAATAATATATATATATTAATGTTAGTACCATATGATATTTGGATTATCTTAATAAATATTCTTTAACTTGCATAGATTATCTCAGATATAGAATGGCTGACTTGAGAGAAGATGATTTCTAGATCAAATCTCAACCTGCTACTTCTGATGTTTATTATCATGTAATTTTCTGCCTAACTAATGAACTGAAATGATGGTCTTATAAGCTAAAGCTTTCTCATTTAAAATGCAATCTATTCTGTTATTCAAATGCACATAACTTTTCTGATTAAATAACTGGGTAGTGATTACTCTAACATTTGCATTTATATGTGCCTATTTAAATGAGTTTTTGTACATTCCCATTCTTTATTATAATTCAAATACTCATCTTATTTTAAATGAGAATATATTTTAAGTCTATATGTAGCAATTAAAAAGAAAAAATATTTCAATTTGGAATTTATTCAGGATCCCTGTGCATAAATACCAAGGTAATAAAAAAAAATGGGTGAATGATTAAGATATATAAATTCCCTATCTATGAAATGTAAGGTATTCAATTACCAATATTTAGATCAGACCTAGGCAGAATTTTGTAGGCCAAGAGCTCTTTCAAATTTTTGTCAAATGTTGCAGTCTACCACATTATTATTGCAGTATAGTAATTATAATTACAGGATATGATCATCATCATCATTTTCAATCATTATATTATCATATAATGTATTTATTATTGAAAAACAACAAAAATTCAGTATTAAATATAAATTTAAAGTGAAATCATGACAATTTATTAAATTGTTGTAGGATCATCCACTAATCTTCAATATTTTGGTATATTGCATTTATCATCATCAAAACCACAAAATCATTTATGTAGATAAAATAAAAAAAGATTCTTAAATTAAATGCTACATTTTTTTAGTTAGAAAACTTTTTATCAGTCATTATATTCTAGAAATGATTATTAGATTTTATTTAACATGTGCTTTAAAATTTATGTCATTTTGAAGGACTTCATTTTAGAAACTAGTCTGTGGATATTGGATGAGTAGGCACTAGATAGGGATTTTATGCACAAGCCTTCTGGCATCCATTGATTAGATTACTCTGTTTGGCACAGGGTGGCACTACTGTATGGAGAGTTTTGCCTTGTTTAATAGTTATACACTTATTTATATATATTTATTAAGTAGTTAACTCTAATTATTTATATATAAACAGCAACCTTACTTTCTGGGTTTATTCAGCAAACTAGTAAGCTTACTCACACTGAACTGTTTTTTTTTTTCATACACTTTACTGAGGTAATATCCAGAATTCTTTTGTCTCTTATAATCGGTTTCCAGTTCACTATCTTGTTTACTTCCAACTTGACAGACTCGTGGAGTTCAAACACTTTTATCAAGTGCACGACTATGAGAGAAAGAGAGGGGGGGGATTATTATGGCATGAGGATTTTATTTGAACTACTTCCAGACATCTTAATAGGCAGACGCTGCCATTTGACACCCAATACGAGACTATATGATGATGATCCGGATTAGCATGCTTTCAAACTTCTACTTCTCCATTCAATTTATTTTTTAAAAGTCATAAATTAACATTCTGAAAATGTACCTTTCATTTCAACTGACCAGGAATATGTACTATCAACTGGTTCTTTTTTTAATTAAGAGAGAGATTAATTTCTGTCTACATATTTATATACTTCATTGAATTTTGATAATATAAAGGTCCACTTTCTTCGTAATGAGTTGATTTTGCACAGTTCAATAGCCATTAATTCCAAAATTTTTCAGTCGGTGCTGTAATAAAATTCTTTCCCGCCTAAATTTTGATAACTCCATACATTTAGATACAAGATAATCCAATCTCTTTTCTTTTCATAATAGCATCCCTATTTATAGTTGATCACATAAAAAACTTAATCAACTCCACCTGGCCTATTTCTCCTTTCCTTTTGATTAACGGATGTATATTCTAATTATCGACGTATTAACAAACTCCACATCTCTCTCTTTTCATTGTTCTTATATTCTAATTAATAAACAGTTGTATAATTTGACAATGACAAAAGACATTAATATTACAGTGAATTAGCATATCTAACTAATTAAAGTAAGACTAAAAAAATTTTGGAAATTAATTTGAGTAACTTTGATAAGAGGAAAACAAAATTATTTTCATTTTGAACAAAAAACCGTTCAAAAGATAAGAGTAAAATTCTTTCCTAATTATGACTTTATAATTAATTTATTCAAATTTTCACCTTCTTTTAATTAACACTGTCTTCAAAAGATAAACCAAAATTTTAATTTCAATCTTTAAATTATGCGCCAAAAAAATTCAAAATAAATAGAAGAAAATAACGATTTTCCCTTCTTTGTATTTCAACAAATAAAAAAAAATTCTTACAGTGCTGTAAAATGTAATATAAATAATCAGCATTAAGCTATTGCACATGCGCTTTGTAGATTTTAAACAATAAATGAATACTCCCACTTCAAACACAAAGCGCATGTGCAATAGCTTAATGCTGATTATTTATATTACAGTTTATATACATCGCGCTTTATAAAATAAATTGATTATTTAGTGCTATAAATGGTATTTTAATTACCCTAAAAAATATTTAGACACTACTTACACATACTATGTCTTTAGACATAATTTTTTTTCTATTTTTTAATTGCCTATATTCAGCTCTGTTCGCACATATAGATTTATAGAGCTAGATAATCATCATTATCCTTGTCATAATATATATATATTAGAAATTATAAACATATTAAACATCTATACGTTATATAGCAAACAAATGAATCAATAACTCTTGTAGATTATATTTAATACTTGAATGAAAGGCAATTTTTCATTTTATCACTCTATTCTAAATATATCTAGAAAACAGGATTTGGATAACTGCGATTTGTAAACTTTTATCATCTGAATAAAATTATGAAAGTAACCTTTATCCTTTCATGACTTATAGATGTCATTAGCTTAGCATAAGCTATACTTTGCTAAATAACATATTTTATTTAACATTAAATAAAAACATATTTTTTAAAAAATAACAAAAACAACATAGTACATGTATTAGTACATGCGCAGTGTGTTTTGTTTTAAAAAACATTTTAGTAAATACCAATAAATTAATCAGCTTAATTTACATGAGTATCATGTTTGATTTTTTTTTTTTCAATCTTAATTCAATAACTCTATTTAATTTAAGATTTTAATTTTTTTTCTCTAAAGTATAGCAATTGAATAATCTTAATGAAAATTTGCTGTAGTTGATCTATAAAAATGATTAAATAATTGTTATGTGTATGAGGGAAGTGAAAATTATTGATTATATTAAATATTAAAATACAAATATAGTGTATATACTTAACTTGGATGTAATTAAAGGGGATTTAAACCCAGATTCAAATCCCCTTTAATTAATCTAAGTTAAGTCAAATAATTTTTACTTTTGGGAAATATATGTATTCAAGTACGAGTGCGTGTGCGGCGCAACTGTTCCCAAAAGCTATTAATACAAAATAGCTAACTAAAGTTAGTATATGCACTATATTTGTATTTCAGTATTACATATTCAGCCTATTCTGCTCATCTCTCTTCTGTGCATTTAAATGGACATATTAAGGTCATACGAATGAGGAGTCAGATTGACTTAAAGTCAACATACGTATGACTATAATACAGGCATCATCAAGGGCTTTGTATGATGGAATTCTAAGAGTTGGAGAGTGGAGAGGCTTGAAGCCTGTCCACTAACATTTATAGATTTGCTATTTTAATATAAACAGGCACTAATTATGCATAAGTATGGGAGATGCTGATCCAGACCAATTGATGAGTGCTGTTTCAGCAATGAAATACATATACTGGAAATCATTTATCTTTTTCACATATAAGTGGTCATGAGTATTGGTTATAGAGGATAGAATGGATGACTGTAGGGAACTTGAAAGTCTGAGTTTAAATCCCTTTGATTATATTAAAATATAATTTTAATACTAAAGTTTTTAAAAAAGATCTGTAGGTAATCTTTCACAAAAGTCCAAATGTAAATGCCTTGTGGAGGAGGATGAAGAATAAAGGAGGAAGTGGGATAATCAATATAGCAAATTATTGATTTGATTACTATAGCATAAAAATATTTAATAACTTGTTAAAATTAATATGTTACAGCATTATTATTATTATTTAAATATAATTAATAAAGCTGTGTAGTGTGATATATACAGATTCTGAACAGGATATTTATTTAACAAAATGTATAATTTAAACAATTTTATATAGTTGTTATGCAAAACTAAAAATTATTAAGATTAATAATTATTTAAATTTTCAGAGGAATATGACTGGTTTAAAAATATAGGTGGTTTATAATTAGGGCCCTGATATCTACTTTTGAATCTACATGTTCACCTAATCTGGAAAAAAACATTAATCTAAAAAAATCATTAGTTTAGAAAAGCTAAGTTTCTGAATTGAAAATTGTCTACATGGACAAGATATTTATTAAAATAATTACAAGTCATCTGCAGAACCATTGGACTAAAGTCAATTAAAAGTCCAAACTACAGTATATTTTTAAATGTTTTAGCATTAGACCATATAAAAGTATTAACAAATGTCAAAGACCAAATATCATGATTTGTCAGTTAGCATTGTATTTGTAGAAGCATCACATGATCACTATCTTATACTAGAACATAATTGTTTATAAACAAAGCAAAACTCTCCGTACAGTATTGCCACCCTGTGATGCTTAATGGTTTAACACCAATCCTGCCTAATAGGATAGTGGTGGCTATGGTTGTTAAAAAGCCAAAGACACCAAAATATATGGGTGCTGAACTGAGTTCAAACCCATATGACTATATAAGCTATTGAGCTTAGATTGAAAATATTTTTGTGTTTGCAATTTCATTCTCATAATTTTGTAGTTAAGTAGAGATAAAAAGTGGGTGCTGGAGGGTTGCATTAGATCCAAAGATCTAGGTGCAGTGCTCTCAGATCCAAAGCTCCTCACTGACGATGGCCACAAGCCAGAAACTAGTCTGGGGATATTGGATGAGTAGGCATTAGATAGGGATTTTATGCACAAGCCTTCTAGCATTCATTGATTACTTTGGTTAGTACAGGGTGGCAATACTGTATGGAGATTTTTGCTTTCTTTATTTGTAGAAGCATAAAAGCATGAGTAAATCTTTTGGCCATGACAGAATAAATGTAATACATTAAATGAAATTTTGAAAAATATTTATCAAAATGTAACTGCAGTCAAAAGATTGCATAAAAATGTTATGCTAAATATTTTGAAGATTAAAATACTGTTTACAGTTAAGAGAATAATTGGCATCTAGCTTTTTATAGCCTGATTAGTTTTTTTTTTTTTTTTTAAGTAATATGTTAGTGCTTCAGGGAATGTGATAAAAGTTATCAGATGACTGAATAAAGTAGAGTTAAAGATATAATATTAAAACATGTCAATGTCTTTTCAAAAAATAAATAAATAAAATTTGATAGTAATGAATTAAAACGAGTCTCAAATTATTAATATAAATAAAAAATTTAATCAATAGAATTATTGGTACTTGTGAATTTTCCAGTAAACCAAGATGGCAGCCTGTATTTTTGATAAATATACAGGTTCAAGGACCTATAATCTACTGAAGATGTGTTAGTTGTTAAATTAAAACAGAATTCATCAATCAATTATTAAATTTAAAAAAAGGATAAATTCTGATAAATTTTATTAAGAAGCTTTATTTCAATTTTTTTTATTTAGGTTATAATGTGGAAACTGATATGTTGCCATATTTTGGTTCAATTCAGCAGGTTTCATTTTGCAGCAGCTTTTTTGACAAATTGTCATAATGATAAGAATTTGGCACCACATGATGCAGCAAACTATTTCCAAAAATACTGGATACTGCCCTTCTGAAAAGAGGGTTAATGGTCATGAAATAATTGCACACTGCTGACATAAATAAAATATAAATATTGTATTATTTTTTTTCATGCGTCAAAGCATCGGCCGGGAAGTGAACCCACGAACCCAGGTCAATTGCTTGTAAGGCAGCTGTGCTGACCACTCACCCACATATTTATGTATTTTTTTTCCAATTTTTTGTTAATAAGTTAATCCAAAAAAAAAAGAAAGTGTAAATATTGTAATTAATATTTCACAATGATTTCTTTTTTTAAAACAACAGTAATAAAAAAATAAAATGTTATTATTAAATACTGCATCTCCTAGCAAGAATTTTTTGTGTGAACATTTTTTGGGGATCCCTAAAACTGTATATTTATCAAAAATATGGGTTGCCATGTTGGCTTACTAGAAAAGTCACAAATACCAAATTATTATTATAATTTTTTTATGTTTAAAATTTTTGATAAAATAACTTAATATTAAAAGCAACGAAGCGTATAAGATTTTTAAAAATGTATTGTTTATAGTGACTTATGGATTTGACTTTTTAATATTTAACAGAAGTGAAGTGTCCATATTTTTTAACACAATCGAAATAAAAATAACAAAACATTTAAAAAAATTAATTAATGTTAAAATTAAAAAAATAATTAACATATTTAACCCACTTTGACTTACTTACATTTTAACGTCAAAAATATTTAACAATATCACAATAACAATAATGAATTATGATTATTCCTGCCATTACTAGCTAAAAATGAAGGTGTGATGAGGCTCATAGTGACAGTTCTAGAAGCGAGGAAGTAGATGGCTATCCAAAGGAAATGCAGCAACAAATTAGTACTAGCCCTGTGTGTACTGATGAAACAGAAGAAATCACAGATGATGAAGAAATAAGCTCACAAGAGGAAAATTTTGAAGAAGATTCAGAACAGGAAAGCGATGGAAATTCAGAAATGGTTTAAAGTATGAAATTCCATAGATGTGATTTATACAAAGATATGGCAATATGGAAGAAGTTCTAAGGATCTGTGAATTAAAGGACTTGACAATTCAAAGACTCTTATAAATCAATGGAGAAAACTAGGGTTATTGACTGTGGTACGATCTTAAGATTTCTTTAAACAAATGTATTTACATCATGTAGCGGGTGATCAGTCACCTGCATTTTTTTTCCTTAATAAAAAAAAATGAAATTACTGCAGTAACAAAACAATATATAAAGAGCAACTTTTCTGTGCAAAGTACTGTGCGAGTCTGGCTATGTATAGTACATTAAAAGAAAAACCTTCATGACAATGCTACAGAACCAAGCATTCAAAGACATATTTTTAAACACCCAATAATGGTATAAATTTCACCAAATAAAAATCACTCTCAGTGATTCTGTATTTTGTATATTAAGATTTAAGTTATAATTAAATCTACTTTATTAAATGACTGTTGTATAGAAGTTCAAAAAATATTATTCAACAGTTTTTTAATTTTTTGTTGTTGTTGTTGTTGTTGGTTTAAACCCATGAAATTCTTTTATAGCTTAATGATTCCATAACACATGTTTAATCTGTGACATAGATCTATTTTTGCAAAAAAAAAAAATTGATAATGGATTTAATTTTAAATGTAGTCTTGATGTAACTTATGCTAATGTGATGAGGTATTTTGAAATATTGTAATCTGTTTGGCAAGATTAAAATAAAGTCTTTAATAGTGATATTAGCGATGAAGCCAATGCACATGCGCTTTAAAGATAAATTATAAATGAATACTCTCACTTTTCCAGACACAAGATATAGTTTTTTAGAAAAGATGGAATGAATCCACCCATCCTTTCGACCCAAACATTTATGTATGGGCAAATCTTAAGCGTATGGAAATGAGATCGTGAAGATGTTAAGCAGTCCCTTTAAATTACATTTATCTTTAAAGCGCATGTGCATTGGCTTCGTCGCTAATATCACTATTACAGTATAAAAACATAGCGCTATGTCAAGCATTGGTGGTCGAGAGGTCAGCGACAACTGCTTTACAAGCAGTTGTCCCAGGTTAGCGGGTTTGCTTCCCGGCTGATGCTATGACACATGAGAAAAAAAAACATAGCACTATATAAAAAAATATCTCAATAAAGTCTTTAGTTATTCTAAAATAATGTTGGCACATTTATTAAAAACTTCCATCTTTTAAAATCTCATGATGGCACAGTTTAGATATAAATTTATATTTAATAACCATAAATATAATCTTTTAAATATATTTCTTAAAATATAAACGTCTAGTAATTTGACCACCATGCAAATTTTAATAAAGATCTTAATGTATTTTTTCTATTATCATTGAATATTTTTATCGCTTGTTTAAAGCCAAATTTAACTTTTATTGGAAGTAAATTGCTAAGTAGATAATTTATTTATAAGATAAAAATTATTATGTTTTATTGGAAAAGAATGTACTATATATATATATATAGTATGTGCATACATATATATTATTTTAAAAAGTAAAATAATATATTTTATTTTAATATAAAATTATTTATTTTTCGTTTTCAATTTTTTTAATAGAAAAGAAAATTAATTATAATTTTTAATTAAAAAAAATTTCTGAAAGCTTTTTTTTTATTTCAAATAATAATAATAATAAAAAATGTGAACAAAAAATATTTTCAGAAGTCAATTTTAAGTCTTATATAATATTTAAATACACAATTGGAAGTTATTTTGATTTAAAATGCTTATTTAAAAAAATTCTCCTAACCGCATTTATAAAATTAAAAGTTTCTATTATAATAAATTTTAAAAATCAAAGCTGTAATATTTTTTGTAAAAAGTATGGAAAAATAAAACTGATAAATAGTAAGTATTTTTTAATTCAAATATGGTATAAAATAATAAATAATAAACGTAATAAAATTGCTAAATACATAGGGATCGAAACGCAATATATGGATAAGAAAACAAACAGATGTTACTGACCTCATTAAAAAAATTAAAAGACTGAAGTGGAGTTGGGCTGAACATATTGCTAGAAGAGATGATAATAGATGAACAATTGAAATCTTAAACTATATTCCAAGAAATTGTAAAATACCCAGAAAGAGACCGCATGTGAAATGGATGGATGAAATAAGAAAGTGTGCAGGGGTGATGTGGAGAAGAGAAGCTAAAGATCGGAGAAGATGGATTGAACTTGGAGAGACCTTTATCCTGCAGTAGATTGATAATGGTTGATGATGGTGATGATTAATATGATCATCAGAAATTGATGTCGAATGACCACAACTAATAATAACAAAAATAAGCATAGTATTGATAAAAATTTGAAATATACAACCAAAGTAAATTAAAATTTAGAAATAATCTTTTATAATAACCCAAAAATTCGAAATAATTGTTAAAAACATTGTTTTTGGAATATGCGCTTAACCTAAAGAGTTGAATTTTTTATTGTTTAATTCAAATATGTTTTCATAAACAAACTTATTTTATATGATTTCTTAAAAAAATGTTAAGCATCTTTGTAAATAACAGCAAATATAAATAAATAGAACTGATAATTAACTTTATATCACATTAATCCAAAAAAAAATTTTTTAAAAATTACTAAGAAACAATATAAATTTGTCAAAATAATTAAAAATTTGCTTGTATTTACAGATCTAATGTATTTGAGTAATTTTTTTAAAATTTAAAATATTATTTAAATATTCATTTATAGTATTAAAAATTTTACAAATTACTATTAATTGGTTTGTTTTCAAGACTAAAGTAAATAAAAAAATGATAAATAAAAAACTGAAAATTTAGAACACAAGAAAAAAATACATTTCAGTAATAATATTTACTAAGGAAATAAATCTAAAGCATGTGCGGTTGAAAATGCGAAGATAGGGACCTCTACAGATCTTAACCACAAGCTTACGCATTGGAAGAAAAGGGGGGAACCACGGTCATAAAATGATTGCTAAAGTAATTAACAGAAAACTTTATTACCACCTTTAAAAAACTTAAAAAATTAATTAGTCATTCAATGTGTCTTAAATATTATCACTTTTCAATAAAATGTTATTTTGCTATTTCAACCATGACAAAATGAATGAATTAGTAAACATTTTTAATTATCAAAAACTCAACTAATATTGTTTTATTAGTTGGAGTTAAATTTAAAACTAAATAGGACCAATAATTATAATATAAATCTATTACGTACTCAAAATTACTAGTAATTTATTACAAATTTTTTACTGCTCCTCATGTAAAAGTTAATTTGCCCAAAACAATAATTAATAATAATAATAAAGCAAGTCATATACACCTGGGCCTTGTTTTATGCGATAGATAGATTCCTCAGAAAACATGCGCAAACGAAATCACGCAAAAATAGATGTAACTTACATTGAAAAAGGGGGGATGCGGTCTGTGATTTTTCAAAATTCATGTAAAAGTAAAGAACCAACGTAAAATTACTTTAGAATTCGTGGAAAAAAAAAATAAGAAAATAAAATATGACTAATAAAAAATTTCAAATTTGGAAAAAATTGATACAAGACAAACTTTTTTTAACTATAATATTTAATTTTATTCAAAATAATATATTTTTATGCATAATTTACAATACAGTAATTTACATTTTTTTATACACGTTTTAATTATTAATGCTATTTGCCAATAAACAGGTTCTTTTGCAAACTGGTAAAGATTCTTCACAAGACAACTATAACTAGTGCCAACTTCACTCTCATGTTGTTGTTTTAATGGTTTTGTAGTGACAATGTAATTAGTAATTAATCTTTGAGATGATGATTTTATTAATTATTTATGAAGCTCACGATATCCAGACATACAACCATTTAGCTCTCATTGGAATTTAAGAGCACATTCGTGATTAGTGTCATTAGTAAGAAAATAATTTGCCAACTGATTAAGAAAGTTGAAGACCTTCTCGAATCATTTTTGAAGTCAAAGGAACAGATTCCACTTCTGTTTCATTATCTTTTTCTACATTTTCTTTTGTATCTAAACTTTTATTTTTGTCTTTAATTTTTTAATTTTCAATTCCATTTAAAAATCAAATTTTGTTTCACTGCTATTCCTCACCTTTTAAAAATAAACTTGCGGACACTAAATGATTAATAATTGATTATGTTCTTTTTTAAAAAGCAAAAACAGAATGTGATTTAAAATGCAAAATTAACACGCACAATGTTTGAACAAATTTACATTATAATCTTGTAAAATTTAATGTGTGTATACATAAAATGTGGAAATCATGATTTTAATTTCATTATTGCATAAAATCTTACTATTATAAAGCACTGAAAATATTGAAATTACTAAGATGAAAATCGAATTCCAATAATGTGCTATTACTTTCAATATAACGTAAGTGCGCGAAAATTTGACTTCCAGTGAAACATGAATCGCATAACTTCAAAATCATGTTAAATAAGTCCACGTAACAAGAGACCCAGGTGTATAGCATGGCATTGCTTTATAAAGAGCTTGTATTTACAAAAATGCAATATAGATAGCATACCAATAGCTCAAACAAGCTCTTATTAATAAGTGTGGTAAGAGAAAATATTTAAAATCTTTATCTGGAATATTCCTATTCCCAGACCAATTGGTTTTGAGTTTATGGGTCACCTCAGTAAGGAGCCAGATCCAAAATATCAACTCAAAACACAGCACTTATTTAATATATAACTATTGAGAAGAAACTCTAAAATTTTCAGACATAAAAAGTCTTTAACTTCAGCTATCTAACTCAAATAGCTTTATAGAACTGAACCAAATTTTTGTAAATACAAGCTTTTTATAAAGCAATGTCATGCTATATATGACTTGCTTTATTGATTATTTAATATATGGGGTATATGAGCACAGGTCTTTCACACAACCCACCATTCTCCACTCTATCTCATACACTTGAACACATAGATGTTCAAAAGATATATAATCACTAATATATGTATTTCATGCTAAACCAGCAATCATCAGTTGGTCCCGATTACCATCTCTATACATATATGCTATAAGTGCTCAGATATATATTAAGATAGCCAATCTTCATACTTTAACTGGACAAGCTTCAATCTACTCCACAATCCAACTTTTCAACCATCCATCTAATTGAGAATCTCGGCCTCATGGTAGCCTTTGAGCATTCCATTATCAGATTTTCAATTGAATGGATGATTGAAAAGTTGGAGTGTGGAATAAATTGAAGCTTGTCCATTAAAGTATGAAGATTGGCTATCATAATATATATATATATGAACTCTTATAGCATATATGTGTGGAGATGATAATCTGGACCAACTGATGATTGCTGATTTGGCATGAAATATGTATATTGATGATTATTTATCTTTTTGACATATATGTGTTTAAGGGTATGTGTTATGAGATAGGGTGAAGAGTGATGGGTCGTGAAAGTCTGTGCTCATATACCCTATATATTACATATATAGACACAGGTATATAATAAGCCTATGTTTCAGTTATTTATTGATTATTATAATTTTACCTTTAAAACTTTGGTGATACTAGGGCTATTAATATATGGTAGATCTAAATTTGGTTTAATCCCACAGAGCTAATGACGTTAGATAAGCTGAAGTTAAAAACTTTTTTATGTCTGAAAATTTCAGAGTTTGTTTTCAATAGTTACGTATTAAATAAGTATTGGGTTTTGAGTTGACATTTTGGATCTAGTGTCCGAATGTTCTAGCTCCTCACTGAGGTGAGCCATAAGCTTGAAACCAATTGGTCTGGGAATAGGAATATCTCAGATAGAGATGGTATGCTATCTATCTTGAATAATTAATAATAATAAATTTGTAACTTCTGAAGTATAAATGACCATTTTCATATTCATAATCATAATCATCTTGTTAATCTTGATCATCAGTTGTTATTTTTTTTAAAATGTTGAATCTTAAAATTAATAAATCGGTTAACCCATAGCAACATTTGCATTAAGGATAATTTTTTATTACTGAGCATCATTTGTAAAATCAAAGAGAAATGTGGTATCAAAGAGCATATTGGGAAAAAACGTTTACTATGTATCCAGTGAAATATAATTCTTCATTTACTATCTAACTTCAATTGTCAAGTTCTTAAACCATCAAACATCCCATGATCACCATTCTTTATGCCACACAAACTAGTCTGGGGATATTGGATGAGTAGGCACTAGATAGGTATTTTATTCAGAATCCTTCATACATTCATTGATTACTCTGGCTTGCACTGAGTGGTGCTACTGTATGAAGAGTTTTGTTCTTTAGAATATAGCTGTGAAAATTATTTAGTTACTGAGTAAAATCACTCTAAACATTATAACAACCAAAGCATAAAAGATACATATTAAAGTTGGGTAAAGGACTTAAAAAAAATTGTGAAGTCTCTTGTTAAATTTTTTTTTGCCCAATGCCTATTATGATAATGCTGGCTATAACCCCCTTTGCAGCTACCAATTTGATCACATTGCTGTTTAAATGTAATAACAAATACAGTTATTGCATAATAAAAAAAATTCTTAAGACCTAAGCTACTATGATGGCTATGTCTTTTCAAAACTTACCACAGACGAATTATCTGCTAAGCAAATTCATGTCATTTAATTAAAATAATATATATAAATCAAAGTGTTTTTAAAAATTTATCAATACAAAATAATTCTGAATTCAATGTATCTTCCAAGCAGAACACAAAGTATCAGTACAAAATTGATAATGATGAATTAATGTACGAAATTAAAATAATTTACTGTATTATTTTAACTCAACTTTTAACACTTTGAGTGAACATAATTTAAATCAGGAACAAAATAATAATTTGGTATAATTTATCTTTACCAAACTGAATGAAATAAAAGGTGTTTTACATCTATAAATGGAATAAAGAAAGTAGAAGTTTTTATTAAAATACAATTATAGTTTGAATAAAATTCAGGACTACTATATTAAAAAAATTAATATATTGTCTCTTTATAATTCTATTTATTAAAACAGTAGCAACTTTCTCCAAACAGTAGTTCCACCTAGTACAAGCCTTAGTAATCAATGAATGCTAGAAGGTTTGTGCATCAAAATGTCTATCCACTGCCTACTCATCCAATATCCCCAGACCAGTTTCTAGTTTGTGGCCTTCATTAGTGAAAGAGTCTTGGATATGAGAGTATTGCACCCAGATCTATGGACCTAATGCAATTCTCCAGCAGCCACTTTTTACCTTTTTATAAAAACTTGAAAAATATGAGCTCAAAATAAAAACACAGTAATGTTTTCAATTCAAGAACATTCACTTGTTCAATCATAAAGATCTGAACCCAATTCAGCATTTAAACATTTTGGTGTTTTCAGTTTTTTAATGACTATGGTCACTATCATATTAGATTGAAAATGTTATAATGTTTTTATTTTATGCTCATCCTTTATAGTTAATTACAAAAATAAAAGGTGGCTCCTGGAGGGTCACATTAGTTCTAAAAATATAAATGCAGTGCTCATAGATCCAAGGTTTCTCACTGATGAATGCCACAAGCTAGAAACTAGTCTGAGAATATTGGATGAATTGGTACTAGATAGGGATTTTGATATATCTTCTAAAATTAATTGATTATGACTTGCACTAGATGGCATTACTTTTTGGAGACAATTGCTACTATTTTAATAGATTGTGCAAGCATAACAAATGGTGGTCATGTGATGTTTTAACTCCATTTATTTAAATAAGTATTTACCTGCTCTCAAATTGTTGCTTGATCCCGACATATTGAAACATTTTTTAAATTAAAAAATATATTAATTTTATATATTTTATGCTTCAATATTTGATTTTAATGTCAAAAGATTTTTTTTATTTTTTAGGAAAATTTAGCAATTTTTTTTTTTAAGTATATAATGTTAAATCTATGTTTTTGTTTTTTTTTTAATTCAGAGTTCTAAAATATGTATTATGATACACTAAGTGTTGACAATAAAATATGCAAAGAAACCATTTATTTATTGTTAATTTGTAAATTTACTATTATTAGCTTTTAGGAAAATTATATTATTATATATTAGCGAGAAAGAAATTTTATACTGTTTAAAAATGATACACAATAGAAAATATAAGTTTGAAATAAGTTGAATGAGAGAATATTTTTATTAATATATATATAATTTCACTTTATATATTGTACTATCTTGATCTGGATTTAAACTCAGAATTATTATGTTCCTAAAAAAATTTGTTTGGCTTACTTTATTTTTCATTTGTTTTAAAAAGTCAATAGTTTACAATATTAATAAATAGTTATTGGTAATCCGTCATAATATAAGATAGCATTAAGTTAATGAATTTTTAATTGTAATTTTTTTTTAACAGACAATATATTAAATTATACATCATAATAAAATAAATATTTTATTATTAAAAAGATTAAATAGACTGAAATACCATTAACGTATTCATTTATTAATATTTTATTAATTTAATTTTTTACTGCTTATATAAACATAAAATAGTCAATTATTATATTAAATGTATGTGTGTGTATTGTGTTCATATAATATTATGAAATCTTACATATTTAAAAATATTATTTATATATAATTATTTTTTCTACGTATTTTTAAAAAATTATAGAATATATTAAATAAATAAATATAAAAGATATATTTTATTTAAATTATGATTTTAGAGATGTATTTTAATTTGCAGATTTAATTTTTTTAAAAACTTTCATTTGTTACAAAGTTAAAAAACTTTTTTTTTCCTTCATGTATCATAGCATCGGTTAGGAAGCGAACCCGCTAACCCAGGACAACTGCTTGTAAGGCGGCTGTGCTGACCACTCGACCACCAACGCTTGACTTTTTATTTCACAAAAAGTATTCCATTTCAATATTTTATTAAGTAAAATTTAAATCTTTTATAACAGAGATAATTTCAGCAGGTTATATTTGAGTGAAACCATAGAAACAATATGTAAGATAATGCAATAAATGTGACACCATTAAAAAGAGTATAAGCAACCCATGATTTTAAATTGGCTCTTTTTCTTTTGATCTGCCTATCAATAAGGAAAGTCAATGCATTATATATAACATTAAAGGTTGAAATTTACAATAAAAATGAAAGGCTAGACAAAGAAAAATGTTTTCTTTAAAAGACTTCTGTTTTTTGAGAGGTCTATTAACTAATTGGAATAAAACTGTCCCAATATAGAATGTATTTGTAATGCCACAGGAATATATGAATCCATGGCCTTTTCTTGGTACAACAATATATAACCAAAGGATACTACTTGGAATTTATTATGGATCAAATGTGCAATATTACAGCAATGTTATCATAGAATATCAAAGGATTAAATTATGCTATGATTCATATAAAAATGGAAATATTAATGTTGCAGTGCATGTACTCGACCAAATGGATACAAATTTTGTTTTGATGATGTGATTAGAATAAGATTGAACTTCAAAAACAATGCTTATTTAATAATTTTTTAAAAAAAAGTAATATATCTTCATACTATGGATATTGATATTGGTCATGGATCTCGGGTCTTATAAACTTTAATTTTATAATATTTTTGTAAATATTGTTCTGTTGATCTTCATTAATAAATATACTTCAATAGAATTTTTAGTTAAGGAATATCTGATGATTCTTGGAAAGATTAACCAGATTGTATGTTTTCATTATATATTTATTTACTGTAGAATGTATGTGTTTGTTTATACTACATAAAATATAAACTAAACAAAAAGAAAATTTAGATTATTTTAAAAGAAAATTTAAATATAGTATCTTTCTTAATATTAATTTGGATTTTATATATATATTTGAAAAGCAATAGATTTTGAATATATTTATAAATTATAGTTAGGATATTACTATATATATATGTGCTCTGCGCATAGATAATGAAGCTATTCAAATGTACGTAAAATTATCAAAATTTACTACCAAGCGCTTTCGGGACAGTTTATAGTTTTAATATTCATGGCGACTTGTATTTGATTAATAACTATAATATTAATGCAAATTTTATGCAAATTCATGTGCAGATGTTACGTGGACCATTTTCGAGACAGAGAAAAGCAGGCCTCTCTTCTGTTGATTGCTGCTGGGTCACTTACAATGTAGTAAGCTTCCATGACTTTCCGTTTGATATCGTTTGTTTCAGAGCAAATGACACTGGCTGTATATTAATTGATTTCAAACGCTAATGAAGTAAAGCCGTAACTAGTTAGGATATTGTATATTTCATATATCTTTTTTTTTTTTGGTAACCAGGAAATAAACTAAATATACTTAGTCAATTTTTTTTAGTATATTTAAAAGGATTGTTTATAAGTGCTTAAAAAAAATATAATATATTTCCAATTTATTGGTATACTGTACTTCACAATATCTACTAAATACATAGATAATAAATTTATACAATATATGCAATTATACTAATTGGTGTTTAATTCATGATCAAATATCCTAAACAAGATTATTTCATTCATTTGTTAATTTACATATATTTTATTACTTATATTTCTTACCCTAATACATTTTTATTTTTATTAATTAAAAATTAAATCTTATGATTATTTTTAGTTTAGTGATTACATTATATTTTAATAACAACTTAAGCAATCTCTATATATTTTATTTTCATATTAAATATTCAGTTAGCCAAAATATTAAATAAACATTTATATACTTTAATAATTTATGGTATTATGTTAGTATTTTCTCATTTCATTTTAGCGATTTCAATGAATAATTATTAAAAGTTAAGCTAATGTCTTATTAAACACTGATTGGTTAAGTGCATATTTTTATTTAAACTGATATAAACTGGTGTTCAACATTATCTGTAGTAGTTTTGTAATTTATATTTATTTAATCATTAGTTTATAGATATTTCATGCTACTATAAACTGACATTTCAACTGGGTTTTTAAATAATTATTTATTTCCTTTTTGTATATATACCATTATAAAAAAATGATATTTGAAAATGTTATTACTCATTAATAGATAATCGTTGTAATAGGGTTATACTGTTACAGTTTTTGATGTCTGAATGTGCTGGGCTATTTACTTAATAATAGTTGGTGATTTTCTCATTAAACTATAACAGTTTTTGGAATCCAAAATTATATGCTATTTGATTATTTACTCACTTTAATATCATTGTAATGGTATAACGGTATGTGTGTATATATGCAAGACATATTTTGTGGGTTCATCCATATATTTCAATGTTTCAACTTCATCACACAAGCCCTCAACAGGGAAATGACTATTGTATAACTGTAGAGGTGCTGTAAATTGGGTCTATAAAGAGAGTTGTAGAGGCACTGTAAACAGAGTTCACAATAATTATTAAAATCCCACCACTAAAAAAAACTGGTGTATAAAAGAGAACTAATTAAAAAATAGATAAATAAACAACAAATAAAAAAAAACCCAGAATCTTCAGAGTAATTTGTTTTTCAAAAAAATTTCCCAAATAGAAGAAAGTTTACATGTGTTACCATATTTGATAATATAATTTGGGCTTTTTTTGTATCTCAATAGCTTTTATGATCTTACATTGGTGTAGGTTTTCACATCTGAATAGAATAGGATCCTAGTCTTAGTAAAATCAATATTGTGACCTGAACCTACACTAATGTAAGATCAGAAAAGCTATCGAGATATTAAAAAAGACAAAATTGTCTCAACAAACATTATGATACATGTAAACTTCTTTCTATTTGGAAAATTTTTTTGAAAACCAAATTACTGTAAAGATTCTCAATTTTTTATTTGTTTATTTATTTATTTTCAATTTGTTAATTTTATACACCTTTTTTTTTTTAATTATGGAACTTTAACAATTATATAGTATTTATTTCCCAGTTGAGGGCTTGTGTGATCAAGGTGAAATGTTGGAATTTCTAATTAAAATCTTACACAGATAAGCATGCAAAATATGCCTTTTATATCTATAACCCATAAAAACATTCATTCATATATATATATATATGTGTGTGTGTGTGTGTGTTAATTTTAATATTTTCACCAATAAAAGATGTCATATTATTATTACTATTTTCAGAATATTCCATGTAGTGAAAAAGCTAAATGCTGACGTTTCAGTACAATATCACATACCTTCCTCAGAGCGACCTCTTTCTCAAATCACATGCATTCTTATGATTTGAGAAAGAGGATGCTCTGAGGAAGGTACTTGATATTGTACTGAAACATCAGCATTTAGCTTTTTCATTACATAGAATATCCCCAAAATAGTAATAATAATATGATATATATATATGATAATAATCAACCTTAAGATGTCAACAGTCTTAAACTGTGGTCAAGGCAATCTCCTTTAACAATAACAGCTATTAAAGCCTTGTGCAATTTAAATGGTTAAACAATAAGATTTCACTACAACATGAATGACTTAAAAATTAAATAATTATTTAAAGTTTACTCTAAATGATTAAATGTTTTCCATAATTTTCTGAAATTTTGTTATAATATAATAATGTGATTTAAGTAATTCAAGGGCTTGGATTTATTTGTTGCTTACTTATAAAAATGTTGAGCGTAAAGTGTGTTTGGATTTAATATTATTTCCATATATAGTTAATAATAATGTCAGATATGAATATCTTAATTTATCATAAGTTTGAAGTAAGGATTCTGTTGATATCTGTTTTACATATTACACTGTCTCGATTATATAAGTAGATGTACAGTTCTTGTTTTTATACTGTCAATAATGATGTACATGCTCCTTGTTTATATTATTAATATATTCTCTACAGTACAGAATAAATTTTGTACCCAGTGATTGGTTTGCTATATATTATGATGAGTATTGTTATAATGACATTTATGGGTATAATTAGTTATATATGCATCTGAACTGCAGACATATTTATTAAGAGATACATATTATTGTTGCCACTTACTAATGACAAGAATCCAAGTGATGTTTGTCTGATCATAATTTAAAGGTTGTGATTTCCGCAAATATGTTTTCTGACACACTTATCATCTTCACCTTTTATATATCCTGCATATAACAAGTATAATATTACCCAAGATGCTTCACATGCTTGACTCACAACTATATGCATACTTGGTCATTGATTTTAAATTCCTGTCTCAAGATTTAACTCTTATTTAAATATACATGAAGTAATCAATAAATTAAATGATATTGTGTGTATTTATGTCTACTTAATAATAGTATTGTCGAGATTAAGGAATTAATAAGCAATGCTCTTGTGATATAGAATAAGTTCTAGGTTTCAAATCATCATAGCAAAATAATTAAAGATAGTGTCTTATAATATTTTATAACCAAATAGAAATTTGGAATGTTTGTTTTTGTGGCTTGTTAGGGTACATCATAGGCACTCCATTTTTTTTACTTTATTTCATTTAACTTTGGCACTATCAACATGAGTAATTGTGATACTCTTTTAGGTGTGGAGATATTGAAATATAATTTATTTATTTATTTATTTATTAATAAATATGTTAATTGATTTACTTATTAATAAAAATATTTATTTGATTTATTTATAATAAATATTATGTTGTTTAGCATATTTTGTTAATTTGGGGGCAATCTTAATGAGCAAAGATTAAGTATAATAAGGATCTCATGTTACTTTCTGAACTAACTTGCTTTAAATAAATATATGCATAGTGGTGGAAGGTGCTCTGAAGGTCAAGGATTAAAACATATTGTAGGTAAATTTCATAAGATTTATAGTTAAAACATATAGTAACCTTTGAGAATAACATATATCTGATTCATATCAGGCATTCAAGGTAATAATTCAGAAGTGGTGCATGGTGGGAATTCATGTACCCAACATTATCTCATAGGTTGATGATTACAACATATATAATCAGGCATAATCATTGAGGAATTGATGATTAAATACTATATATATGTGTGTGTGTGTGTGATTAATTACTAAAAATCACCAAACTCATAAATTAATGCCATATTCAAGATTTATAAACAAAAATTGAACTATTAATGTAGTATGGATATTCATGAGGTTTAAATCTATAACTTGCTTGATGAACAGAATTTGTATATAAAATGTATGAATAATATAAACCCTCATTATGCTCTCAGAAAATGTATGCTGATCATCAACTCAATCATTAGAAGCCGTCTTTAGAAAAGTTTGGTTCAAATCTAGAAGATTTGATTGGTTACAAATATAGCAGATTCATTTGGTCAATTTAAAACATATGTATAAGATTAAATTAAACAACATATATTAAAACAGGATATTTCATTTGACACCATATAATGCTGAGTAGATTAAAATTGTATTTTTAAAAGGATTTTTGAGACATTTTAATTAGGAAAATAGCTAATTTTAATAAGTGACATATTTATTTAAAATTAAATTTCTGCAATTATTTTGAAGTTTAACAGTTTATTTCAATGTTTAAATGAGTGTTGAGTTTATATAGATTTAGATATATTGTTTTACCTTTACAAACATTGCATAAGAATATATATATATATTGCTTATAATAATTTCTTTCATATACACTTCAATGCAAACAAATTTTCTTAAAAAACTTCTTTATTTCCTTACAGTTTCGACTGTCCAGCAGTCTTCATCAGAGCTACAAAATTTGAATATATAAATACATAACCATCATTCATATATATATATAAAATATACACATATGTATATCAAAATTTACACGCATATCCCCTACATACATATATAGATATATAGATTCTCATCATCCATAGACATATATATAAAATCCACACCTACATCTATATATATGCATATCCAAATATATACACATATGTCCTTTAAATATATATATATACACAGATACACATACATCCATAGACATATATATATATATACAAACCTACATTTACATATATAAATACACATCCATATATATATACACAACTTACATATATATATACTGAAGCATATCCAATACACAATTTTTAAAAAATTATTACCTTTTAAAAACTATTTTATTTTTACTTTTATATGAATATATGAAAATATGCAAAGAAAGTAAAAGAGAACAATAAGAATATTGATTTTAGACTATTTTTGTTTAAAATAATAAGAGTTGATATAGTTTTATAAATCAAATATCACATGAAAAGAATAAGCCAATATTTATTTGATATTTAAAAGTCAGACATAATGTATTTGTCTGAACGAAACGTTGATATAAAATTGATAAAAACTTGCTTTTCCACTTAAAAACATTTATTGCTAATAAGTGAATCATATAACAATACAAGTGAAAATTCAATAATATTTAGATAAAAAAAGTGATGTATAATTTGTCTTAAAATAGAATATTTTTTGCTTTTCTAGCTAAGCTAAATTCCAATTGTTTTAAAAATGTTTTTGGAATGCCAGCCAACATATTTTCTTTAAAAAACTAAGAAATGTATATCTTAAAACCATTAAAACATCACATGATCATTATTTCCTATGCTGCACAAACAAATGCTATACTACAAGTGAATAGCTTAGATTGAAAACATTATTGTACTTTCATCTTGGGATCATAGCTGTAAAGTGAACTAAATGTGTAAAATGTAGGTGTTGGATGATTGCTTTAGATTCTAAGAACTAGATGTAGTGCTCTGAGATCCAAAGTTCCTCACTAATGACAACCATAAGCTAGAAACTAATCTGGGGATATTGGATGAGTAGACACTAAATAGTAATTTTATGCACAAATCTTGCATCCATTGATTACTAAGGCTTACACGGGGTGGCACTACTGTATGGAGAATTTACTATTGTTTAAATATATATATTTTGTGAAAAATAAAATAAATGCAATGGGAATCTATTGTAAAATATTGGCATTTTATTATCTCATATTTTATTTAAAAGAAATTTTCTGCATGTTGAATAAATTGTCAGCCATAAAATAGTGTTTGTAATGTTTTGTTTAGTTATCTATAATAGAAAAATATGTTTAAAGTCTAAATGTAAATTATTAGTACAAATAAATATTCTTTCTAATATTTTATTTTTTATTTAAATAACACTGGTTTAATTCTAAAGCACATATTGATCCAGGTTTTAATAAAACAGTGCCAGAATCATGCTGCTGAATAAGGTTATGCAGTCCAGGTAAGCTTGTATAATTGATATGGTATTACAAAGAAATAAAGTTATATGTCACATGACCTAATAACATTCGATATGATATTATATGTAAATGATGCACAACATAAATAAGGCAATTAAATATTTCATTGTTTGGGCAATGGAACACAGATTTTGTTGATGGAATGTGAATCCTTTGCAATTGCCCAAGCCTCTTTGTACTTTTTTGCAATAATCTCTTTCTGAGCATATTGTTTTAACACTTTATGGAGAAAACATGTGACCCATGACACATTCATGATCCAGAAAGATAAATCTATATTCAGTATTTTGTTTAGCTCTATTGTACAAATATGCATATTGGGCAATTTTTGTGGATCTATTTGCATGAAATTTCCCATAATAAACTAAGCTACAGAAAGGGTTCGTGCATGAAATTTTACAGACCATCAGAGTACATGATCCAAAGCAAATTTTGTAATGAACATTTGTCTGTTTTGTTCAAAATTCACAACTGCAAAGAGACATAAAATGCATGTTAACTCTATTAATGTCTCTCTCTTGAAATTAAAATGTAACAGTGTAAAGAAAACATTTAAAAAACATTTCGACTGAATTACTAATTATATAATATTAACTACTGGTAAAGAATTGATTGTTGCTTTATCAATAAGGTTAGATAATATTAGAACTATAAAAAAATAAATGATGTTTATTAAACTTTATAAAATGTAAATTAGAAATTCACTTAGTTTATAATATATTATTTGTATATTTATGTGATCAAAATGGATAATTTGTAGATTTTGTATATTTATTCAATGCAAACATATCCATTAGTTATAAGTTTACAATTGTTTAAGGAGGGATTTTAGTTATTAAATCCAGAATATGGAAATTTTGTAAACAAAATTAGTACAAATATATATTTATTGACATATGGATTTACACCATCATCATCATCATCATCATCATCATCATTATTATTATTATTATTATTAATAATAATAATAATAATAATAATAACAGGTGTGTGTGTTTTATATTTATTTGATGAATTAAGAATGACAGCTTAAAATTATTGCATATCTATTTATCTATCAAAGATTTTAACATTTAAGTGGATTATAAGTATAATATTAATGTTCTAAAAATTGTCTGAACAGTTTAAAATTGACGTTTTTCATAAAAGGATATATATATATATAAGACTTTACCGGTCTGAAAAATTCACGTTTGCAATCTGATAGAAACATTTTGCATAAACACTTGAGAGTCAGTGTTTTAGATCTGGTTTCTATACTCTATCTCCCACTGAGGATAGCAAACCAGCTTGAAATCAGCTGATCTGGGAGTGAGCAAATGAAAGAGGTAGTTAATTTCTGACTCTTTTTTCGTTTATGTAAAACAAATCTTACACTTGTTCGGCGGTTTTGGTATAGCGCCATCTTTTGGACATATATATATATATGTCATATCTTTACAATTTATATGATAAATAGTTTAATGAAATTATTCTGTTATTTTTTAATTATGTTTTTTATTAGGTAGTAAATAAATCAAGATTCATATTTTAAAGATATGGGTTTATTAAATTAAAGGTGATGACCAAATATTAATATAAAGATATAAGAATATGATGCTTCGGTTTGCCAATGTTTTAAAAAGATATTTAAAATTGAGAGACATGATGTTTTCTTTTTTTTTATTGTTAATTTAGAAGGCATGAAATTACCCATAAACAGAGCAGAAACAAGAACACTATCATAATGAGTCTTTCTTCAAATTTATTTAGTGAGATTGTTGCATCAGTTTCATTATCTTTGTTTTATGGTGTACTTAGTGGGTTTGAATATAGGTCTCTTACCATGGTCTTAGACAAAATCTTTCATACAAAATCTAAAAAAAGTTTTATATCTCTCATGTCTTGTAGTTTCAAAGATTCTATTACAAATATCAGTCACCTATCACTTTCTATCTTGTAACATTTGAATCAATATAGAAATCCAGAATATTATTTTCTCTCATAGGATCACTGTATGATTAAAGAATTTTTTTATTAAAGTCAACCAATAAAGGCACATTCATTTGATGAATGACAATACATGGATGCTATCATGTATGTAAGGAATGCACAACATTTAATATCAGTTACTATATTGCAAATAATCATTTAGATCAGGGGTGGGAAATTGTTTTTGCCAGGGGGTCACAGAGGTTGGTGGAGGATCGCATTGGGGGCCACTTTGTAGAAGCAAAGGTTAGCGAAGGGCTGCACCTTTTTTCATGATACAATAAACACACTGCTTTATTCCCTGTATTACCAAAGAAATATTTGTTTATCCATTCTTCATTAAACCCATGACATTCATCACCGATTTTACATTTTTTCGGAGGGTTCATTGTTTCATTAAAGTTGGAAATGTATATATTTGCTAATGCAAAGATAAAATTAAAATTAACCTGGTCAATTGGAAAAGTACTGCACATCGTATTTACACTGCACATGTGTATTGACATGGCCATCTTAGTGAAAAATGTGAGACAAATCTTCGGTCATGTATGGGAAGAAGATCTCAGTTCAAGGCAGATTTTTCTGATTGTCTTGTCAGGCCACATGTGGCCCTTGGACCGCTATTTACCTACTCCTGATTTAGATGAATGTGGCCAGAAACCATGATAAGTATAAATAAAGTCATTAATTAAAAAAATATGGATCAGATTATTCATATTTAAAGATAAAATATCAAACACTTTATAAAAAAATTTAATGTCAAATGTAAATTAAATTTGATCCATAAATTTAAAATATATAACTGTAATTTAAATTTTAACACATAATGAAGTCATTTATGTTGTATTTTAATATAAATTTTGTTAATTTCATTCTAATTATAATTTTAATTAATAAAATATTATTTAAATTTTTGTTAGCTGTTTTGAGATTTTTCTTTTTTACTCACAAGGAATAGAAAGATTATATTAAAGTAGCTGTTCAAACTAAATGCTTAATGTGGTTCTATGAAATAAGATTGATTATGTAAATTTCATATAAAAATTGAAACATTTTAAAATTGGAAAATTAAAAGAGTCATTAATTAGAGTGGATTTGAACACTGCCTTTAAAGGTCCCTTTAGTCATCTACTCCATCTTATATAATCGATACACCCAACCACATACATGTGGAAAAGATAAATTATCTCCAATATATATATTTCATGCCAAACCAGCACTCATCAGTTGATCCAGATCATCATCTCCCACACACACACACACACACATATATATATAATTAGTGCTTGGTTTATATTAAGATAGCAAATCTTCAAACTTTAATGAGCAAGCTTCGGTCTTCTCCACTCTCCAAGTCTTCAGCCATCCATGTCATTGAAAATCTGATGATGGTATGTTCAAAACCCTTATTTGGAGTGGATGACTGAAGGGAGCTTGAAAGAATGGGTTCAAATCCCCTCTAATTAATCTAGCTTAAAGTATATATACTATATTTATATTTAAGTATTAAGAATCATTAATATAAACAAATAAGATTGTTTAATTTTATTATATAATTATTATTTTATTGTTGTTAGTAATTACATAAAATGAACTGATACCTATTACCCAATAAACAAATGATCTTGAGGTGATTCCATATTTGACTTTATTTTATTTTGGGTTTTAAACCTTTACCAGTGATAACCACCATTAATGTTGGAGGTGTTGAATTAAAAAATAATATTGCTGCGCTTTATTTCATTTTCTTCTTCCGCCTTCTTTATATGTCATTATTTAACTCATTCCGTAGTGATTTAGTAATTTGTATAATAGAGAGAGTGATAGAGATACTGAGAGAATGAGGGGTGGAGGGGGGATATAAAGAGAGAAAAAGATGTCCAGGATTTATTTAGTATTATGATTTTATCAATTTCCATCTCATAAATAATCCAGGTAATCATCCTTCATTAGTCAGTAAATGAGTATCAATTAATGTTTTGCTAGAAGGTATGACAATAAAGAAAAATGAACCAACATTTTCCAGCTGGAAATTGAAAATTATAATACTGCTTTTTCCTTTACTATTTTTCTATATGGTGTTTTTCAAAGCCTTTCTCTGAAGTAAAACTAAAAACTATTTTGCCATTTGCGTGCATGATATAAGATACTTTGCAAATCTTTGCATTAAAATTTGATGTGTGTGTATATATACATAAGTAAAATTGTAATGGTACATAATTAAGGGATTGCAGGATGACGCAAGCCACCATTATCCAAAGCATCGGTGTTTTTTTAACATATACTAAAATGAGCTAACAGTCAGTTACCTGAATCCCATATATAAGTTATAATAAGTGATAAATATAGAATAACCAGTAATTATTATCAATCTTCAACTACTTTTGTGATTGGATTTAAAAGAGCCGTAATATAAAATATTAGTCTAATCATCATCAAGCTAATCTTGGAACACAGTCTTATAAAAGCAATCACCAATATTTTATCTGCATGTACATATATAAGTACTAAAAATAACTATAAAAGTAATTCTATATCAAGAATGTTGGAATCATTATATCAATACTAATCATCATCTATGCTTTGGGTCATCAGATTACCATGAATGTACTGGCTATCCATAAACTAATTATTATCATAAAATCTATGAAGTAGAATGACTTTTATGATCATATGCCATCTAGATAATTCTAGAAACATTTACATAAATGTCTGCACACAATATATATTCTGTATGGTATTAGTTCTAAGTTAGCTTTTGGATTTGCAAAGAAGTAAGTAAGAAGAAAAGAATATATAACGCTTAATCTATTTTATTTTTAAATAACTTCACTGGAATAACTTAAAATAAAGATTAATAAATTCGTTGATTAAAAATAATAACAAAAATTAAAGATCTGTTAAATTAGTTTGCAGTAGAAATAAATTATTCAGATTTTGACTGTTTATAAATATCTGAAAATATTTCCATAGATTGCAAAATGAAGTATATAGATAACATTATTTATAGTTTGTAGATGTGTAAATTATAAGTATTAAATAAAAACATTTTTGTTACATAAATATTTGGATTTCATTAGAGATCTTTTTTATATTTCATTTTAAATATTTTACATTTTAAAATATCAAAAAAATAATATTTATTCAATCAACATTTAACTAATTTTATATTTTATTTTAAATACAGTATTTATATATATTTTAATTTTGTAGATGTCCATTTTTACTTTAGGTTTTAGATATTAAAAAATTATAATAAATTTAAAATATTAGTTTTAACTAATAAAAAAGTAAGGAAATAGTATATATTATATAATTTAAAAATTAAAAGAATATTAATAAATGAATTTACTGTTGAAATGACAATTATATAAATATAAAATTAAATATTTTATTGAGGTGGAGATAATAAAAATAAAGTTTAAGTTTATAAGGAATAGAAGTAATTAAGAGATTATTAAAAATAATAAAAATGAATATATTTAGATTATTAGTTGTTCTAGAATAGGTATGTATATAGTTAGGAATACACTTGTATAATTTATATTTATGTTCTATTTATATTGTATATTTTATATTAACTGGATTATTTTATTTGAGTTTAATTATATTTATTTCAGTTTTATTAAGTTTTGTTATATATTTTATGTTGGTTTTAATTTTTTATTGTTTACATTTTTTTATGGTATTATTTTTAGACACGTATTTTATTTTATTTTGTTCCTTATATCATAGCTCTGGAGAAGACTGCAGGACAGTTGAAATGTAGGAGTATATGTATATATGTACAATAAATGTTTTTCACTAAAAAGTGTTCAAAGTGATTTGGATAAATTGGATTTATATAAGATATTATAATAATAATAATAATAATAATAATAATAATAATAATAATAATAATAATTTATATAAGATATTATAATAATAATAATAATAATAATAATAATAATAATAATAATAATAATAATAATAATAATAATAATAATAATAATAATAATAATAATAATAATAATAATAATAATAATAATAATAATAATAATAATAATAATAATAATAATAATAATAATAATAATAATAATAATAATAATAATAATAATAATAATAATAATAAGGCTGTAACCCTTAGGAATAAGCGTCTGAAAAATTTGAAGGTAAGGACCTTTACAGGTCTTAGCCACAAGCTTTCGCTAGGAAGAAAAGAGGGAAACCTTCTTTACTTCAACCTACTTTTATATATGAATAGGTGAAGCTGAAGTGGTTAGATCTAAGAGTGTGAAGCTATTCAATACTTCACTAATTAAATCCACAATTCTTATTATACATTAATACTCGCAAAATCTTACAATTTACAATGAATCAATGGCAAGATCTTATAGTAAGAAATTCATTACGATCATTTAAAGTTGTAATTATAAATTTTATTAAATGCCTTAGTAGATATTACTTAAATAATAATGTGCGTTTAATAAAATTTATAATTATAAGATATTATAGCAAAAATAAAGGAAAATGTGATTTTGGTAATTTTTCTAAATATACATGCACACATTCACTATGTTGCTTGTGAAATATTCAATCACTTTATTATTTAACCAAGTATAAAATTCTAAATCATAATAAAAAATTCAAATCATGCATCACATGACTTAATTTAATAAGCTTGTATTATAAATGTAATATACTAACATGTTAATAGCTCTAAATAAAAAGCTTTTCCAATAAATGATGCAAGATAGAGATTTTAAATGCTTCCTCTTGCATCATTTATCAGAAAAGCTTGTTTAGAGCTATTAAAATTCCAAATCGTAATGGAAATCATTTAGAGTGGTGATTTTTGATAGTTTGTGAATCTCCAGAGATTTGTGATGTTAGTTCAAGGTATTTGCATCAGAAATCTTTTAATGATTTTATAAGTAATTTATAAAAGATATGTGTGTGTGTGTGTGTGAAAGATCAAAATACAAAAATGAATTCATGTAGGACCAGATTCCAAATTGTGTTTATATAGACTTGAGTCAAATATTGTAGATATTTATTGAAATAAATAAGCCATACATCAGATCTAATGATGGATGCTTAGTTATTATATGTGTCAATAAGTCTTTTTACAAATTGCAATTTACAGTTATTAAAATATTACTTTCAAAGAATTTGATAAAGTAAAATTCTTTAATTTTCTTATGTTTCATAAAAATTATCTAAGATCTTACTGAATTATTTTTTTTTACTGATTAAAAATCTCATATAAAATTTTAAAATTTATTTTTGTATAATTTTTAAAATTTTTATAGAAATAAAATAATATTTAGCTCAAAAATTTTATTTTTCATAAATTTTATTTATCTAAAAAAATATTGCAGTTGTTTTAAGGGAAACCTAAAATGTCATTATTAGCAGTATCTTGCACAATATTCTATACCAGCATTTCCCAACCTTTTTTGGCTCGCATACCACTTGGTAGTACATCACGCTAAATTGTACCACTTCGTAAAAATGATTGTATTTCATAAAATTTGTTATTGCAGGTGTGTTATTTTATTTGCATTATAAACATTATAGGGTGACCATGTATATATTCACTTTACATAATGAGACAAATTACATTGAAACATGCCTAAATGTCACACCGGATTATAAACTCACTGTAACATATTTATATGTATGTATTTGTTCAAAGTTTCATATTTTTTCCAAAATAATTTATTAAAGATTACATTATTACATTAAAGGTTATTTGGTACATATTTTGTTCAAAGTATTTTCTCATTCCACCATTTGGTTTTCCCAAATTTGAGTCTGGTTTCTCTTTTTTGGAGCATCTTGCTATTGGTTGGGCCATGGAGAGGATAAATCCAGCATGTCCCAAGTCATGGTAAAAATAACCTCAGGATTATCAGGCTATCTCTTGTTGTTGTTTTCTTTATATTGTTCTGCATGAAGTTAATAGGATTAAAATTTTGATGATTAAATACTAGCTTACATCTAGTAATCCACAATAGATGATCAAGAATTAATGAGAGTCTAATTTCTGGGTATGATCCTTTTCTGATACATTCTTTCAAATTAAATAATTTAGATTGATTTGCCTTGATCCGACTCATTATTTATCTACTATTTTGTCATATTTTGTTTATTAATAAATGGTTTTAATAAAAACACAAAATTATAAAAAACTAATTAATATATTTTCTTATCATAATCAAATATTTTTATAAAATAAATTTAATGAGATTCTTGTGCTTGTTTCGAACAACATAATTTTTTAAAATTTGGTTCAAAAGATGCGAGGTATACCCTTAAGTCTACAGCTGTGTTCAATCTGTTTCGATACTTATTTTTTTAAAAATATATAAAGAAAAAGCTCTTCCTACTAATTCTGTACTAGTAAATGGTAATAATAATTTAAGAGCTTTCTCAGAAAGTTGTTCATATTCTTTAACGTTTAACCAAAAATTAATTAGATTGTGTCGTTTGAATTCTACTTGTAAAGTTCTGTCACATGATAATTCTATTATTTTTTTTTTTATCCTTTATTGATAATGATGTAGCTTTTTCTAAATTTTCCACATAGAAGGGGTTTGAAATCCAATTATCATTTGTGTTTTTTGGGTTTTGGAAAATATTCCATGAAAGACAATTTTAATCCAGTTAAATGTGCTATTATATTTTCTCGTATATATTGAGACAGACTAACCTTATTTTCAAATAAAAAAATATGTAGAGTTTCGAATACTTCCAGTTGATTGTTTTCAATACACAGTTTCCAAAAATCTAATTTCTTAATCATACTTTCAATTTTATCATTAACATTAAAGATCGTTATTGACTGTACATATTAACAACTTTACAATATTATTAATTAAAATAATTTTTATGAATTATAGGAAAAAACGTTTCTATGATATTTTTATGATTTAATTTTTTTTATGTCCACCATTATTGATTATTTTTCATGTACCACCAACCAGCAACTCACATACCACCAGTGGTACTTGTACCACAAGTTGGGAAACACTGTTGTTTACCATAAAAACAAAAAGGTTGGGAATTTTAATCAGAAGGGAATTGTATCCTATACACATGCACTGTCATAATGTTTTTCAAATCTCATCAGAATTTTGTTGACTACAAAGAATACTCTCAAACCAAACCACAAGATAGAGACTTTAAACAGATGAGAGCATCTTTTGAATATAACAAAATACTGTTGAGTATTAAAAACAATATAACAGTGCATTTGTATAGTCTCTTCTGATTAAAATTACTTATGAATCCAGAATTTAGATAGATAGATAGATAGATAGATAGATAGATAGATAGATAGATAGATAGATAGATAGATAGATAGATAGATAGATAGATAGATAGATAGATAGATAGATAGGTAGGTAGGTAGGTAGATAGATAGATAGATAGATAGATAGATAGATAGATAGATAGATAGATAGATAGATAGATAGATAGATAGATAGATAGATAGATAGATAGATAGATAGATAGATAGGTAGGTAGATAGGTAGGTAGGTAGGTAGGTAGGTAGGTAGGTAGGTAGGTAGGTAGGTAGGTAGGTAGGTAGGTAGGTAGGTAGGTAGGTAGGTAGGTAGGTAGGTAGGTAGGTAGGTAGGTAGGTAGGTAGGTAGGTAGGTAGGTAGGTAGGTAGATAGGTAGGTAGGTAGGTAGGTAGGTAGGTAGGTAGGTAGGTAGGTAGGTAGGTAGGTAGGTAGGTAGGTAGGTAGGTAGGTAGGTAGGTAGGTAGGTAGGTAGGTAGGTAGGTAGGTAGGTAGGTAGGTAGGTAGGTAGGTAGGTAGGTAGGTAGGTAGGTAGATAGGTAGGTAGGTAGATAGATAGGTAGGTAGGTAGGTAGGTAGGTAGGTAGGTAGGTAGGTAGGTAGGTAGGTAGGTAGGTAGGTAGGTAGGTAGGTAGGTAGGTAGGTAGGTAGGTAGGTAGGTAGGTAGGTAGGTAGGTAGGTAGGTAGGTAGGTAGGTAGATAGATAGATAGTATTCCATCATCAGACATCAGAAATTGTAAAAGTTCTTTATAAGTCTCCATCATTTTAATTATAAGTTATTAATATTCAGTTTTTAAATTAAAAAATCTCTTTTTTATATATATTTCTCAGGCTATCATTAAATAAAACAATCTTTAAGGAACCTATATAAGGGAAAGCCACTAAAACAGCTTTTCAAAAAGATATTATAAAAGAAAGCATTATTAGCCAAGTTTACCAACTCCTGGATTGTGAGAATTTTTAGTTTTTTATATATTTATGTAGAAGCTATGTATTCATATACCATGAAATAAATCAATGACTATGAGCCTGTTATCTGAAAAAAACACTAAACTGCTTGAATTTTGAAAAAAATATGTTCTATCTAGCTTAAATTTGGATTCCAGGTTATGAGCATGGGAGTATAACCTTTCTCTATATAACCATCTATATCTCTATTATAAATATTAGCTCATCAGTCAACAAAACAATATTTTATTTTCATTAAAAAATTTTACCATCAAGATCACATCTAACAACCAAAATTTAACTTAAATGCACTGTCAAATGCATATTGACCATGGTTTTTGGAATAAATATAAAACAATATGTTTTAACATGTATATAGATTTAGAGCTATTGAAGCTACTTTTACCACAATTTCAGAATCCTAACTGACTTGCTCAGATATTTCAAGGAAAAAACAAGAACTTTGAAATAGTATCATACATATTGTTTAATATTTTCTATTACATTAAACATATTTCTTTAAATAAAAGTTTTTTTTAATTAGCATTGATCTGTAAATAAACTCAAAGCACTTCAACTCTACAACTGCTTTGAGTAGTCAGGTTTTGCAAGTATTTCTTTTAGCCACATTAATTGTAATACAATTGATTTCATACCACATTGTGTAAAAGCGATCATGCATTTTTGGCATAATTCCTTGGAAAAATTTATAAAACCTCTTACATTCACTTTGTTGCCAAACAAGCAACTAAACTATATTGTTTTTGACTCAAAATAGTCTGGAATATGGCAATATTGTTTAGCTGTGAATAACTTGCAAAGAACTAAACAAGGTTTTTGTTCTATATGTAACTCTGAAAACAAATTTATAATAAAATTCTTAATAATAAAGCAATTAATGGAAACCATAATGCCTGATATAGTAACCCTGGCATTACACTTATTCTTAAATGCATTACAACTTTACTTATCTAAAGACTTTAGGTTTTGTCTGTCAGAACTTTCACAATTCTGTCATACTGCAGATGAAGCAGTATATTTGACCTATAAAAGTAGGCACCCAAAAATAACCAGAATTTAAATCTCTTTCAAATTGCTTCCATGTGATGTATTACACAGGTCTAAACATGTTTTTCATTTTTTAAAGCAGTCCAGAAATACTTGCAAAGTGATACCTTTTAATACCTTTGTCATTTTTTCCTGCCATTTCTAAGTCTGAAAAAAATTTGAAACATTTTTTCATTTGAGATATTAACAAAAATTTCACGAAGCAAGGTAGAGTGAATATGGCTGATAGATAATCTTGGTCATGCTGAATTTGATTAAAAAGTGTTTCATACTCAATGCTTTGAGAGATGACACTTTGTTGGAGTGGGGCTTGAACTCATTTCTTTGCCACAAAATGGGATGTTTAAATTTTACTGCATCACATAAATATTTCAGAACTTGTAAATAAAATACCTGACTGTTACAAACTAAATCTGATCAAAACATGTCATTTGCATAAAAAAAAAATCATTGTTCGAACTTTCCAGTCATTATAAAAAATTTTACAAATATGCAGAATACACTTTACAAAAAATGTTCTATGTGGCCCCATGATTTTACACAGTATTGTCATTACACTTTACAAAAAAATATTCTATGTGGCCCCCTGATTTTACACAGTATTGTCATTACACTTTACAAAAAAAGTTCTATGTGGCCCCATGATTTTACACAGTATTGTCATTACACTTTACAAAAAATGTTCTATGTGGCCCCACGATTTTACACAGTATTGTCATTTGGCAGGTTGCTGAAAAAGGGTTTCTACAAGAAGTAAGCAGTAGCAAAAGTATATACTACAACAGGCATGCAAACCAGAGAATGATTCTGGTTATTTTGGGTCTCCCTTCATATATATTTTATAAAAGAAACACTTTGATATCTAACTCAAAATGTTAATATCATCAATTATCAAAGATAAAAATGAACGAATCAGCGTTAATAATTTCCTATTTTATTTTACATGACAAACAATGTGTCAATTTGTATATTAAAACAAAAATTGTAGTACAATACCAAATATTTCAAATTAATGGACAATAAAGATTGTCCATTAATAATTTTGACTTCAAGAGAATTTTGATATGACTTTTACTAAATTTTGAATTATATGGTTACGACAATTTTTATAATCTCGTCTAATTATGTTTATCAGGTATTGCTTATAACAACACGTTTTTATTTATTTAGATGGAAAATTTTTTTTTACTTAAAAATATCATATAAGGCTACATTTAATATATATAAACATAAGCATACAATTTTTATTTAAAAATATCTTTTTAATCTCTTTAGATATTTATTTATTTAAATATTTCCTACTGATTGATCTAGTTGCAAATTTTTTAATTACACTCAAATAATTAGTAAAACTGTTTGAAACTTTTACATATTCATTTATTTTCAAATTAAAAGAAGCTGTGACTAAAAAGCATTTTTTAAAAAAACCATTTTATTTTTCAAATATTACTTTGTAATATAATAAGTAAAGTTGTTTGTAAGTAAGGACAATAATAGATAAGTCACATTGAAGAGAACAATAATAATTTGCTGAAATTAACTTTTTTGTATCAAATAATATATTTATTGTTATATAGTCGTTTTTGGTTTTACTTATTTATAATATATTGTAACAATATGGGGCCCTATTCAAACCAAATGTTAGGTGTCAAATGTAATGGCATGCACACAGTATATATACAAGTATGATGAAAATCATCATTATCTCAAACATTCCAAAGCCTCAGTCAGTAATTCAATGAGCAACATCAAAAATCAGCATTGGAAATAAATAATAAACAATATATAAATTATAAACATACCATCACCAGCAGTAATTCTCGATAGTTGATAAACATTCCTTGTGACTAAAATTAACAAAAAAAGTTATCCTTTAAAATTTAAGCTAATCAACATCTTGCCAATGCTAAATCCAAGTCATGTTATAAAAACAATCATCAATATTTTATCTATATGCACATACATAGGTATTAAAAATAACTATAAAATGATTCGTTTAGTATGAGGTCCCCGCCCCCGTCTTCAATTAAAAAAACCACCCACCCCCAACCAAAACAACCAACCCCAAAAAAACCACACCCACAAAATTTTTTTTTTAAAAAAAAAACAAAAATAATAATTTTTTCATTATTCAACAACATGAGAAAAAAATAAAAAAATAAAAATATTTATAATAAAAAAAAAAAAATCATGAAAATATAAATATAAAAAAAACACAATCATTATAAAAAAAAAAAAACACGTATTAAAAAAAAAAAAACAACAAAAATCACCATTCTCATAAAAATCACATGATTAAAATATTAAAACACAAAATCGTATATATCAAAAAGATATTGGAATTAATATATCATTGCTGAACACCATTAATGCCCTTGGCCATCTAGTAGTTTAAGTGTGCTGTTTGTCCATAAACTAATTATTAAATTTATAAAGTAAAATGAAGTATGTGGACCTTAAGAGTGATCTTTACCTTTGTGTCATCCAAATAACTCTACAGAGAATCATCTAGATATTCATACAGACATACATAATTATAGTATCACAAGGACCTTAGAAGGTATAAGTGCAACAAGAGAAAATAGGCAAATATAAACTTAACCTATTATAATATTAACTAAATTTACTGAAATAACCTACAAAAGCATAACTTTATGAGGAAATCAGTCTAACACCCTGGTAATCCATAGAACAGATTAGTTAGAAGAATAAAGATATCAAAAAATAATTTCAGAAACTATTATATTTATTATTTGATAAAATTAACCAGTAAATAAAAAAATGATAATGTGTATAAATCTTAAGTTTTGCCCACAATTCAATATGAGACATATAACACATATAAATATTATTCTCTTCTGATTCTTTTAAATAATAACTCATTTAACCTAAATAAGTTACTGTTCTACAGTAATCAAGCCTACAACAAAATTTTCATGAGAAAGAAAGGAAGAAAGAAAGGAAGGAAGGAAGTAAGAAAGAAAAGAAAGAAAGAAAGAAAAGAAAGGAAGAAAGAAAGAAAAGAAGGAAAGAAAGAAAGGAAAGAAAGGAAGAAAGAAAGAAAGGAAAGAATGAAAGGCAAGAAAGGAAGAAAGAAAGGAAGAAAGGAAGAAAGAAAGAAGGAAATAAAGAAGGAAAGAAAGGAAGAAAGAATGAAAGAAAGAAGGAAAGAAAGAAAAGAAGGAAAGAAAAAAAGAATGAAAGAAGGAAAGAAAGGAAAAAAGGAAAGAAAGGAAGAAAGAAAGAAAGAAAGAAAGGAAAAAAGAAAGAAAAGAAAAGAAAGAAAGAAAGAAAGAAAGAAAGAAAGAAAGAAAGAAAGAACTTTAACATAAACATTCCTCACTCCTTTTTCTTTAGAAAATGGAAAGGTCCAATACCCATAATCTAATAAAAAACATATTTTCTAAAAAAAAAAAAAAGAATGATATTTATAAAATATAAATATGTACCATCTACAATATGTGTTTACTATGGATTTTTTTTTTTATTTCTCTCTTTTTGTAAATCTAGTTTCAGTTTAGCAAAACATTTTCATTTGAAGTTAACACAGGTTTCCTGTTTAATTATTTTAATTAGAAGTTAGCTCTTCTTTTTTTTCTGTAGCTCCAGATTTCATTTTTAACTATTTTTATTTCAGGTTAATTACAGGTTCTATTTAACAATTATTTTCAGTCCAAGTAACACAAGACAGTCGTGATTTTGAATGGATCACTATATAAATCTCATTGACAATTTTTCCCAGGGATATTTTCCTTCTACATTTCTTTTAGTGAACTTAGTTACACATTTAGGTCAGTAATGCCCAGCTTTTAATAAAATCTTGGCACATGGATCATCTAAGTATTGCTTTTCAAAAATCTGTCTTTTTAAAATAATGAAGAGTGAGATCAATTTAACCTCAGACAACTTATATGAACTTCTGATTGATTACCTTACCACTGTTGAACTTCTAACTGAATTCTTTTGCTTACACTATTTTTTCAAAAACAATCCTACTATCAATCTTTCACCCACTCACAAGACAACCTCAGAAATTACTGCATTAAGCCTTGATTAATTGATTTTCTTGTCACAAAAAATATTAACTTTATTTTCAACAAAATCTATATACTATCCTTCAGAGATAAATCCTTAGCCAGAGCCAGCACTTAAAATATCTGTCAGGAACCCACTCCCAAACCTCTGACCATGGTTTTGTGCTTTGGCACTCCTCAGAGAGGTGGTATGGCTGAAGATCTATCATCCCCATATAGCTATTTGAGTTGGATAGCTGGGTTTGAAGATTTAAAAATTTCATATTTTCCACTCAATAGATAACTTTTAGAGAAGTGCTTGGCTTTGGGTTGGTATTTTTAGATCTAGTGTCTAAACCTATCCTGACACTTCTATGAGGAGTGCCAAAGCACGAAACCATGGTCAGAGGTTTGGATGGGGGTTCCTGACAGAGATATTTTAAGTTCTGGCTCTGGCTAAGCATTTATCATAAAGCTTTTAGAGGAATTGGCAATCCTCATTGTTTATAAATCCTAGTCACCTGTTATTTTTTAATTACTTAAAAATATGTTATTCTATTATTTATGCATTAATTTGGAAAACAACCTTTTTTCAGAGAAAAAATTCTAATCCTTTTTAATTAAATGATAAACAACTTTTAATGATTACAAATAAATAAATAAAACTATTGAAGAGAAAAAAATAAATTATTTTATGCTTCCTTTTCCCTTTAGGAAGATTAGACAATTTACAGTAAATTAAACAGCAATGTTATTAAGCAGCAGAAAAATAGAATTTTGTTACCATATATTGCAACTACCCATAGAAAGTTTTACTCAGTGTTTAATAAAGAATTTCAACTAAGCTTTCATACACCCCCTAATACAAATAGAATTATTAATAACACCTAAGACATTATAACACCCAACAACACCTCTCAGGCCGTATATAATATTTCATGTCCAGAAAATAACTGCATGGCATCATACTATGGGGAAACGAAAGCAACTCTTTCTACAAGACTATCCCAGCACAGATATTCTTACAATAAGGCCCAGGCAGACCCAAATTGCAACTCAATATTTGCAATACATCAGAAATCAGCTGGTCATGCATGTGAACCTAAAAATGCAAGAATAGTTTGCAGGGAGAGAAATGACATTAAGAGAAAAGTTAAAGAAGCATGTTTTATTGCTATTGATGATAAGGCTATGAATAGGAAAGATGCGCAAAATCTCTAAGAAATGGATCATTTAGAGCTGACGCATTTATTTTCAACTAATTTACATATATCAGCATATTTTAGCATATACCAACACGCTATGCTTATTCTTTGTTGCCCATGATTATGAGAGCTAAGATCTCTTGAAAGTGCTCGGGCATTATTCTTTAGATATTATAATTATTTTAAGTTTATAATATATTGTTATTTAATCCTGATGAAGCTCGGTTGTTGTGCGCGTATTTGCGCATTAAAATTATATATATGTATAGTATGCACCTGAGTTTAATAATTTCTTTTTAAAAATATTATTATTTAAAATGGCGTGAATTTGTCACATGGCCATTTAATGTATGTAAATGTTCTAATAAATTTGATAAATATAACCTAATTAAATTCTTTTTTAATAATTAGATTATTTTGAAGCTACCATGGGAAGAATTAGTTCTTAACATATTATTTATAAAATCTACTGAATATATTTATCCATGCTTTTTATTATATATTTTGGAATTAAAACTTAGTTCAATTACCTTTGATGATTATGATAAACATAAAACAATTCAATTCTATAACTTTTTAGATATGAACAAACAATTTTTGATGTCAATCTTTTGTATATTCAGTCAAAAACAATTAGTTTTATGCATGCCACAATAACAAAAAATGTTGTACTAAACTTATAGATAATTTTAAATTATGGCATTGCTTTGTTATGTAAAACCTATACTATTAGAGTTTTAAGATGTCATATATAATGTATGAATAACTGATAATAGATTAGCTTTGTGAACAAATTTTTTTTCCATTGTTTTTGTAGGACTTTAGGAAAAATGTTTGCTCTCCAATGGACTATTTAAAGTTATATTATCTTTACCTATAAATATATAAAGGATCTTTTGGTATAAAATCTAATGTATATGCTTGCCGTGCTTATATATTGGAAATAAATTCAAAAAAGAAACTTTGTAGATTTGTTTGAAATCTAAAGAGGCTTAGAAATTTTTAATGTAACCAACTCAGATAGACATCTACTTATTGATTGGTAAATGGGTATTGAGTTATTCTGAACTATCTCGGCCTCAGGGTGGCCTTTGAGCAATCCATCATCAGATTTTCAATTGGACGGATGGTTGAAGAGTTGGAGTGTGGAGTAGATTGAAACCTGTCTATTAAAGTATGAGGTTTGGCTATCTTAATATATATCCGAGCATTTATAGTATATATGTGTAGAGATGGTAATCTGGACCGTCTGATGATTGCTGGTTTGGCATGAAATACGTATATTGGTGATTATTTATCTTTTCAACATATATGTGTTCAAGTGTATCAGTGTTATGAGATAGTGTGGAGAGTGTTGGGTCGTGTGAAAGTCTGTGCTCATATACTCTATATATTACATATATAGACACAGGTATATAATAAGCTTGTGTGTTTCAGTTCTGAACTATAATGTAAAACAAGGATTATTAAACTGCTAAAATCTTCACTTCTTTTCCTGAAATAGAGATGTTAGAGGAGCAAAGTTTATTTTACTTTATGGGTGTATAATAAAACTGTTAGTTACAATAAAGATCAGTATTTCCACGTTACGCATAAATATTTAGTTTTTATGAAACAATAAAAATTTGATTATTTAAACTATTCTAAAATTATAATCTTTATTTTGTATTTTAATGAATTCAATTTAATTATGTATAATAACTGATGAAATTCTAATTAGTTTTGAATTATATAATAGACTTTTGTTTTTTAATTCTAGTTAAAATCAGTTTCTTTGTATTTTTATTTAATAAATTGTCTTTTCTTTGTATTGTTTTTCTAGAATAATTAGTTTCTTTATACATGTATCACAACAGAATAATCAATTGACTTGGATTCATTATTAAGCAGATTTTAATTTCGATTTCTTTTGTACTGCAAAACAACTTAATCCTTTATTTACCTAAGTTAAATGTAATTAAGCTAAATATCATTTTTTTATTAGAAAGTGTGTGTGCGCGCGCGTGTGTACAAAAGCTGCAGAAAAGAGATTGCTGATAATTGAAAAGAGATCTTTTGTTTTCTTTTGGGGACCTTAAAGGGATCAAGAAGGACAAATTCCTAATGTCTGTTATTACTATATGATTATTCGTTTAGTAAAAAAAAAAAAAAAAATGCATGGCTGCTCATTAACCAGTGTGGTAAATTTACTGTATTTTTATCCGGATTTATAATCAACAAACGCCACTATCTTTCTTCTCAGTTATCTGATAATTGTTGGAATATCTGTTGAACTTTTTTGAAGGCAGTTGAATGGTTGCCCATGGATGGGTATTTTTTCCGTCGTATAAATATTTACAATCATGATAGACAAAAATAAATTAGAATCTTTATTCCTAGGGGATTTTAAAGTCACCCGCTAGAACAACAATTTGTACGTTAAATACTGAGGGTGCTAAGGACCTCTCTGAATGTGAATCCTGGCTACCATTCAATCCCAATTTTTTATTTAACTATTTACAATTGTAATTCACTTTCGAATGAAAAAAGATTCTGTGAATTGAAAGAATTATTGAATATTAAGTTGGACTTTTCGAAATTAAAAAAATAAATGAAATAATTGATTTAGAAAGTGGACATTTTAAATCAATTATTGCTCCACTTTCTTTACAACGTAAGCGAACATACTAGAAATGCAAGTGAAGTAGGATTATAAGAACATTCTGGAGAATGATGATATGGCAGACAAAGTGAAGTTAGTTATTCAAATTTATGAAAAACATCAAATGCAGACAATACAGGTTCATACAACAATTGTCAAAGATAATAATAAACATCACATGACCACCACCTCTTATGCTCGTGTATAACTGTTGTTAAAATAGGCAAAATTCACTATACGTATCGCCACACACAGCAAGCTAGAGTAATCAATGGATGCCAGAAGGCTTGTGCATAAAATCTCCAATCTAGTGCCGGGGATTTTATGCACAGCCTTCTGGCATCCATTGATTACTCTAGCTTGCTGTGTGTGGCAATACATATAGTGAGTTTTGCCTGTTTTAATTGTCAAAGATGTAAAGAATTTTTATACGAATATATAAATGACTTTGATTAAATCATACAATATTCTAAAAATATTATGAAAGAGTTTACTGCTAGAATTGATGAATAACTGAATGATAAAAGTACTATGAGTAAATTTGATTAGGGGTTAAACATGAGAGAGGACACAAAATAATGAAAATTGCTAAACAGAAAGGAACGTAGAAGCAATTAAATGTGAGTACAGCATAATTGGATTTCATTTTGATTAATAGAAAATATAAATTTTAAGAATGTAATGTTATTGTAATTCAGACAGAAATCATCAGTTAGTAAGCTTAAGATTTATATTAATGCAAAATTAAAGAATTGAAAACTAAAAAACAATATTGGCAGTTAATTCCTAGCCTTTAGAAGTGCTGTAGTAAAAATAAGTTAGAACTTACAAATCGTTTTTAAAATATTAACAGATTTCGAAGTGTTTCTGATTTGATTGAAATCAATAATAAAATAGCTGATACTCTATTAAGAACTGCAAATTAGCAGGTAGAAAAATGCAGCAATTTGCCAGAAAATTTTCTATTGAAAGTCTAATGTATGAGAAAAAAAAGAAATGCAAATTTTTTTAAGATTCATTAAAAAGAATATAAAAAAATACAACTGTAAATTGACAAGGAAACAATAAAAAAGAACAAATCTCAATGTGTAAAACAAAATTTTGGAATTGGAAAGAATAAAAAAAGATGGAACTATTATTAAACTAGAAAGATAATATAAAATATGCATTAAATGGATTGTGTCCTGTATATGTGGGGTTCAGATTGACCTTAGGTCAACATGGGTGTGACAAGAATCTCAGCCTCAGAATGGCCTTTGAGCATTCCATCATCAGATTTTCAATTGGATGAACGTTTGAAGAGTTGGAGTGTGGAGTGGATTGAGGCCTGTCCATTAAAATATGAGGATTGTCTGTCTTAATATATGCATTTATAGTATATATGTGTAGAGATGATGATCTGGACCAACCTATGATTGCTGGTTTAGCATGAGATACGTATATTGGTGATCAGTGTTATTAGATAGAGTGGAGAGTGGTGGGTCATGTGAAAGTCTGTGCTCATATACCCTATATATTACATATATATAGACACAGGTATATAATAAGCCTGTGTTTCAGTTAAAATATGTGAAAGAAATCTGTAAAGAATTATATAGTAAAAAAAAAAAACATAAAGCAAATAATCCCTGATGGAATATCTAAAAAGTTTGTAAAATGTTGCAAAAAAAAGTTAATAATGATATAGATGAATATAAATGGTAAATTGTTAAGTAAAACTATAGAAGAGAATGTTTCGAAAGTGTAAAACAACATTTTGGCATTGAAATAAGGATTGTTCTAGCAATCACAAGAAAAGATCGAACTATTACTAAAAAGGGAAGTGACATCATAAAATGTGTAAAAGAATTCTGTAATAACAAAGCACAAGAAAGCTAAATCTCTCCCAGAATTATTACTTCTTCTGAATTGCTAAATATTTTAAATAAAGAGGTGAGATATGCAATTAAATCTGTGAAGAAGGGAAAAAACTCCAGTAAGGAATGGAATTTGTATTGATATTTCAAAAAATACAGGTGAAGAAGTAGAAAAATTGTTGATAAAACAATGTACTAAATGACTAAATGGTAGAGATGCACTAGATGAATGGAAGAATGCAGTAGTAACATTGATATTTTAAAAATGTGATTAAAAAGATATTAAAATTTGCAGACCTCCCAGTCTTGCTTGAGTTCTGTACAAATCATTATCATTAAACATCATGTGATCACCATTCTTTATGCTTACAATAGGATTATGGTGACTGTTGTTATTGAAAAACCAAAGACATCAAAATGTATGGATGCTGCCTTGGATCTGAGAGCACTGCACCTAGAACTTAGGATCTAATGCAACCTCCAGCAGCCACCTTTTACCTTATTAACTAACTATAAAGCTTTGAGTCTAAAATGAAACTATAAAGCTTTGCATCCAAAATGAAACCACAATAATGATCACAATAATGATTTTGAACTCAACGCTTTATAGTTAGTTAATAAAGTAAAAGGTGGTTGCTGGAGGGTTGGATTGGATCCTAAATTCTAGGTGCAATACTCTCATATCCAAGGATCCTCACTGATTAAAGCCACAAGCTAGAAACTAGTCTGGGGATATTGGGTGAGGAGCCACTAGATAGGGATTTTATGTACAAACCTTCCTGCATCCATTGATTATTCTTACTTGCACTGAGTGGGGCTACTGTATGAAGAGTTTTGCCTCTGTGAAAATCCTTACCATTATGATTCTCTACAATGAATTTTGGATTCAAAGTATTTTTATCAATATGGATTACATACAAATATTAAGACAAGATATAGAAAGAACCAATGAATATGAGTTATAATTATGTTTTAGATTTATACATTATGAAAAGATATTTGATTTTCTATAAAGATTTTCACAATGGTTAAAGTATTGAATCATCAAGAGGATATTGTCATATTCTAAAAACATCAAAATTCAACAACATTGATGCAAGGAGGTATTAAGAAGACTAACATGATATGGGTCTATAACAGAGTAACTTCATATCTTCAAAACTTTTTAAAGCAGTTTTACATAAAATATTTAGTCAATTAAAATGGGAATCTAAGAGAATAAAATGAATAGGGATTATTTAATTTATCTAAATTTTATAGATGAAATAATTGATTTTGCAAATATTGACTCAAAACCTTCAGTAAATAATATTGCAAGAGTTATCTAAAGAAAGATAAATTGTAAAAAGACTCGTGTAAAGTTTAATGAATTTTCTCGCAATAAAAAATGAAGAAATCGTAAATTAAAAAAATATGTTGATAACTACAAATATATTGGTCAATAGATGAAAATCTAATGGATGAAGTTAATTATAGATTTATATCCTTGCATGTGATTTTGGTAAAAATAACATATTATTAAAAGGAAATGTGCTTATGTGATTAAATAATATTTTTTAATTTGTGTTACTAGTTCTTACTTAGGAATCACAGACTTGGCCACTTAGAAGAAGAGCAATTCAGAGACTTTAAACAGCTTAATAAATTGTGGACAGATGTGCATTGAAAAAATTAATAGACTAAAATGAAGCTATGTTAGATCTGAATTGGACATATTTTTAAAAGAGGTGATAAAAAAATACCTAGAAAAAGACCACATGTGACATGAATATATATAATAAAAAAGGTTCACTGGTATCATGTGGGGAAAAAAGGGTGGGGATTGGTGAAACTAGTTTGATTTAGTAAAATTATTCATTTTGCATGGGACTTATAATGGGTGAAAATAATAATGAGGAAAGCAATGGAGTACTATATATATATATTAAAGCTAATAATTCTCAAGGTTAGATAAGTTTATAAATGTAAATTTATTAAAATCAGTTAACACATAGACAATATCAATAACAGTCGACAATCCCCAGCCTTGAGCATTATTAACTTTATTATTTGAATAATACATTGTTGGAGTGCAGTTTGAAAGTTATAATTGACTATTTATTCTACAACCTAACAACATTACCACACATTTATAATTACGTTGCTACACATTTATTGTTATGCAATTATTTATATAATCATTATATACAATTATTTCACGCAATCATTGCACATAATTATTGTATAAAGTAATTATTTTTATTCTACGCACTTATATATCCCTTGCTTGACCTTGAACGCTACAAAAATAATTAGCCTATATGTTGTTGTTGTTATTATTATTATTATGATGATGATGATGATGCAGACTCAGAATTTAAACTTGATGTTAAATTTTTTTTTAAATTTTTTCTGGTGTTATAACAATTCATTTTCAAAAAGAAAATTGTTTAAATATTGTGGCTATTCTGAATCTAGGTAAATAAAATTGTTTTTTTACAAAATGTTAAAATTATCGAACTATATGACTTCCTTTACCACTAATTTTTTTTGAAAAAGTTTTTTCTTGGTTTAAAAATATTTAATGCTTGTAATTGTGAGATTAACTATAGCTGCTGTTTTTTGTAAGATAAGATATTGGATTATCAGTGGTTCCATTTACCTTTCTTCAGTCATTTAGATTAATATCCAGGTTAGTAATAATAAACTAATTACATTTTGAATTACAAGGTGTCAAATTAACTCAACCCATATCTTTCCCACCATCCATTTTAGATAAATATAGTAATGACCATTATTTATCATTTACTAAATTAGAGACTATCTCTAGCACAGATATAAATTTTAAAACTGAATTAAGGATTAATATATCTGATTTTTTAAAATTAAACACACAAACACGAGGAGTTATCTACATTTCTTTTTCCCATGTGTAATATATAAATATATTAAAAATGATAAATTGCTGTACAGTAATTGTAGGATTGAATATTTATGTAACCTCATTTCAAACATTTAATTACAAATAAAGAAATTCTCAATTGATATTTTCCCCATTTTGGTTCCAGTATTGTCTCTTTTTTTAATCTTTATCTTTTTTTTAAAGTCAGAATATCTATAGCCATTTAGGAATGGCTGTTAATGATAATTAATATCAGTGTGTTAAAAGTAATTATAAATTTTACCTGACATATCCAAGTTATGCCACACTTGTTATTCCAAATAATGCTTATATAGAGTTATGTGATTAAGAAATTTATAGAATACTTTTTTTCACACAACCCTCAATTCTCCAAGCCATCTCATATTGCTGACCCAACTTGAGCTTTGAATGTTCCATCATCAGATTTTCAATGAAATGGATGGCTGAAGAATTGTGGGTTGGAGTAGTTTGAAGCCTGTCCATTAAAGTATGAAGATTGACTATCTTAATATAAAGCTGAGCACTGATTGTATATATGTGTGGAGATAGTAATCTGGACCAACTGATGATTTCTGGTTTAGCATGAAATACATATATTGGTAATTATTTATCTTTTTAACATGTGTGTGATCAGATAGGTCAGCAACATGAGATGGCATGGCGAGTTGAGGGTCATGTGAAAGTCTGAGTTCAAATACCTTATATATTACATTACATGTGCAGGTGTGTGTACGCCTGTACAGTGTATTAAATTACATAAAAATACTTAATATTTTTTTTAAATAATTTTCTTTATTAACCATATCTCTACCATCTAGGAAATCCTTTTCTTTTTTTGCACAGCCAAATTTGTTTGACGGATTACTTGACAAAAATCATTTTGCAGAGGTTAGTGATGTAATGAATGAAATTAATGCTAAAGTAGTTTGTTGATTGCATTTGACAGTTTATTTTCGTAAGTACAAAATTCTTTTTTTTTTTTTGCCCCTTTCTCTTTTAATAAATAAATATTTAAAGCCAATATATTTTCCAGTATATATAAATATAGGAAACCAGTCGACATTTATACATTACTAATGTCAATAATAATTAATAACCTCAATCTGTTGTCAAGGCAATCAACCTCCTTTAAACAATAATGGTGATAATCCATCTTTATATATTATAACGATCGAAATGAAAGTGAAGATCGAATCTAACCGCAAAAACAATATCTGCAACTACCAGGGCGCCATCTAGGCATTTGAGCCTAGAAAAATTTATAAAGTAGGCAGATACGCGCTGTTAAGATTCCACTTTATTTAAATATTCCGATCGTTAGCCCAAGTCACTAGCTCAGCGGAGATGCAGAGACAAAAATCTATAAATTTTATATCTTAAATATAAAAGAATAAAAGCCACTGCCAGAAATTAACACATAAAAATATTTATTTACGCACATATAAAATAACATTTAAATTTTGAGGAATAAATTCAACATTTTAGATTTTTATATTAACTTTTAATTTTACATTTAACTAAGTTTCAATGAGTTTAATATTTTATTTAGATAGTCAAGTATGAATAGACTACATAGATCTGCATTTGAAAAGAAAATATTCTTCCCTGATTTAACCTTAGGCAACAAATTTCGCAATCAACTGGCGCCAATCCATCTGATACATTCATGTATTCAATGTAGCATGATACAACACAAAATACTATACTGTCGGGAATGGACATCTGAACAGTAAATAGAATTAGAGAAGACATTGACTCTCCACCAACAGGGATGTTACATCTGTTGGCAAGTAGAACAATAAACAAAAAACTCCATAGGAATGGACTGCGGTCTTCTGCCGACTTACAAACCCATCCATAGGCAAACAGAAGGTGTGTGGCGTATATCTATAATCCTGCTCGTAGCAGACCTCATACTACATCTACAATTACACAAATATATCCAATCCATTGAACCAATTCAACTACGAAATGAATAACCTAAGATTACCCTCCCTTAATATAACTTTACAAACTATATAGCCATTCACGCCTGACTTAAATTTAACATTTAAATACGTTCGCACAAATGCATTTTATAAAATTTGTTTTAAAATGTTGAGTACAGATCAGCTGCACAGATTCCACGGTCAAAAACATTACAAATTAAACACAAACGATCAAAATACAAAGTCATCGATAAACGTCACTTGCATAGGGAATATACAAATCCCATTAGCATTCATCGTAAGATGCTTGCAGTGATATCGTTGACATATATTCTAATCGAATGTGAAAACCACAACATTATCAACTGCTAACGAATCTATGCAACGTCTATACCCAACCTTAAATTCCCTCATTTAAAATTTAAACAACTAATAATTTATACAATAAGAGAAAAAAAAAATGGAAATGATTTTTATCAATCGGAAAACATATAAAATTAAACATTATTAATTGATTTAAAAACTTACAAAAGTCAGATAAGAGTCCGTTTTAACATTTAAGTTGGCTTGTTTATCAATTTGTAAAACTTGACGAAAGTTCTTAATTGATTTTAATAATTGTTCATTTCATATAGCTTATGGTAGAAGAGTCCAGGTTCCTGTTTTTAATTCCCGCGACGCCTCCATTGGAAGATAATGTTCTGGAGATGGCAATAGCTGGTTCAAGGTATCACAGTCTTTTCATTTTTCTTTTTAAATAGAGAGTGTGGTATGTGCGTCCTACCGCATCTCTCAAACACACAACGCTGGAACTGTCTGAAAAAACTGTATTTCCCTTTTTATAGTAAATCTCCAGATTGAATGAACAAAGACGTCACTAATCCAAATTTTCGTTCCGGTCCAAGCTGAGGCTTGGTGCTTCCATTGGTCAAGTTAATTTCTTTTTATTTTCTTATCTATCTTTCATCAGATCATTTTAATTATACAAGAGCCCGAAGCTAGCTTGCTTTTCAAACAATTTATAAACAATCATTTCCATTTACAGATTACATTAATTAATACCTGTTTTTATTTTTAAATCTTGTACTTTTTTATAAAAAAAAGTACGTTCAAATACTTATTTGTTTTTTTTTTTTTAAAAATATTTTTAAAATTTGGCCTCTGTGCGAATGTATATACGTTTAACAAACATTTTAATTTTAGCGTTTAGTTTTTTACTTTTATTTGCGAACTTTTAAGTTTTTATTTTAAATTAATGTAACGACATATTTATATATCGTTACAATATGGTCTAATATGTTTATATCGATACTAAATATTGCAATTTGACCACACAGAATGAAATTATTAATAATAAACCTCGTTAAACAGATAAACATAACCTGTTCTGAAAGCATACTAGCAAATAGTCAATTATAATTTTCAAACTATGTAATATCCTAATTATCGACGTTTTATACTAATGAAAAAATTACTGAAATAATGTAGCTCTATTCTGTGATTAATCTTTTTTTTTAATACTTTGTTTTTGTCTTCTTTTTTTTTCATATGTCATAGCATCAGTCGGGAGGCGAACCCACAACCGTCTGCAACCAACTACTTAGCTTGCAAGGCGGCTGCGATGACCTCTCGGCTAACAACGCTTGACACTTTGTTCTGTCTTGTTAAAAGAAAAATATAAATTTATCATTCAAATAAAATTTTATTTAAAACAAATGATCATTTTTCTTTTTATATAATCGATATTCATTTTATCAAAAATAAAGCTACATTTTTACTTGTTTATTTTTGAATTTAATTGTAAGTAGAAGTAAAGATAATAGAGGTTTTTAAAATAATTTTTACAACATGACAAAAAACTCTTTAACAGCCTGTCAAATAAAAACAGTAAAGATCTTGTTTAAGTGAGTACGTCCAGTTCGGATTCAACAAACAGGTGGTAAAAGTTGTTAATTTATTATTTATTAAGACCACCGACGATAAAAGATACTAAGTTAATTTAATATAATTAGAAAGGATTTGAACTCAGACCTTCAATCTCCCTACATCTATTCTCTCCATCTTATACAACATGCATGTGAAAAATACATGATCTCCAATAACGTATTTCATGCTGAGTCAGCACCCATTAGTCAATCCAGATCATTATATCACACACACAAATATAATCAGTGCTCAATTTATATCAAAAAAGCAAATCTTCATACAAACTGAGCAATGATTATTTACATGTGTGGGAGATAATGAGTTAGACCAACTAATGAGTGCTGGTTCAGCATGAAATATGTATATTGGAGATCATTTGTTTTTTTCACATGTATGTTATCATGATTGTCAGCTGTATAACGTGGAGGGGATAGATGTAGAGAGTTTGAAAGTCTAAGTTCAAATCCCTTCTAATTACAATAAATTCAGTATAGATAGTATAATTGTATTTAAATATTAATTTAATTAAATTTATATACATTCAGAAGATATTTAATGTTTGCAATGCATTCTGGGAGACATTATCTACAGTTGTAATAGTCAACATCAAAAAATCAATGATTAAACATGAGATGATAATATAGTGTAAAGTACAAATGGTAGCCTGCAAATACTGCACCTACTAAATGTCAAGAGTATCCAGTGGTCACAAAAACTTGCATGATGACAAGATTCCATTGTGGCTTTCACTTCAGGCCTATCTAGAATTAAATGAATTCCCAAACATTGTGAAAATTGCATTATTGTAAATATTAGGGAATTAAATAAAGTCAATGAAGAAGAAGGTACTACTTACAAAGTTTTCAAATATGCAGTAATAAGATTTTAAAGATTCTTTATTCTTCTGTCTTTCTACATAGAGAGAGCTAGATATTTATTTGTCAAACAGTTTTGGATGACTGAGGGTGGCTATGGGTTATAGCTACCTTAAAAAAAATCTTAAGTTTACTGAAATGAGAAAAAGTGTTCATGTTTTATCTGGCCTGAGTTTAGAATGTAAGTCTTGGGCATGATTCATTACCAACTAACTAATGGATCCATCATCTATTAGCTAAATATATTGTTAAAAGAAGGTTGCCTTGACATCAGTTTGAAATAGTTGATTGTTATCTATATTGGGATTGTTTAAGTGTTGACTGGTTTCTAATAGATGATCTAGATAGATAGATAGATAGATAGATAGATAGATAGATAGATAGATAGATAGATAGATAGATAGATAGATAGATAGATAGATAGATAGATAGATAGATAGATAGGTAGGTAGGTAGGTAGGTAGGTAGGTAGGTAGGTAGGTAGGTAGGTAGGTAGGTAGGTAGGTAGGTAGGTAGGTAGGTAGGTAGGTAGGTAGGTAGGTAGGTAGGTAGGTAGGTAGGTAGGTAGGTAGGTAGGTAGGTAGGTAGGTAGGTAGGTAGGTAGGTAGGTAGGTAGGTAGGTAGGTAGGTAGGTAGGTAGGTAGGTAGGTGGGTAGGTGGGTAGGTGGGTAGGTGGGTAGGTGGGTAGGTGGGTAGGTGGGTGGGTGGGTGGGTGGGTGGGTGGGTGGGCGGGCGGGCGGGCGGGCGGGCAGGCAGGCAGACAGATAGATAGATAGATAGATAGATAGATAGATAGATAGATAGATAGATTACTTAAATAATGTGTAATAATGCTCAATGCTAAATGAGTTTACAAGTAATCACAAGAAACCAGTCAACACTTCGTGATTCTTATCTATGTTGCACTTGTCTAAGTGTTCACTGGTTTCTAATATATATAGAGTTGTAATTATATGTTGTACTAATTTCATCATCTACCTTAATTATTATTATTTTTTTAAAAATTTGAACTTTATTTAAACTTTTTAAATACATTCAAATATTAGCATTAATAGATAAGGTAATATGAAGGACAAAGTTTTGAGACATTATTCATTCTTCTTCAGGTGTTGACAGCTAGCAACTAGTGACCTTTAGATTCATGAAAACTGTATTTAAGGTGATGCTGTGACCAATTAGACAATTATGGCACAGACAACAGTCAGAAATGAAGTTACTAACACCTAAAGAAGACATTAATACTACTCACAGTGTTATGTTATTAGTAATCTGTTACAGTTAAATGTATTTGAAAAGCTTTAATAAAGTTTGAATTTTTTAACAGTTAAACCTAGAAAGGAAATATCCCAACTAATAAATATAAATAAAATGCTACCGTCACAAATTTTCAAACATTATGTGTAGGGTGAAGGTTGGTCTGACTTCGGGGCTGATGGATGGTTGTGATAAGATTGAACTCAAGGTGAAAAACACACTAATAGAAACAAAAACTTATGAATATCTCTAGTGTTTTGTGCAAAAATATGCATTTTTTTAAAAAATAATACAAAACAAAAAAGAACAATATATCTCAAGAAAAAATTTCATGAAATTTTTTTTTTTAATATTTTCTTTCATTAATTATATGCCTAGCTAAATTTTATGGACTTGTTTTCTTTATGGATCACATCTAATTTCTTCAGCATTTAATCTCTTGTATCATTAAAGACTTCAATCTTATCTCTCAATTTTTCTTTTATACAATTATGCATAATAAATATATAATTATTTTATTTACTTTATTTACATTAATTTCATTATGCAATATACATGAAGAATTAAGTTGTTATCTCTTTGTCATCTATTGAATATATGTTTATATATGTAAACATTACAAGCATAAAGCTTGTAATTTTTATAAGATTAAGAAAGGGTGGATTATAGGTTATATTATTTCTCCTTTAGTATGTTCAGTTTATATTAATTATATGGAAGAGGAAATTATTATTAAAAAGAATTGTTTATATGTAAAGTTATTTGTCAGATATGTTGATGATTGTTTATTTGTAGTTGAGAATGATAAATTGAAGGAATTTGTAAATGAGTTTAATTGTTTTGATCCTTCTATAAAATTTGTGTTAGAAGGAGGGGGGTTTGATTTTGGTAAGTTAAAATTTTTAGATCTTTTGGTGATTAGAAATGTAGAAACTAATTGTTTACTGTGCAGTCATTTAGTTAAAAGTAAAGAATTAAAATCTATAATTAAACCTGATAGCTATCCGTCTGTATCTCATAAAGTATCTGCTTTAAGGAATTATTGTCATAGGAATATTAAATTAAATAATTCTAGTGGGGTTGCTTTGTTTCAGAAATATCAATTTTATAAAGATTAATTGAGTGTTGGATACTCTGATAAATTTGTTAAAAGTATTTTATTTAATAGTAATATTTGTAAGGATGTAAAGGTTAAAAATATATAACTTTATTTCTTTGCCATTTAAATTGTCCTCTTATAAAATTGTATATAGAAATAGTACATTGTTTGGAAATAAGAAAATTGCTTGGAAAAGGGGTGTTACATTGAATAATTTATTAAATAATACAAAAGAAATTTTTGATAGAAAGACTATTCCTGGTGTAGTATATTTTATCTCTTGTTAATTTTGTAAAAAGGTTTACATAGGTCAGAGTAGTTTGAGTTTAAATGAAAGAATAAAGGTTCATAAAAGTAGAGTTAAAAATAGATATCTTAGTTCTGCTTTGTATGTCCATGAAAAAGATACAGGCCACACTATTGATTTTGATGAAGCTAAGGTTGTCTTCTTTGAGAGAAATGAAATCAAAAGAAGAATTAAAGAATCTTTATTATTGAAAATTTATTATTCTGAAGCAATTAATTTATTTAAGAGTTTTTTTAATATTAAGGGTGGATGGGAAGTGAATGGATTTGTGGGTAATGTTTAATATTATATATAAATTGTGTAGTTTTTGCAGTTCTTTACACTTGAGAAGCCTGCTCATAGCAGTGAAACCTTTGGTAGTGTTTTAATATTATTTTTATGCTGGCCTGTTTGAATTTTGGATTTGGGGCAGTTTTGATTATATATATATATATATATATATATATATTGTACCTAACTGAAGTGTCACTTAGTTCCAAGAGGTAATCAAGGTTATCTTAGCTTAACCTTTTGTTTAAAAAATTTCAGATTTAAAAAAAATAATGATGATAAAAATGGAAATTAACTCAGTTAATTATTAAAATAGAATAATATAAATATTTTAATAATGTCAGTTGGTTTGATAAGAGATGTTAAGTAATAATTTTTACATAAGCAAATGTTAAAAAATAATTGTGAATTGATAAATAGTATTAAATGTATTCTAAAATAACTACTGTATAATCCATTTTAATGTCTAAAAAATAATAATAAGATATTATTATTAAGTTGGAATAAGTAAGTAATAAATTTTAAAAAAGAAATGATATGTAAGTTTTTATTAAAAAGAAATAAGAATATTTATTTTTAGTTTTATAGTTTAGCATTCCAGTTATAAAAGTTATTTAGATTAAATAATCATTAACATTTTATTGTTGTAATTTTAAAAATAATTTTAAACAATTAATGTAACATATGTGAAAATAAGTGCATGCAGAGACATGGAAACATAAGAATAAAAAAATAATTTAACTCCCATATTGTTTAAAATAAGTAAATAAAGAAAATGTTGGATAAAATTATTTTAAATGAAATATTTAAGGGTTTAATAAAGAGTATAACTTTAAATTTTATATTTATTACTATTGTATTGTATAAAATATTAAAAAAATTATTGCACAATATTTGTTAATAATAAAATTTTGACTTTGCAGCTGAAGGTCACGTGGTATGGGAAAATTATATTGATTACATCAGTAGATTGATTCCACAGCTGGTTTGTCAGAATATTAAAATTTAATAAAAGATAATTTTTATTGGTTTTAAAATGAATTGTAGGTGGATGAAAAATTGTGAGATAAAATGGAGATCGAGGTGTCATTCTGGGGCTGATCTTATTTTGATTCAACTGGAATTGGATCTTAAAAATTTTGTTAATAAAATATAATTTATAAAACTTTATATTTTCTAAAAAAATAAAAGTATGTTTAAAATAATTATTTAAAAATCATCTTGTAATGAAGAAGGGCTAAAAGAAAAGGTAATCCATTTTTCTGACAATTTGAATTTCATTTGAGGTATAGAAATTATAGTAAAAAAAATGTCTAGGATAATGAAAGCGTCTCACATATTAAATGATTTTAACTTGTTTATTTTTCTGTACTTGGAAGTAAGGTTAAGGAACGAACTATTAATCATTTCCATAGATAAGTAATTGGTTGTATTAAACTATTTTGAAAGTAAAATGCTATAATTATTTTTCCTGTTAGATTAAAAGTATATGTAAAAAAAAAAAGAGAATTTTTTTTTTTTAAAGTTTAAAAAGAACATTATAAAGAAGCTGCTATGTTCGATTACAGTGAAACTATAAAGGATGATTTTTTTTTTAAAAAAAGAAAAGTTATTACTTATATCTTGACATATATGAAAATGATTTGTTTAGCTAAATGCGAACAGATTATTTATACATTTTAAAGGATAATTCTTATTTACACAGTAAGAAAGGACATGTATTAGGAAATAAAACTTTAAAGCAATTTGTAAGGATTAATAATGAATTCATAGTTATTGGGTCCATTATAAATGGCCATACTTGTCAGTATTTAAAAATAACTTTATGGCATTAAATATAGCATATAAACAGAAATGTCTTGAACAGTAAAAAAATTTTCTATTCTCATATTTAAAAGTAAGCAAAGGAAATTAATTTTAAAAATAAATACGTCTTGGAATATTATTAGGAAAAGTATTTAAAAAAAAAACTATATTTCAAAAGAAGTGTTTTCCTAAAAGAGGATAAAGAAATTCAGATAAAGAAATATATATTATTATTATTATATGCAATTTTGAACTCGGGATTCTATAAATAAATTAAAGTGTGTTCAGCTGAAGAATTTATTTTGTTTCATGCTGGCTTAATCTTATTACTTAAGTTTTTTTAAAAAAAAAAATTGTTTTAAAAAAACATTATTAATGAACTATTGAACATTTTCGTTTGGAAATGATTGCCATGTGTATAAATGTATTAATTGAAGCTTCGAATTCCGATAGATATCTTAACCTGGATAAATTGTCTACACATTATGAAATGGAAAAATCATCACAGAGCCAAAATATGAACTTGAATTAATGTATTATTATTTTTTATGGTCTGCTTTATTGGTTTAAAAAAAAGAAACCATAAAAATATTTATGCTATTAAATTTTTATGTAACACTTTTTGCATAAATATACAGGTAAACTAGGGTTATAATTTTAAAATGAAATAGGTTTATTTGAATGAGCAAATGTTTCTTACTATTCTTAAGTAGATTTAGTTTATTTATCAAGCATTACATTAGCTAGTTTCTATTTAATAATTTTATTATAGAGATTTAAATATCACAGTCTTGTTTTCATATAAATGGGATGTTTTACTCAATTTTTATTTTAAATTTACTAAAGAAGTTTATCAGAGAGTATCTATTCATTTGTTTTATGAATGTTATATTAGTAATAATTACAAATATTTTATATTCATCGAGAAGTAAATATTCTTGCATTTAATTTACAATTTTCAAAGTCCACTAGTACTATATTTTTAGCATTTAATATTTTGATATGTGTGCATTGTGCCTTGCCTAGAATTTTATATGCATTTAAGTTTAAAGTATTTTCTACAGTAGTCATTTGACACATAGTTTGCTTTGTTGGTTCGAACATTGGATATACGTTTTATATTTTATAAATTTCTTGGAAATAACTTAGTTAGTTTAAGTGAACTATATATCTTGCTATTAGTTAGAATTTGTTAGCCTCAAGAGTTAGGCTTAGTTTATAATTTTTGAATATGCCTTATGAAGTAGAGAAAATCCTCCATCCTTATTGTATATTTCCATGATTTGATAGTGCTTGTCCCCAAAAAGAGGGTATTGTATTTTTCAGTGATGATGATCACATTTATAAGCATTGGAAATCCCATGAGATGATTGTGCTTTCCTGGTGGGTGTTCCTGTTCCCAGATGTACTGTAGATGAATTCCAGACATCTTCATTTCTGCCTTGCAGTTAGGTATTTTTGGAAGCCACCATATTCTTTTCCAGCTCTGAGGAGCCTAGTGTCTTTATATTTTTGCCTATCATTCATGATGACTTAATGCTAATTCCACCACAGTAGGTGATGTTGCATTTGTTTTAGATTTGTGGTGACAAGATATGCTTGTTTGAGGAAATGTATTTCTTCAGATAGTTGTAGCTAATTTAAGGCTCATATGTATATCCATGTTTGAATTGTGTTGCTATGATAGTTTTATCACACACAAACTAATCAACAATAAGTTATATTTATTTTAAAGTATGTTAAATATGCATATGTTATAAGTGGCTATTCACACATACTAATTTAATATTTTCATCCAGAATTTTGCTGCTGGATTTGTAAGTCTGTTACATCATTATCTTTAAAACATTGAGGGAATAATTTTATGTGAACTAAAGTTATTTTAAAAAGAAGTATAACTGATCTCTGATGAATGATTGTCCCATACACTTAAGTTAGTTTAATTTTAGTATTAGCTTAATCTGATTTAAAGATATATCTAGCTGTGATATTAGTTATATCCGTGAAACTAGTGATGATATTTTTAAAAAAGTATTGTTGAATATGCTTACTCCAACTTAGCGTTTGTTAAGTTGAGGAGTATAAAATTAAGCTTAGGGTTTTCAATATAAACATAGTTCTGTGTGTTATTCTGATTAGTAGATGACACAATAATGTTATTAATTAGTCTAATAAAGAAGAATAGTAGTGTGCTTATTGAGTACATATGATAATTAAAGTTTAATTATTTTTTTTTGAGAAAAATATAATTATTAAAAGAAAGTAACAGTGAATTATCTTTGTCTCTTATTAAGTGTATTAGTGTAAATTAAATAAAACTGTTAACAGTCCAAATAATTATATAAAATCTTAGTGCGGTATTGGCACTGTTTGTATTGTACTACATTTATAAACATTTCTTCTCATTATTAATAAATCAAATTATTATTATTTCAAAAGTTTTGTTTGTTTGTTTTACTTTTATATGAAAATATATTATTGTTTTGGGTTTCAAGTTCACAAAGTCTTAAAATTTTAAAGTTATTGAATCTTCACTTCAGAAATTCACAAGGATATTCTAAGTTAATTAAATATAGTTGATATTGTCTTGAAAATGAAAAAAAAGCTATGTTAAAGTAAATGATTCTCATATTGAATCACAAATACAGATAATTGCATTATAGCAGATACATAATTAAATACTTAGTTAAAAGTTTTTTTTTTTTTTAATTATTAGTATATCTTTTCAGACTAAAGATTATGCAATATCAGATTAACAATATTAGTACTTCAGAAGAATATTTTAATTAATATTATTTTAAAAACTGCACCTTATCTTATATTTATTGCACATCACCTATCATCATCTTAAATCTGATATATTTAAAGAATTCTAATTCATTTGCATTTGAGGTCTTTAGTGGTTGTCTGTGAGTATGGAAAGGCATTAAAAGTACCCTTGCTCTTTTCTCTGCTCAAGTAATATTTTAGATAATAGGCCATTATTAGTTAAATTTAAATTGATTCATTAAATTTTGTGAATTAATATTTGTTTTGTTTATTGTTTTAAGATTGAACATATTATAATTATTTTATGGTCAGCTAAGATGTCACTTATTTATTTATTAATCACAGTAATTCTTTATTAGTCAACTTAACTTAAACTTTAATTTTATATAAGAGTGTTAGTTTTAAAATCCCTGAGGTTATTTACTCTTGTTGTTTTAGTAAGTATAATTCTGTAAGATAATCTTTTAAAGCAAAACATCATAGGTCTTATTCAGAGAGTGTATGATCTATTGGTAAGACTAATATGGTAAGCATTGAGTAGTAATATAGATAATCTTTTGTATGGTTTATTAAAAGATTAATATGCTGTAGTAATTATAGTTCATCAGTATTGGATTTGATCTTTACTTGATTATACATTTCTGGATCATCATCTCTTTTCTTTAAATTTATTGTAACCCCACTGAGCTGAGTCATTTAGAGTTTCTTATTTATAGTTCATTTTATATCATTTCAATTCTATTTCCTCTCTTTTCATGTCATTTTTTTCAATCATCTCATTTCATTTCTCTGTCTCCTTTATTCCATCTTCTTATATCTCCCTTTCATATCTTTCCCATCATCTCATTTCTTCTTTTTCTCCATTACATATATCATTTCTATTACTTTTCCCCATTTCTTTTCCCTCTCAATTCTTTTCTTTTCCATCATTTATTATTTTTATCATTATCATTACCTCCATTTTATTATTATTATTAATTCTTATCTCTTTCTTTTACTCTATTTCTTTTTCTTACTCCTCTCTCATTTTATTATTAGCATTATTTCTTTTTATTTCTCTCTCTTTTCTTTTTCTAACACCCCCATCTCATTCTAGTAGGTTACAATATATATATATATATATATATATATATATATATATATATATATATATATATATATATATATATATATATATCAGAAATAAGCTCTTGACAATCTTTGCAGTATATCCCCAATCCCAGACCAGTTTCTGCTACTGGCTTCATCAGTGAGGTGCTAGGATATTCAAGCATTAGATTAAAAATACCAGGACAAGCCCAGCACTTTATCTAATGAATAACTGTTAAGTAGAAAATCTGAAATTTTCAGACATTTATATGTCTTCCAATCCAGCTATCTAACTTAAATAGCCATATGGGACTGAACCAAGTTCAGATACACCATATATTAATAACTTTAGCAATATAAAATTGCCAAAGACTTAATAGCAAATAATAAAATTACAAATAAATCAAGTCATATATAACATGATCTAATTTAACAAGCTTGTATTAAAAATGTTTTATATAGAGCTTGCAAATAAGCTCTTAACAAGCTTTGCAGAATATCCCCAATCCCAGACCAGTTTCTGCCACTGGCCTTCTCAATGAGGTGCTAGGATATTCAAGCATTAAATTAAAAATAACAAAATAAGCCCAGCACTTTATCTAATGACAACTATTAAGTAGAAAATCTGAAAACGTATATGGCTTTATTGCTCAACAGTTCATAAGTTTTAGTGCCAGATCTGCAAGGGCCAGAAACAATCCTGGAACCTCCTGATTCCAAGTCAGGTGCTCTCTACCAACTGTATCAAACAAATATATCAGTTATGAAATAATTGCTGATAATAATAATTGGGTAGAATTTATTATTAATGAGAATCTCGGCCTCAGAGTGGCGCCTCAGTGTGGCCTTAAGACAGAGAGCTAAGATAAGGTTTGATACTTTTAAAATCTTTTTTTATGCTAGTTGTCGATTATGTGAGCAATTGATCTTTTGAGAGCATCACTATAAAGACTAATTATTGTGTATGAAAGTATAAATTGTGATCGAGAGAGTGAGTTATTTGAAAGATTGAATATTTTATGTTTAATTGTTTGAAAGGTTTTTGTTCATCATTTTAGGTATAGAAGTGTTAAAAAAAAGTTGTTCTTGTTGAATGTATGTTAGCGTAAGGATATTTATAAAAAAAGTTGTATGTAAAATTAATTTGTTTTAGTTAAGTAAGTTAAGTTAGTTACTCAAGGTTTTTTAAATTTTAAAATAGACATTTATTTTGAGAAAAAGGACAACGTTGGGAGACCTAACATCAGAAAACACGTGATTATAGTTTGATCAGGTTTGTGGAAAAGTAAAAAAAAAATTTCTCTTTATTTTTCTGTGTAAGAGTATTTGAAGAATAGGAGAGGTACTATAGAGTCAAATATAGAATAGGTGACTTGAAAAATAAGAATATGGATTGCATTTGTATTGCACAATGTATATACAATCGGCAGAAAGGAATTAGGTGAGCACTGGTAGAATGTACAGTGTGTGCTGAGGTGTATCACTTGAAATGTTTGAATAAGAATAGGAAGGATGTAACAGGTTTCTGATTATGTAGTCAGTGTGTAAATGTGATTAAAGAGGTGAGAAAGTGGTTTCTAAGTATAGGTAGTCTAGAAAGAAAGTCAGAGGAGAGTGAGCAAAATGTAGTTAAGAAAGATATAAGACAGAGTATGATTTTAGTGGAGTGTCAGAAAATATGGGTGAAGAAAGTAGTAAGGCAATGGAGATGGTTAGACAGAAAATAAGTAAGATAGTGGAAGAAGTGACGGATGTAGAAGTAAAATTAAAATTGTTAGAGATGAAGTGTGAGGAGATAAAAGAATTATTGAGTAGAAATGATAAGGAAGAAATGGATAAGGAGGTCCAGAAAATGGTAGAAAAGGTTACAGATGGAGTAAAAAAAGTAGAATATGAGACAGTGTTGATAGGAGATACACTAATAAGAGAATGTGGGGATCTAATTGCAAGGGAAAATAGAATCAGGTATGTAAGAGTATGTTTGCCTGGAGCTAAAATTAGGGATGTGACAGATAGAGCCATCAGAGAGAGTAATGGATGAGTATATAGAATTGATTAGGAATTTGAGGGATATTAAAGAAGATTTGACAAGAGGCATTTGTTAGATATGACATGTTCTATAAATGAGAGATTGAAAAAATTATGTGAGAGAAATAATGTTGTGTTTGTGGATGTATGGGATTGGTTTATTGGAAAGAGGGAATTATATAGTAAAGATGGATTGCACTTAGGAAAACAAGAAAGTGAAGTTTTAGGGAGTCTGATATTCAAAGAATATAATTTGGGAAAGTTTTAAAGGGGAGTGGTCTTTTAAATTGTAATATTATCAAAAGGAAGAAGAATGGATGGGATATAAGAAATAAGCAAAAGATGGTTGATTTAGATAGAAGTGTAGATGTGGAGAGGGAATGGTTCTGTAAGATTAATGGTAAGAAAGTTTGTTATAAACATAATGGAGAAGAAAGAATCAAAAGAATTTATAAAAGAGTAGTTAGGAAAGAAGAAATTGTTAAAATTGGGTTTTTGAACATGCAAGGTGGTAGGAGACCAGAAAAGTGGCTGGAATTAAATAAAGCAATTGAAAATGAAGAGGTTGAGGTATTAGCAGTACTGGAAACTCATCTAAAAGAAGAAGAAGAATCTATTTTGGAAGAGGTGGTATGGCAGGGTATAAATAGAAAAGAAAAAAGGGGTGGTGGTATAGGTGTTATATCGAAAAAAATATTTAAATATTGTTAAATGTCAAGAGCATTTGTGGTTTGGTATAAGATTGGGTAGACAAGAATGGATGGTGGCTGTAGTATATATAGCCACTGGAGATTGTCAAACTGTAATAGAGTGGAACAGTAGTATATATGAATGCCTAGTTAAGGATATACAGAGTTTTAAAAAAAAAGGGGGAAGAGAATAATGGTTATAGGGGGTATGAATGGGCATATTGAAGAAATTGATGACGTAGATAATAAAAATGGTCAGGTTTTGAAGGAATTTTGTCATAGAGTAAATTTGAGCATTGGGAATTTATAAAATATTTATGAGAGACAATACATGTGGTCTAGGAATAATATATTTCACACAATAGATTATGTATTGGTAGAGAAAGAGGGGATGAAAAAAATATGAAAAATTAAGGTGTTTGATAATGAAGAGAGAGTATGTATTAGTGATCATAACTTTATTGTAATAGAAATGGTTAGTAATGTGATGGAGGATAGATATAAAGGTAGAAACAATAGTGAAAGATGTGGATGGAGAGTGGATGATAAGAATAAGTTGGAAAAGTTTAAGATAAAAGTTGAAGAAACCATGGAACAGTTGGTTGGGGATGAGTATAAGGATTGGTGTGGTAAAATAGAAAAAGTGGCAAATAGGGTTTTAGTTGAGAATATGCAGAAAAATAAAAGTAATAAAAAAATGAGAGTTAGTAAAAGTGTAAAAGAGGGGAAAGAAGCACGCAGAGAATATAGGTGTGCTATTAAGAACAAAGAGAATGAAAACAATATTAAAGTTAAATGGGGAAAGTACTTAGAAAAGAAGAAGTTGGCTAAAATGGATAATTATAGACAGAGGTTGAAGTTAAATAGTAAATTGTTGGAGGATATTAATAAAAGTGAAAGAGATGGGAGTAAAAAATTTTGGAGTTACATTAAAAGGAGAAATGTAGGGGAAAGAGAGATAGTATTAATAGATGATGAGGGAATAGAGTGTATCTCTAGAGAAGTGTTAGATAGAATCTTAAATAGATATGTAATGGATATAGAAAAGATGTTAGATGTGAAAGACTTAGTGATAGAAAACATGAAAGCATTTAGTAATGGGAATATTCGGTTTACAAAAAATGAACTGAATGGGGCAGGGAATAGATTGAAAAGTGGAAAGGTGAGAAGTTTAGATGAGTGGGCAGCAGAGATGGTAATGAATTTAGGGCATAGAGCAAAAGCAAAGTTATTATCATGTTTTAATAAAATGGCATAGAAGAGGGTATTTATATCAATTTTTTAAGATTTTTATTACACCCTTAATTTTAATAATATTAATATATTAACTAATTTGGAAAAATATGTTTTACATATGATGAGATGTTAAAAAGCATCCACCCACTAATAATAATTAACTAAAATAATTGATAAAAAACAAAATAGGTCAAGCTTTGGCGGCCGAGTAGTTAGCACAGCTGCCTTACAAGCAGTTATCCCAGGGTTCGCTTCCCGGACGACGCTTTGACGCATAAAAAAAATAGATAATACAGAACTTGTTTTAAAGTTTTATTAATTGCAATTAGTCAACTCACTGATAACATAAAGAAAAACAAACAAAAAAACCTTTCATTCACTCACACACTTGCTTATTACTTTAGAATGATTACAATCATTGTAACAGTAGTACTTCAAGTTATCAAACACTTGAAACAGATAAATGAGATTTGATCAAAAATGGGTTACCTATTTCTCCTGAAAATTTTCTACATCTGTGAATCAAAATCATTTTAAAGTCAATAAGATTCTTTTTAAAAATTTAAACAATAGAACTCTTTTATTATTAACTATAGTAATTTTTTAACATTAATGAGTATTATTGCATAATTCCTTAAAAATATTTGTGATTACATCTTTTAATTATGAATATCATCTTACAATATATTTAATTCAATATATACAACTCTGGACAAGAGTAAAATATTTGCAGTGTGAGGAATGATGTTATTCTTTTACATTCTCACATCTATAAAAAATAGCTTTCTGGGCTTAAATCTATTTAACAACTTGGATTTAAATAAAAGAAAACCTTTTACTTCAGCAAAAAATACCCAACCAAAGAGCTATTATAGGTTAATGGAGAAATTTGTTTAACATCAGGGAGATTGTCAATTAATAGTAATTGATAGTTTCCTGGCAACATCGAAAGGCAAAAGTTATCCCTGTTTACATGGAAATATTCTCCTTATTTCTTTTCTTTATTGTAAATATTGATTCTTACTAATTGTATTAACAATCCATGAAAATATTTTATTCAATATATATATATATATGTATATGCATATATATATATATATATGTATATGCATATATATATATATATATATATATATATATATATATATATATATATAACTTGTGATAACATTTATAAAAAAAATCAGGGAATAGAATTAAAATTATCAAGAAAATATAAATTAAAGTTATTTAAAATTATTGAAAAATTCAAAATAAAGCGAATTATCCTCTCAAGATAAATCTATTTCTTCAAATTATTCTTAGCAGATTTAGAAAATTTATTAAAGAATTGATTGGCATATATTAAGTCTCAGAATAAATAGAAATTAAATTATACTAGATTTAAAGATTATTTTATTTTTATAGCATTTTACAATCAATAATTTGCAAGTTACATTTATTCAATTTAAAGAAAACCTTTAAAATAAATTTCAGTAAATCTACAGTAATGTTTAACAAATTTATATTATCCAAAAGCATGAATTGTGTTTACTTGAACTAAATAACATTAAGTAAAGCAAAGCAAATAAATGAAAGAAAGAAAGAAAAAAAATTGAAATAATTGTGCAATATATTTAATAAGATTATATATATATATATAAAGCATGCCTTTAAGATTAATAAGATTATATATATATATATAAAGCATGCCTTTAAGATTAAAAACTTTTAATCTGATTACCTTATCTGTTTTGGTTTATGCTTGAAAAGTATTGACTCTAAATTTAAAAATGGAAGTAAGAGATCAAGTAACACAAAAGAATAAAAAATGTCTTGGGTTGGAAATAACAAGAAAAGATCAAAAAAGAAATGGGTGGATTTGAGCTCAGAATGGTATTATTGATATATATACCTTTAAAGGTTTTTGCAATGATATATATTGCAGAAACTTTGACTATGTGGTGAAACTGAACTGATATCAACCCATGTAGCTATCTGGTTTGTTAGGCTGAGTTTGAAGACATTACGTGTCTGAAAAATTCATGCTTGCAAACTTATAGGAACTTGTTGCATAAACATTTGGAGTTAGTGTTTAGATCTAGTTTCTGGCACCTACCCTTCACTGATGATAGCAAATTAGCTTGAAATCAGCTAATCTGAAGGTGGAGATAATGAAAGAGATAGTGAATTCTGACTCTTTTGACATTTATGTAAACAAAATATGCTTGTATGGAGGTCTTGGTAAAGCTCCATCTATTGATCATAAATGCAAGCGATAGCAAGTTACGTAATTTATAACTTGTTTTTGATTTTCATAAATATATATTGTAAACAGTTGGATTACATAGCACACAATAATATAGTGTGTGTGTATGCATAAGTATATATAAAGTTGAAAGGAAAAGTAGAAATAAACACGGACAAAAATTGTAATAGATATTTTCTACATTCATTGTAATAAAATAAAAAATAATAACTGTGATTTAAAATATTTTTTTATAAATTAAACTTTTAAAAGGTCAGAATAAATATAAATATTGTATTATTATTCTAATTTTGAAATGTTTTAATTAATTTGTAAATTTTTATTATCTAAGTAAAAACATGTATGTAGATTCCAGGGGATTAGAGAGATAAAAATAAAACTGTTTTCAATCAAGGTGTTGTTATCATTTCAGATGATTCGATAAAAGGGCTGATAAAAATATCAGCTGCAGTCTGGATAGTAGTTTTTTGCAAGAACAGATCAGCTGTAAAGTTGGTTATGATATTTTGTTGCAACTTGTTGAAGTTTGCAGCAGTTGGTTTTAGTTGACCGGATAGTTGGCAAAATAGCTACCATGAATTGATGTAGCTGAAGTCAGGACAGTACATTCAGGAACTACTACTATTTTCATTTGCAGGAGTTTGAATTCACATGGAGAAAAATGACCCACTTCTTTGTGTTGAAATTCATAACCTTAAATATGGAGAGGACAGTTGCTTTCCTGAAATCTATCAAATCAAGACAGCTCTTGTCTTGAATAATCCTAGATAGAAGTAGACCAACTATAGACCAACATTTTATGTGGATTATATTTTTTCCTGATGGTGACAATCACTAAAAACAAACTCACCAAGAAAAATCTTCCATCTTGCCCAGGGAATCTCAGCTGGCTGAAGAATTAATTACATGGATGCTGCATCAGATAAAGGCAGAGGAGCACAGATAAATGTATATACAGCTGGTGGTGAGTAGCATTATATATGATAATGAAGTTTTAAATAATTTCCTTAGTAAAATGACATTATTATAACTGATAGAAATATGTAAAACGGTATTAGTTTAAAATCGTTTATTAAAAAAGAAAGAAGAAAAACTGTCTTGCATTGTTAGCCGAGAGGTATCGCAGCCACCATGCAAGCAAGTAATTGGTTGCAGATGGTTGAGGGTTCGCGTCCTGGACAATGCTATGACATATGAAAAAAAAACTGTTTAAAGTTATATTTATAATTTGGAGAGAAAAAAGTACAAACAAAGTTATAATTAATTAATAGTCAAGAAAAAGATTTCCAAAAATCTTTTAGACCAGGGAAAAGAAACATTTTAAATCAATTAACTGTCAAAAATTTGGTAGTTCTTATTTTAAAGAAAAAGACTATATTCAGCAAAGAGAATTAAATTGTGAAAATTATCTTTAATAATTTTATTGTGATAAATACAAATGTTATGTAGATAAATTAATGTTTCCCATGTCTGTGCAAATTATATATACGTGTTTCAGTAAACCTAATATGTAAAATATATATCATTTAACTGAAACTTTAATCATTTATTGTAATTTTATATAACTTAAGATTTTGATAATTATTTTGTAACAAATCAGATAGGTTCAGAAAATTCACACACATGCACATATGTGTGTATATATGTCAATTGTATGGCAAATACCAACATGGGTCAGATAGACACTTAGATGTAAAATTTTAATCATTTGGTTTTCATTAAATGTCTATTTAAACATGTTTATTTTGTATTAAGCCACATGCCTGTGTGCTGAATGGGTTTTAAGTAAACCTAATGTCTTAATCATGTAAATCAATGTAATAATTTGAATTTTGTATAGTAATTTTATAAATCTTAAATGTGATAATTTTTTATAGTATACTATTCAAATTCAGAAACCTGGTTCTGCAGATCTTATTAATATCATTTGTTATTAATAAACTTGTATTTAATTGTTAAAATTTGTTTCCATCATCTCTTTATCACATACAGTAATAGAGCTTATGTTCTCTGAGCTAGATTCGTGCACGGGATGAATATATAAATGGAAATGTATATATTAGTGCTTTGGGGGCATCCAGTGATGATCAATCATCAGCCTTGTTGGCACAAAAGAGAATACTCTTTAAATCCCATGCACTGCATTTTGATTTTAATTTAGTCCTACTAGAAGCTAAATTTATAGTTGGCCATCACAAGTGGCCTGAACATTGATGATGGTCAGTATGTTTTAAATGTCCCAGCATAATTGTTTTGATTCCTGATTATTGTATATTCTAATGGATGGGCACTAAGTTGGTGCATCCAAGTTATTTTTAAATAATTGCCTAAGGTGGCAAAGGCTCAATAGTTAACCAAGGCGGACTGTTGATTTTATTCTGATGTAGTTTGATTTTGATCATTTTTTGATGATGAATGGTTTCTTTTGATATTTATTTAGAGTATTATTCATACTTATTTTGACTTATTATAATGCTGGTTATGCTTTTAGTTGCTCTTCTGATCTCCCAAGGCTCTCAGAGATTTTCATATTCTCATGCTCCTTTTGAATATATTTTACTTTTATTATACTTTTTGATAATATTTCCTTTTAAATTACTTGGGAGTGATGATGATTTTACCATCATCCAGTTCAAACCCTTTTTCTCCTATCACCCCATCTCGTTACAATATATATATATATATATATATAAATAACATAAATCCAAGATGATTGAACACATAAAAATATATATACAATTAATGAATGCGGTGAGTCTCTGCTTTATTGTGTGAAAATGAAAAAAAGGAATATGTTTGTTTATTAAAGAAAATTAAGATGTGCAACACATCTTAGAAAAGCCTTAAAGTGGTGCCAGTAACTGAAAGAATTGTGGATGTGTGTGTTTGAGAAAATACGAAAAAAAGGAATATGCTTGTTTATTAAAGAAAATTAAGATGTGCAACACATCTTAGAAAAGCCTTAAAGTGGTGCCAGTAACTGAAACAACTGTGGATGTGTGTGTTTGAGAAAATATGAGTGTAATTTGTCATTTAATACTGATACAATTTATTTATTTCTACTATACGGCTTCATTTTAAATTTTGTTAAAAAAAAAAAAGAAATATTATTAAAAATCAGTTGTCATGGTAAAATCTTTAGAATATTTTAATTATCTTAGTCGTTGTTGACTTGAAACCCGATACTTTCAAATTACATTATTTTCAGTTTACTTTATTTTAATAAAGAAGTTTTATTAAAGAGACGCATCACTATTTAGTAAAATCTTAGAAATATACATTTTAAAAAGGTATTTTATCATTTGTTACATATAAGATTTTCAGAAATATATATTCTAAAAATGTTATCGATAAAACCAAGTCTGCTTTTTAAAATATGTTTGTTAATATATTTGGTATTTGATAATATAAAAAAATACAATGCCATTAAATATAATTTACAAATCCTATATAATAGGATGGGGGGGGGGGGTAATAACAAGAAACAAAAAAAAAAGTTATTCATCAAAGCAGACTTTTGCTACAAATCTACAACAAAACTCTCACAATATGAATTTTAAAATATTCAATTCTATTTATCTATTAATATAAAAATACTTTTTAATGGTATAAAATCCTTATTAAAGCTCATTATTTAACTGGAAGTAATGACAAAATTCGATATTCATCAAAAATTAGCTCCTAGTTTAAGAATAAAAGTTAGTTGCCAAGAATTATGGTTCACACAAATTTTTTGATAATGATAAAAATATATTATAAATACATTTTAATATAGGTTAGTATTTATTGCATGGGAGATTAAGGCACTTAATTAGCGGGAATTTAAACAGATTATTCCAGTTGCTACTGTGGTATTAGAGCTGCGACATGAAGAATTATAATCGTTTAATCATTAAATTAATTAGGTTATTAAATCAAAAACATATTTTAAAATCTACATTAAAAAAAAAAAACAATTTAACAAAAAAAAATACGAAAAGCATTAATGTGAAGAATAGTTAAAATGCGTGTTTAAATCACATTGAGTGTGTGTTTGCACGTGCATATTCTGTATAATCTATTTTTACATTCTACAGGTTTACACCTGCATTTATATATGTAATATATGCGGGATTCGAACTCAGACTTTCACATGACCTACAACTCTCAGTGCCATCTTATATTGCTGACTCACCTGATCACACACATGTTGAAAAGATAAATTATCACCAATACACGTATTTCGTGCTAAACCAGCACTCATTAAAGTATGAAGATTGATTATCTTAATATAAAGCTAAGTACTAAGTGTATATATGTGTGGAGATAGTAATCTGAACCAACATTGATGAGTGCTGGTTTAGCACGAAATACCTATATTGGTGATTATTTATCTTTTCAACATTTGTGTGATCAGGTGAGTTAGCAATGTAAGATGGCACTGAGAGTTGTAGATCGTGTGAAAGTCTGAGTTCGAATCGCGCATATATTACATATATAAATGCAGGTGTAAGCCTGTCCAATATATTAAAATAGATTATGCAGAATATGCACCTACAAACACACACTCAATATGATTTAAACACGCATTTTAATTATTCTTCTCATTAATGCTTTTCGTATTTTTTTTGTTAAATTGTTTTTTTTTAATGTAGATTTTAAAATATGTTTTTGATTTAATAACCTAATTAATTTAATGATTAAACAATTATAATTCTTCATGTCGCAGCTCTAATACCACAGTACTAATCTTCAAACCCCCCCCCCCCGAAAGATATTTAAAATTAATCATTTTTATTAGTTTTTCATTAGATTAGAGATTATCTACTTAATGAATAATATGTCTGTAGTGTAATTTTCTGCTACACCACTCTCATACAAGATAAAGACTAGTTTCTATCCACTTTTAACACCTTGTTCAGAGATGAAGTCATAAACATATGACCAAAGACCTGTTCGGCATGAAATATGCATCTTGGGGTATCATACATCTTATTCATATTGGTATGTTTATGATTACACCCTCTACAAGGTGCTAAAAGTGGATAGAAACCAGATTATTCTTCATGAGAATGGTGTAGTGAAAATTACACTACAGAAATATTCAAGAAATGGATAAATTCTAACCTAATGAATGACTAATTAAAATGAGTAATATACTTCCATCAAGTGGGTTGTGTCACAGTTGTTAGGGTCGAAAGTTTGACACTTATTAATTAAAATATAGTAATTCTCTATCTCTATATACTGAACAATGATGAAACTGTCTGTAAAAGAATGTGATTTGGGTCAACTGATGAGTTCTGGTTCAGCATAAAATGTGCGTGTTGGAAATCATGCATTTGTTCACATGCATTGATCATGTTCTTATGATTACACCCATCTACAATGTGTTAAAAGCACATAAAACTAGTCTTTACCTTGCATGAGAGTGGAGCAGTGAAAATTACAGTATAGAAATATTCATTAAGTAGATATTCTCTAGTCTAATGAATGATTAATAAAAATGATTAATATATTTTCATCAAGTGGTCTGTGTCAAAGATGTAAGGACAGAAAGTTTGACACATCAATTAAACTGTATTAATTCCCTATCTATAAATGCTCCCAGCAATTTTGTTTATAATAAAACTAATGTTGCAGGTGTTTGGAGTGCTTTTGGTAGAAATAACTTAGATACTAAAAGAAAATATGCCTATGTGTTTGAAAAGAAAGGTTTTTAACAAATGTGTTTACCAGTTCTTACTTATGGATCTGAGACTTGGACATTTAATAGTAGAGCAATACAGAAACTCCAGACCACTCAAAGAAGTATGGAGAGATGCATGTTGGGAGTAACAAGAAGAGATCGAAAATGCAATGTATGGGCAAGAGAATAAACAGGTGTTACTGACCTTATTGAAAAATTAAAAGATTGAAGTGGAGTTGGGCTGGACATATTGCTAGAAGAGATGATAATAGATGGGCAATTGAAATCTTAAACTGGATTCCAAGAGATTGTAAAAGACCCAGAAAGATATCACATGTGAGATGGATGGATGAAATAAGAAAGTGTGCAGGGGTGATGTGGAGAAGAGAAGCTAAAGATCAGAGAAGATGGATGAAACTTGGAGAGACCTTCATCCTGCAGTGGATTGATAATGGTTTATGATGATGATACACAAACTATCAAACAATTCTAACTATCCCAAATATAACAAAAATCACGATAATAAAATATTCAAACAAATAATAAAAAAAAAAAAAAATAGAAAAGAATTTACTATACTTAATAAAAATGCTTCGATTCCTTTAATTAAAAATAATCGTTTTATTAAAGTGTTGCAATGTATAAAAAGTTTTTATTTTTCCTTTTTTTTTTTAAATAGTCAATGTGTATCCAAAGATGAGGTTTTACGAGTTCATGAATGAAATGCTATACATTCCCTAGCAAATGTTAAAATTATAGTAAAAATTAATGTCTACAGTAATGAAATAAAACGTGTTTTTATATTCAATAATTTTAAATAGTAAAAGCAAAGTTTTGAAATACTTCTATAAAACTTCAAACCTCATATCTCAGTAGAAAAAGTAAAATTACAATATTATGTATAATCATATAGTTAGCCATTTAGAAGATCACGTGATGTTTAATCACCTAAGTGTCAGGTTCAGCATTCAGTAGATCAAAATTTTAGTCAATCTGTTTTTATCATATGATTACCATATCATTTGCTTACACATGCTGCTAGTAAGAGTAATATGATGTGATGCACTGTGACTTCTCCTTATACAGAGTCAGGAATCTCTCAACAACTAAGCCCAGAGAAACCTGTTAGCCACCTTAATTTTCCTTTCCATTCCCTGCCTACGTTTTTCCATATTCTTCTCCATCCTGCTCCATCCCATTTCCACAACATAATCTTTGTCAACTCTATGGCCTTTATATCTAAACCCTGCTTATCTTTTCCCAAACCCAGCATAAAACCAATAACCCTCTTTGTGTATAATCACTTTGTTGTTCTTCCACAACTTCATTACTTGTACCCTTTCTGCTTTCAGGAATTTACATTCAATTAATAGATGCCTAATATGTTCTATACTTTCCTTACACAACTTTCAAACAAAATTACCCACATCTTTCCATTTATGTGTATATCCCTTTGTAGCTAATGATCCCATTCAAGTCTTAAACAGTAAACTACTTTCCTTGCTATTATTATAAATTAACTTGCACTCAATATTCTGTTTACTTCTATATATATTTAAACTCATTTTACTCTCCATAGTAGTTCTCCATTTCTCCAACTCCCTATTCTTTATAACTATCTCTGCTGTCCATCCATCTAAACCTCTTGCCTTTCCACTTTTTAATTTTTTACCTGCCTTATTCAGTTCACTTTCTGTAAATTTAATACTCCCATTACTAAATGTTTTCATGTTTGTTATCACTCTGTTCTTCACATCTAACACCTTTTCTATATCCATTACATACTTTATTTAAGATTATCTCTAATTTTTCTCTAGAGCTACTACTCTATTCTCTCATCATCTAGTAATACTATTTCTCTCTACTCTACATTCCATCTTTTAATGTATTTCCAAAATTTTTTATTTCTATCTCTTCCACTTGTATTAATATCCTCCAACAATTTATTGTTTGATTTCATTTTCTCTCACTATAATTATCTATTTTAGCCAACTTCATTTTTTGCAAGTACTTTTCCCATTTAACATTAACATCTTTTTCACTTTCTTTGTTCTTAATATCACACTTATATTCTCTTCATGCTTTTTTCCTTTCTTTTACACTTTTTATTAACTCTCACTTTCCTATTACTTTTATTCTTCTGAATATTCTTACCTAAAACCCTATTTGCCACTTTTTCTATTTCATCACACCAGTCTTTATACTCATCCCCAACAAACTTTTCCATGGTTTCTTCAACTTTTATTTTATACTCTTTTAACTTATTCTTATCATTCACTCTCCATCTACATCTTTCACTATCCTTTCTACTTTTATTACTATTTTCCATCACATTACTAACCATTTATATTATAAAGAAGTTATGATCACTATTACATACTCTCTCTTTATTATCAAACACTTTAATTTTTCTACTTTATTTATTCTCTCTTTCTCTACTAATACATATTCTATTGTGTGGAATATATTATTTCTAGACCATGTGTATTGTCCCTCATGAATATTTGATAAATTTTCAATGCTCAAATTCACTCTTTGACAAAAATTCTGTAAAGGCTGTTCATTCTTATTACCTACATCATCAATTTCTTCAATATGCCCATTCATATTCCCTATGGCCATTATTCTCTCCCCCTTTTCTTTGAAACTCTGTATATCCTTAACTAGGCATTCATATATGCTACTGTTCCATTTCATTATAGTTTGACTATCTCCAGTGGTGATATACACTATAGTTACCATCCATTCTTGTCTTCATAACCTTATCTCTAACCACAAATGTTCTTGAAATTTAACAGTATTTAAATATTTTTTGGCATAACTCCTATACTGCCACCATTTTTTTTCTTTTTCTTTTCTATTTATACCCTTCCATACCAAGTCTTTCAGAAAAGGTTCTTCTTTTTCTCTTATATGGGTTTCCACTACTGCTAATATCTCAAACTCTTCATTTTTAATTGGTTTGTTTATTTCAAACCACTTTTCTGGTCTCCTACTACCTTGCATATTCAAATACCCAATTTTAACAATTTTTCTTTCCTAACTACTCTTTTTATAAATTCTTTTAACTCTTTCTTCTCCATTACATTTATAAATAACTTCCTTACCATTATTAACTTTACAGACCCACTTCCTCTCCACATCTACATTTATATATAAATCAGCTACTCTTTATTTTTTTACATCCAGTCCATTTTTTTTTCTGATAACACTGCCACTTAAAAACCCATCCCCCTTTATAAGTTTCCCAAACTATATTCTTTATAAATCAAACTCCCTAAAACTTTATTTCCTTGATTTTCTAAATGCAATCATCCTGCTTTCCCATAAAAAAAACCCACACATCCACAAACATGACGTCATTTCTCTCACACAATTTTTTCAATCTCTCATTTATAGAACATGCTCTATCTAACATATGCTTCTTGTCAAATCTTGGTAATCATCCAACTATTCCTATTCTTCCTTTAATCCTACTCAAATTCTCTCTGATGACTGACAAATTATTAGAATGTGATGTGATGTATTTGGCTTCTCCTTAAACGAAGTCAAGAATATCTCAGCAATTTATGCCCAGATAAACCTGTTAGCCATTTTATTCTCCATTCCCCACTCTTAAGTCTTCCCATATTCTGCCCTATCCCATTTCCACAACATAATCTTTGTCAACTCTATGGCCTTTATATCTAAATCTCTCTTATCTCTTCGCAAACCCAACATAAAAACTAATAACTCACTTTCTGTATAGTCACTTTGTTCATGTCTATTCTCCCATAACTTCATTATCTGTACCCTTTCTGCTTTCAAGCATTTACATTCAATCAACAGGTGCCTAATATTTTCTATACCTTCCTTACACAATTTGCACACTAAATTAAGCATGTTTTTCCATTTACATGTATATTCTCTTGTTGCTAAGGAATACAAACTCTCAATACAGTAGTGCCACCAAGAGCAAGCCTTTGTAATCAATGAATGCTGGAAGGTATGTGCATAAAAAATTTTAATTTGTTTTTGTTTTTGGTTTCCTCTGCGGACAATCTCTGGAATATAACTAAGATGCACAACAATGTCTGTAGCAATTAAAACAATCTTGTTTAAAAATAATTATAAATCTTGTTTAAAAAAAATTATAATATTTATTATTTTTGGAAAAAATCAATGTAGTCAATAACAGCAACAAAACATAGTGACTTATGATTTATAAATTAGCCATAATTTGTGATAGGAACAGTTATGCAGCAATATACATTAACATGCGAGTTTTAAAATATTTTGAATATTGAATATAGCAGTTTTGAAAGTTATATCTTGTTGTTGTTGTTTTTTTGCAACTAAAACTTTGAAATAATTATTCATCTAAATCTTGAAATTATTTTTCCCCCTCCAGATTTTTTTTTTTTGTATAATTTTAATTAAATATCAATCACCATCTATAACAGTAGCAGCCACATGCGAAAACCAACTTCCAGAAGAAAATAAAGACAAGATAAAATTGAAAAGAGAGAGAGAAAAAACAAAAAAAAAGAGAAAAAATTAAAGTTACTGTACACATAATCCCATTGTCATAGTTAGGGCAATCCAAAAATAATAAATAAATAATATATATAAAACAAAAAAGTAGAAAAAGATTGCAGACAAGTTTGTAGAAAATTAAAAACTAGAAACATATTGTACAAACACATAATCCCATTTAAGCTTTGTCAATAAATGCTGTAAGAGAAAGCATTTAAAATCTCTATCTAAAAATTATTCCCATCCCTAGACTAGTTTCAAGCTATTGGTTTTCCTCAGTGAAGTGCTGGGATATTTCAGAAACTAGATCGCTTATCAAATTAAGTCACATGGTATATGTCTTGACTTTATTTATTAACACAATCCTATTTGTTTTGTCGTATAGTTAGTATAGTGAAAGGTCAGCATATAAGGCTCATCACAGCAATATTGAACTATAAAATAAATTGACTTCATAAATCAAAAAAAAAAAAATATTGTCTATCATGCTTATTCCTTTATCTTGCTATTATTCTTTTTAATTTTCTCAATAAATATATTTTTTTAATTTTTTTTATCTTTCTTCAAAATTATTTCTTCATTCTCTAAATTCACTCAGTTTTTATTCTCTTCTGTAATCTATAAAAATCTACATTTTAAATAAAACGATGACAAATTTCACTAGTTACAATTTTATCAAAATCACACTGACATAATATAAAATCTGTACAGTTTTTTGCAATAATAATAATCATCATCATCATTATAAAACTTAAATGATTGCCATAAATGATTATCTTATACCAAAAAATCAATAACTACTTCGTTAATTTTTAAAAATATTAAAATGTAAAAGCAACAAAATCAACGCATTTTTAAATCCTGATTTTTAGTCTTGCATTTTTTATAATCATAATTATTATTTTATTCAAAAATTAAGAGAAACAAATTTGCATATTTTACTTATTATAACAGTCGTCACAAACCTGACAGCTATTTTAATTGCTAAAAATATTCTCTATAGGTTGAAGTCACAAGAGTTTTAAATGGTTGCATATCAATATTAATCTTACAAATGTACAAGAGACTATTCATCATAGTTAGTCAATTAGATAATGATCTTAATGTTTTCACTTCCTTATTGTTCTCTCTAGCTAAGAACAGTTAAAAGAGCCACTTTCTGACAAGTAATTGAATGGTTATCTAGACAGAATATAGATTGAATATCTGGGGCAAGTGGGGAGGGATGCAAGTTTCCAAAATTTAAACTTATATAACTTAAGACGTGTAAATGTGCTAAACCCTATTTCACGAGATCCTTAATAAAAATAAATACTATATTTTTGGGTTTAATTTCATAATACCTAGATAGTTGACATTGTATGACCAATTAGGTAAATTATAGATCAACTACATCAATTTATTTTACTTAATCATTAACATTTGCTAAGGGGTACTGAAAATGACTTTTCCTTGTAATAGGTAACTTAAAATCATCATCAGTATTTTCTTACTACATTAAAAAATTTAAAAAAACTGACAAAAACATAAAATCTGAGAATATAATTATAATTAAATGCTCAATTGTTGTTAACATTATATATAAATATAATAAATACAAAAGTATAATATATATATACATCACATGATCACTATCTCATACTAGCACAATAATTGTTATTATTATTGTTAGCACAAGATGGCACTACTATATGGAGAGTGTTGTTTTGTTTTGAATTGTTTATATATATATATATATATGCAATACATTAAGTTTGATGTCTGTATTCTTTCCAAAATATATGTAATATTCAAATCAATATATATATATTGATTTGAATATTATATATATTGTAGCATTTCAATTTTGCTATATGATTTTATAAATGTGAAACATGGTCAATTTTATATATAAAAAAATAAAATTTTATATCACAGTTTTTATAATCTAATATTTTTGTATTTAAAATTGCTTAAAATATGATGTTTGTTTGATATAAAATGAAGCTAATATTATTTTAAAGTAATACTATTTAAATGTATTAATAAAGTCAATGTCTTAAATAATATTTATAGATTAATACTATTAAATAATTATTAAAGTTAGGCATTACAATGTTAAAATAATAATTTTAGTTCCATAAATCAATATTATATATTAACAGTTTATTTTAAATCATAAAATCATTTTTATTTAATTATTTTAAATTATATTAAATAATGTAATTATTGTGATATGTAATGTGTGTGGTCATTTGTGTGGACACATATTCTTGCTAAATTAATTGACTTTAGTACCTTGTTGCAAAAGTTAATTTATTATTTGTATTAAATTCATGTTGCAATTATTTTTGTAACAACTTAATTTTAAAAGTGTATCAAAATTAGTGTTATAATAACTTTAACAATAATTTTGTATTTTCAAAGTTAAATGTATATTTAAATGTAATATTTAAGTAATTAATTTATATGTAAAGTTTTGTCTGAGATTTCCATTAATCAATCAGATAAATGTCAAAGCTAAATGCTGTTCTAGTATTTTTATGAAAGGCAAGGAGAATAAAATATATAACAAATGATGTATAACTAAAATGTTAAAATTGTATGGAATGATTTGATATTCCACATGTATTTTAAGAGATTGTGAAAGTTATCGAGTGCATATTAAAGTTTTAAAAGAGTATTAATGAAACTGAAATTTGAATATGCTTAACATCATGAAAGGTAAAGTGAATAAATACTATATATTTATTTTTATTTTTACATTATTACAATAACTATCTTTATTTTAATAGGTAAAGTAAACAACACCATTTAATTAAAAGTTATGGATTTATTATAAAATCATTTTAAGAATATTTTTTGTTTATAGTGTATAATATTGCAAAAATATTTAGATAATGAATATGAATATTTCATAGAAATATTTTAGAGAATATTTCATTATCTGAAAACATTTATTTATGCAACTGCAATTATTTAAATATGTTATTGTAAGAATAGTGCTAAAATGCATTAATACTTATAAATTTAGGAAAAGACAATATCATTAGCATATAAATGTATTTTGAATTATATGAAGGTGTTTAAATTGTTCAAATAACATGCTAAAATATCTCAATAAGTGTATGTATTTTAAGTAATATATTATCACTTCATGATGAAAATTTGGGTATTTTTAGATCTAGTGTCTGAGCTATCCTAGCACCTCACTGAGGAGTGCCAAAGCATGAAACCATTGGTCTCGGTGTGGGTGTGGTTTGGTTTCTGATAGAGATATTTTAAATGCTTTCTCTTGCTAGAATTTTATCAACAAAGCTTGTTAGCGCAATTAGCAAAGCTCTTTGTTTTTATTTTCAAGCTTAAAAATTGAGTCATGTGATATGACTTATTTTTATTGGAAACTAATTATGATTATTATTATTATTAACATCATCACCATCATCATCATCATCATTATTATTACTACTACTACTACTACTATTACTACTACTATTATCATCATCATCATCATCATTATTATTATTATTATATTTTTTGTCTAATGATTTTGAATTTTAAATAATTTAAAGTTTGTAAATATTATATTAGTAAATTTTGAAAATATTATAGTCATTATAATAAATTATTAATGGTTGTTTTAAATTAATCTAACATCTTGAGAGTTTTTTTCTTGTTGTGTCCAAGTCATTATGAATCATCCTAACCACACACATGTATTATAAGAATTCATTATATCTGAGTACTATTGCACATGATTTATAGAAGATAAAGTACCATAATTATATCATGATTATTGACGATAGTTATTAAACCTTAAGTATATATTGCAAATTTTTTATTATCTGATGAGATAATTATAACAAAGTTCAATATTTATTTAAATGCCACATAGGCTATACAATTATCACTGTAATGCATAATAAAATGAAAGTATCTTAAATTTATTTATTTATTATATAAAGGATTCTAACTCAGACTTTCACATGACACTCAACTGTCCATGCCATCTCATATTGCTGACCTACCTGATAACACACATGTTGAAAAGATAATCACCAATATACGTAATTTGTGCTAAACCAGCACTCATCAGTAGGTCCAGATTACTATTTCCACACATATATATATAGTCGGTGCTCAGCTTTATATTAAGATAGCCAATCTTCTTTAATGGACAAGCTTCAAACCACTCCAACCCACGACTCTTCAGCCGTCCATTTCATTAAAAATCTGATGATAGAATGTTAAGTTTAGATGTATTAATGTTATTTATATTCGCCAGAGCTAGTCATCATTAAAGTTTTAAAAATAGTGACTTGTCTTTATTAGATATGATTGAATTTCTTTTAGTAAGGGTACAATATATATATAACAAAAACAGGTTATAAATCACGTAACTTGCTATCGCTTGTATTTATGATCAGTAGATGGAGCTTTACCAAAACCTCTGTACAAAGTGTATTTTGTTTACATAAATATCAAGAGTCAGAATTCACTACCTCTTTCATTAGCTCCACCTTCAGATCATCTGATTTCAAGCTAATTTGCTATCATCAGTATAAGGGTAGAAGCCAGAAACTAGATCTAAACACTAACTCCAAGCGTTTATGCAACAAGTTCCTATCAGTTTGCAAGCATGAATTTTTCAGTCACGTAATGTCTTCAAACACAGCCAAACAAGCCAGATAGCTACATGGGTCTGATACATTATGTGTCTGAAAAATTCATGCTTGCAAACTGATAGAAACTTGTTGCATAAACGCTTGGAGTTAGTGTTTAGATCTAGTTTCTGGCTTCTACCCTTCACTGATGATAGCAAATTAGCTTGAAATCAGCTGATCTGAAGGTGGAGCTAATGAAAAAGATAGTTAATTTTGATTCTTTTGATGTTCATGTAAACAAAATATGCTTTGTACGGAGGTTTTGGTAAAGCTCCATCTATTGATCATATATTCTCATGAATAAATGATGATTTCATATTATTTTCAAGAGATTTGGAGTAGTAAATAAAATACCTAAATAGCTGACATTTAAGTACAATAACAAGTACTTTCCTGAGAGCTGCTTTCTCAAATAACAGTATGAAATAATACATATATTTGTTTACTTAGGTATAAAGATGGATGGATAAGTGAGGGCAGAAATGCAGATATGCATCAAAACAAATAGATAGGTATTACTGCAAGAGACTGAATGATCTGATGGTTAGAGATTGTCATATCTGCCTGGCATGCTCATTAAACTTCAAATTCAAGAGAAATTTTTTTTTTTGATGTTTTCAAATGATCTTGGAATTTTCTTCCCTAGGTTAGCCATGCCATATCAAACATAGCAAGCTATTCCATTACTGGTTTGTAAAAAGGTATCTAACTATTCTCAATAAGCTGTCAGAATAAAAAAAAAAAACCTGTTAAAATACTCACTAAAAAATAGTTGATTAGTTTTCTGAATGTCATCTACTTCACTTATTTGTTTGGAAAAATGGTGAAGAAAATATCTGCTATAAAGAAGATAACTTTAAAAATGATATATAAAATGAAAGATATTTTTTTAAGAATTATTAAGATGATTTATATAGATTATAAGTCTGATTTTTAAAAATGGAAAATACCAATGAATGAATAAAAATTGAGTCTGGAAAAAGGATCAAAACCATTAATTAATCTTATTATAATGTTTTCAAGGGTAAATCACAGCTCAAGTTAGTACAAAAGAATTTGGTATCAATTATCATCAAATCTGACAGTAGACATTCCAAAAAAATTTCCATATTACCCACAGATTTACTTAAAAAATTCTGTTCTAAGTAGCAAAGAAAATTTGTAAATATCAATGATCTACACCAGGGGTGGGAAAATAGCAGTCCATGGGCCACATGTGACGCACTAAGCATTTTTATGCAGCCCACCAAGACTATCAGAAAAATCCAGATTTCCTTCCTGTGTGTGACCAAAGATTCATCTCGTACTTTCCACTAGGATGGCTATGTCAATACACATGTGCAGTGTATGTACAATGTGCAGTGCTTTTCCAATTGATCTGGTTAATTTCAATTTTGTCTTTGCATTAGCAAATATATACATTTCCAACTTTAATGAAACCATGAATCCTTTGAAAAAATGTAAAATCGTTTTTGAATGTCATGTGTTTAATGAAGAATGGGCAAACAAATATTTCTTTGTTAATACAGGGAATAAAGCAATGTGTTTATTGTGTAATGAAAAATTGTGCAGCCCTCTGCTAACCTTCGCTTCCACAAAGTCGGCCCTGATGCGGCCCTCCACAAGCTCTGCATCCAACCCTAGCCAAAACAATTGCGCACCCTTGATCTACATAAATGTCACATACTAAAATATATAGTAACGTATCCAGAAAACATACATTCTAGTGTATGGACCAATGAAAATGTGAAACAGATACAAAATACTATCAATTGCTTAAGTATAAAGATTAAATGTAGAAAAATCATGAATTTTGATAACAAATATATTGTTCAGTTATATGAAGCTGTTCTTAATACAAATATAATTCTAGCAACAGAACTGGTAACTCATTTTTTGAATGTACTAAAGAATCAACTTTGAATTCATTTGTGCATGTGTGCAAATCTGCAAGTTAGTTATTCAAATATGCAGTGATGTGCAGTAATGTATAAGGCTGGACTTGCAAAAAAAATATTTTAGGGTTTTCCAAAAATATAAAAACCAGTGATTTTTAGTTTATGACTGTTCTTGACAGTCTTGGAATAAAAAAATAAAGATTAGGTATTTGTGAGTTTTCAAGTAAATCAAGATGGCTGCCCATATTTTTGATAAATATACAGTTTCCAGGACCTATAATCTACCAAAGATGTGTAAGTTGGTAAATTAAAACAAAATTAATAAATTGACTGTTAATTTTTTTTTTTTTTAAAAAATTAATTCTGATAAATTTCATTAAGTAACTTTATTTCAACTTTTTTTTTCCTTTTTTTTTTTCGAAGCGACAAAACATCATATTTTGGTTTAATTCACAATTGTTTTTGTCAACAGTTTCTTTTAGATAAAGTATCATAATAATAAAAATTTGGGATCTTCCTATCACAGAAAGTGATCACAATATGATTGCCTACCACTGACATGAATAAAGTGTAAATATTGTATTTATATATTTTTTCCCCATTTTTCTGTTATTCATAAAAAAAGAAAATAAAATAAACTGTAAATATTGTAATTATTTTTTCCATAATGATTTTTTAAAATACCAGTAATAAAAGATAAAATGTAAATATGAAATATGACGTTTCCTTACAGGCATTTTTTGGTAAACATATTTTGGGTGGCCCCAAAACTGTATATTTATAAAAAATATGGGCTGCCATCTTGGTTTACTTGAAAACTCACAAGTACTAAAGATTAAACCAATTTTTAAGTGTTATCTCTTAAATTGTGTATTACATATTGTGGGCCAGAAAACATTAATTATTTATATTTAACTTCAAGTATAAAGTGGGGATTTTATTATTGTCTAAAGGAAACAAAAATTTTATCATGGATACCTCCCAATCACATATTGATAAGGCAGCACATTCTATAAGCTATCAACCAGCTAAATCACTAATGATTTGAGCAGCCCAAATGATAACCTAAACATTACTTAGTATTATGTTAAAATGTTGGAAATGTGAGACTAAGTGAAGACTAATTTTCTGAATTGCAGACCAGAGCAGGAACAAAGCATTACTGTTTTTCTACATTAAAAAAAATCACTTTGTTTATAAAGTAGAAAATATTTCACTCCTAGATAAAAACCTTTCTCATCATCTGTAAAGAAAACAATTTATGCAAAGGTAAATAATGATAAAACTGCCTTGTTTAGTTATAGCAATATTGTAGCGTAATTAAGGACCAATATTCCAATCGTGAAACCAATACATTTTAATCATGCAAAATGTAAGTCTATTGAAAGTTCTAGTAAACACAGATTAAAGCACAGATGTGATCAGATATATCTTCAATGTGAATTGAACTATATAAGTCATATGGGGACATACCAAAAGTCCTTTTTTCTTCTAATAGATAAATAGCAGCACTTTCTTATTTTTGATTATCTAATTATGGATAGAATCCTCCAAATTAAATATGAGAGCTCTGGTTAATGATACAGATGGTATTTTAAGATTATTATGGATTTCAAAGTTATACTAATACACAAACTTGAAAATCATATGCAAAATAATCCTTTATCTGATTGAATTAAGCATTGTTTTTTGTTGGCTAATAAGCTGATGTACAGTTAAACATATAGCCAATGATTAGTACAGGCCAATAGGTAATCATGATCGATGAATCTGAATGCTCCAGTGAAGTCAGGGATCTGGCTATAAATGGTCAGCCTTTTAGAGGAAAGACCAGAGAACGTCTGTCTAACTACAAAGGTGGTACACATTCTCCAGGAGAAACCCTGCTAACCTAAACAGCAGTAAGCGTTCTTATGTTAGCAATACACTACTTGTCCACATAGCTAGGCAAGACCACATAAGGACCAGATGCTGTTAAGACTACTGCCAATGGGAAGCAAGCTGTCTGGCACAGCCAGAAGATCATTCTCCCTACCCATGAGGCAAGCTATCAAGTGTAGCTGGAAGCGATAGATTGTTAAGACTTGGATCCAAGAGTCCACAGTAGAACTAGATTATTCTGTATTAGATATATATATGTAAATGTAATAGATATTATATTAATTGTAATACTGGTGCTAGTATTGTTTTCTGTAAGTTGGATCTGTAAACAAGGATAGTATATTGTAAATATGTTTGTCATTATTTATTTATATATATATTGTTCAGGTGTTCTTCAGAGCAACAAACCCAGTTTTCAATACATTATTCACTATACATATGAATATATATATATATATAGTTGTAAATGTTATATATATAATACTGTAAAACTCACATTAAGCAGATTGATATTTCACAGAGGCAAAACTGTTCATACAGTAGCGCCACTCAGTGCAAGCCAGAGTAATCAATAGATGCAGGAAGGTCTCTATCTAGTGCCTACTCATCCAATATCCCCAGACTAGTTTCTAGCTTGTGGATTTATTAAACTTATACATCTTTTATAGCAAGCAAACAATTAGGTGCAGATTATATGATTATGTTCTAACTTGTCATTATAGGTAAAAAAAACTATCAACATAAATTCTTGTTATTTTTTTCCTACCTTTATCTCATTTACCGTAAGCTTTAATGCCTAATAGATGCCAAATGATAGTGCATAAAGGTGGTGAAAGAAAAATATGTGCTGCTAAAAGTCATATTGTAAGCTTGAATCACGAGTCATTAATTCTTGTACAATACACAAGATGCAAACTCCTCAAAACGAATCAATTATTTACACATATGTGATTAAAGCTTTAAAAAGTAACTTTACAAATTACGCGAAGAAATGGCAAAGTAAGTAAATACTTACTTGAATATTGATGTTTGGCCCTATTACTTATTTTCTCGCATTTTTAAAACTGCCTTTAAAAATGGAAAATTTAATATGTACATAATACCCACGTATTTATATTACCAGGAATTGAACAGATATATTATTATGCTTATATTTGTATATTTATAGTTATCAGGATTGTTAGATAATAACTAAACATAACAAAATATAGACAAATACGCATTTATTAGAAATAAGAGAAGTGGTGGGGAGATTTTGAACAATTAGTAATTTCTATAGCTAAACTATAAAATAAAAGTTTAAAAAATATGAAATGTTATTATTGTTAGCGCCAATGAGCTTAATAAAAAATTAAATTTGTAAAAAAAAAAAAAATTATACATTGAAAGATGTCCATTTAAACAAAAAAAAATAATTGACTGTTAAAAAATTTTTCTTTAAATATATATACTGGATAATAAATTTCAAGCCAATATTAACCACTTTTTTCAAACATCATTATTTTAATTTAGCTTAATACTAAAAGAAATTTTATAATATTGCCGTAAAGTTTTACAGAACTTTAAAATAAATGATTTCTAGAAAATTCATTTTTTGTGTTTTGTTTTATAAATTTCTCACTATGTGTCACTTTAGATCAAATCCAATTATTTTATTTCACATCAACTGTATTAAGCCTAGACATAAACGTGAATCTACGTTCTAAGATTGTTTATAGGAGACCACATGCTTATCTTTTTAATCTGCCTTTTTCATGAAAACGATTTGTACGTAAGCCTTTCTGGACCTAACCTAATAGTCTAATGTGTTTATTATTGTTTTTTTTTTTTAATGGAATTTTTAATTGTCCTGATATTTATTGTTTTTTATTAGTTTACGTATTTGAAATAAAGCAAACATCAAAATATTTGTGTGTTTTATTGTTTTGAATTATTAGCCTTTTAGGATAGGTCTAGTTTCTAGTGAATTACTTATATATCTTTATAAATTGTAAATAGCATTCAATTATGTCAATTTATTTTGGCAAAATGAATTGGTTAACCAAAATTTATATTATAGAATTAAGATTATATTTTGCATGTTTGTAGTTTTGCTAGAAACTTGAAGCAAAATTATTTTAAGATAAAATTTATAATACCATGAAAATAATGAAATGATTATTATAAAAGTGTATTATGCTTATAATTAAAGAAATACTATATTATGAGATGGCATGTCATTATTTAGAATGACACGCCAGTTAGGAAACAAGAACAACTTAAGATCTCAACGTAGTATTTTCATTGAAATATTTAGCTATTAAATTTGAAGGATTGCCTAAGATGATTATTTAATCTTAGATAGTAAAAGTGAGATGGCATAGTTATGATGTAAACCATTTTTGTTCATTGAATTTTAGTTAACAAATATTAAAGCACGATGAATTACTGTGACCATTAAAAATCTTTAAATAGATTTTAAAATGTACCCAATCCAGTCTTGGGACTTAAGAAAAATAAAGGTATTGCTGTTTTTTTGTCTAATTATAGATACATTGAGCTTGTGGGTTCAATATTGAATTTGATTTTTTCTTAAGAAAGTTTAAATTGGAATGGTGCCATACAAACGAATTTTAAAAAAATTTAAATAGAGCTGTTGGTACAAAATTTAAATATGTTTTGAATTGATGATAATGTATTCACGTTAGAGTTTTAATTTTTTTTTTTTTTTAACCATTACTAAAAGAGATGTTAGAAAGATATGTGAGATTTAAATCATTTAAAAGATCTCTTTATACTGTAGCATTACCATTAAAATAAGTTTCAATATATAGAATAATACTTCCAATGTATCACCATTGGTGAACATTGGAATGATCTGGAGCGAGATGGGTAGTAGTCTTGGAAATATTTGGGAGACCTTAAAGAAAAAAGAATGCTTTCGAAGCGTAAAGAATGGAAGATAAAATTTCGAAAAACCATTCATACATGTTTCACTATTATTAGCATAGAATTAAAGTTAGAGTGATTACTTTATTTTTCAAATTTATATACAAAATTCAAATTATAATCTATCAGTGATCAAGTCTACCAAGAATTTTTATTAAGCAAATGTTGGCTGGCGATTGTGTCACTCAAAATTGGAAAGTTCATAAGCTTTGACAGAAATATGTATATAAAATAATTTATTTATAGTATAATTGGGCAACATATAAATTATCTACATTTGCTATATTCTATTTATTTGAATAATTAATCTTATCATTATTTGATATACCATCAATCTCCACATCTTTGTTCCTTCATTTTTTAATTATAATGAATCCCACTTTTCTTGTGCTTCTAATATTTGTGTTACCTTTTTAATAAAGTACATGTTCACTTTTCAGAGCAATTGCTTCTTCACCTTTTAACTTTACAAAGTTCAACAATGACCCATTTAATATTAGTCAGGTCTTCCAATTTGTGCAACTTTTTGTCAATTGAAAATAATCTCAGTTGTAAATAGGTAAATAAAAACTCATCATTTAGCAGCTTAGGTCCACAATCAGGAGATTCTTAGCATCCTCTGCCCATTGCCTTACCTGATCATGGTACACCTTGTAATAAGGCCATAATTTAGTTTTGTTTATCATGATTGTAAATATATAAAAAAAACTTTATTCACACAACTCATCTAAGAAAACTCAGTTGATGCTTCAGTTAAGAACCTATCAGTCAATTGAGAAGAAAAAACATAATCATTGTTGCTCTTAAATTTTAGGAAATAAAAAAGTCAAATTTTACCACATTGGTTACTGTGTATTGGCAAGCTGCCAACCATGTTCATTTATTACAATGTAAGAACTCAAAAAATAGGTGAGCAGTTAATTATAATGGGGATTTAACTGCACATCCGTTTTTTGAACATTTATATGATTTAGGTCATAACTGGCATTCCACAATAAAAGCTTCCAATTTATTGCTGGAAAGAAGATAAGAAAAAACAGATCAAGTCATGATAAAAAGATTAAAAAAATTAAAAGGCAAACAAGTTTACTTTCCAAAGTAAAAAATATTGAATTAAAGAAAGTGATAGACAGATAGTGATTTTACTATTGTAATTTAGTTCAAAGAATTATTGAAAAAAGGAGGTGTTTAAAAAATTGAACAACTTGCTACATTAGAAAAGAATAGTACATATAAAATAGCATTAATCACCTTCTACAATCAGCAATTTATACTATCCAGACCAAATTATGACCCATTTCTTTCCAGACTTTATTTGTATGAAATTATATTTGTTATATGTTTTTTAAATTTAATCTGGAATGTATCTACATTTGATAAAAGAATAACAATAGGCGCCATTCGGGCACACTGTCTACCACATTTCTCTGCTTGTTAGAGCTGCATACTGCTCAATATAGTATGTCAGCGAAACTAATCCAAATATCTACATTTATTTTTAAATTTACTTATAGAAGAATATATTAATTAAAGGCAAGAAACTTATATATTTTGGAATAAAATAATCCATTTAACAAAAAGTATAATAACTACTCTTTCTTATTGCATTGCCAAATGTATACCATATAATACTAAATTGTCCAAGCATTTTACTACTGTTACACAATGCTTTATTTATCACCCTTTCTTACACTTTACAGTTTCGATTGCCCCAGCAATCTTCTTCAGAACTTTATATCTTCTAACCTCAACTGTTACAATCAAATTTTAAAAATTTACCAAAACTGTAAATTGTTAGAAAGGGTGGTAAATAAAGCATTGTGTAACAGTAGTAAAGTACTTGGACAATTTAGTATTATATGCTATTTAACAAAACAGTATCAATTATATAACAAATAAATAAATCAATAGCTTGAATTTTTTCAATAAGAAATTGAAAAAGGAATAAAGATCGATATGATATGTTAAATAACATTTATTCAGAAAATCAATATATACTTAATACATTTTCATAACAAACAGTGATGGGGGGAAAAAACAGATACACACAAAAGTCAAAAAAAGAGAAGAAAATGTAATATGCTTGAAAACATGAAAATAAAGTTATTTGTTTTGAAAACTAACATGTAATTAATATAATTTCATAATACACAACGCTTAAAAAGTATTCGACAACGAGAATGTAAAAATAGTTATTTTGAAAATGAACGTAGTGACCATGGAAAGTGATATATTCAAAACGGATTGTGAATATCATTGAGAAGTGCTCTATTATCGTAGAACTTTTTTAACAATATTTTAAGATAAATTTTATGAATAATGAAAACTCTCAGATTTAAAATAATTGAAGCATAAACCAGATTATGCAGGGACAATCATTTACTTAAATGAACATTTTTACTAAATGTAATTAATTATGTCTGTTTTGTGGATTAGTGTTACTCAGTGCAAGCCAGAATAATCAGTGGATGCCAGAAGGCTTGTATACAAAATCCCTAACTACTGTCTACTCATCCAATATCCCAGACTAGTTTCTAGCTTGTGGCTTTCATCAGTGAGGAGCCTTGGTCTGAGAGCACTGCACCTAGATCTCTCAGATTCAAGGCTCCTCACTGATGAAAGCCACAAGCTAGAAACTAGTCTGGGGATATTGGATGAGTAGGCACTAGGTAGGGATTTTAAGCACTAGCCTTTGGCATCCATTGATTACTCTGGCTTGCACTGAGTGGCACTGCTGTCTGGAGAGTTTTGCCTGTTTTAACAGCTTGAGCAAGCATAAGAAATGATGATCATGTGATGTTTAATAGATTTAGATTTATTACTATCTTTCATTATATAGCAGGAATAGCCATATTTCATGTCTGTAAGAGACGCATGTTAAAATTGAAATATATTTAAGCCCCCAAATAAATTTTTGAAGTATTCAATGGAACCAAATATTTGATTTATAATTTTTTTTGTTAATATGATTTATTAATTATACAAAATTTAAGAGAACTAAATTAATAAGTGAGAACAAAATCAATAAAAATTATTGAACAATCACGTGTTTATATCTGATTAGCAAAGATATTTAAATTTGATGTAAATGAAGCATACAATATTTCATTGCATTCATTCATCACTTGTGCTCGATGTTTTGATTTTATAAACTTCATTATTGAGGATTCACAAGAATACATTATCTTAAAAATTGAAATTAGTTTTATAAGAAGCAGCTTTTGAATGAGAATATTTAAATTGTGGCATAAATTTTCTGCATGTACCTTTAATTTTTGTTTGTTGAAGAAATGTTGATCAAAAATTCTACTGAAATTTTCCAAGTTTTTAAATCTAAAATCAATTAAATTAAAATGTTCTTGTTACTTGTATATGAATGATTTCACTGACAATAATTCTTTAATTTTCTGGATATAAATTAAAAAGAATTATCTGCATTGCTCTATTAAAGTAGCAGAAATTGATGTTCATAAGTCAATTTATAAGAATATATTTGTTATTAAAACAGGCAAAAACTCACTATACATGTTGCCACTCATTGCAAGCTAGAGTAATCAATGGGTATCAGAAGGCTTGTGCATAAAATCCCCATCTAGTGCCTACTCATCCAACATTCCCAGACTAGTTTCTGGCTTGTGGCCTTCGTCATTGAGGAGCCTTGTATCTGAGAGCACTGCACCTAGGTTTAATACAACCCTCCAGCAGCCACCTTTTATCTCAATTATAAAACTATGAGTCTTAAATTGAAAACACCTTAATATTTTCAATCCAAGCTCATTAGCTTATATAGTTATATAGGTCTGAACTCATTTCAGTACCTATACATTTTGGTGTCTTTAGTTCTTTAATAACTATAGCCACCACTATCCTATTAGGCAGGATTGATTTTAAGCCAATAAACATCACATGATCACTATTTCTTATCTAATGTATAACTATTGAGTAGAAAATCTGAAATTGTCAGACATCCATATGTCTTCCAATCCAGCTATCTAATTCAAATAGCCATTTGGACTGAACCAAGTTCAGATCCACCATATATTAATAGCTTTAGCAATATAAAATTGCCAAAGCCTTAATAGCAAAAAATAAAATGATAAAAAAAATCAAGTCAGATATCACATGGTCTGGGGTTGAGGATATTCTCAAAGTTTGTTAAGAGCTTATTTTGCAAGCTCTATATATAACCTTTGTAAATTCAAGCTTTATTAAATTAAGTCATGTGACATCTGACTTGGATTTTTTTGCATTTTATTATGTCACTTGCACATTCAATCACAAGAGATAATTATTGTCTCTTGATGAGTATTGCTAGGAATATTATGTTTATCATTATAATTGCTTATATGTTGTTTATATTACTTCCAATACTGATTTTTGCTCATTTTCTGTGGTCAGTAAAATGATGCTTTTGATGATGATGATTAGTATTATCCAGTTATACTCCTTATTACATACCATAAAAAATTATATGTATTTTAATGCAATATTTTTTTTAATTGGCAATAATAAAATATGTGGATATGCACATTTGAATAAAATATTTTTTAATTGGTAATGTTTATAATTCATTCTGCCACTTTTTTTTGACACATTTTAAAATATCATCAGTTGCATTAAACCCTGCATTGTCTCTACTATCTTCATATATATATATATGATCACTAGATGAAGCTTTACCAATAGCTCCTAACAAGCTTTTGTTTACATAGCCGAGGGAGATAGAATTCAATATCTCTTTCGTTGTCTCCACCTTCAGACCAGCTGGTTTCATGCTAGTTGCCTGACGTGAGATATTGAATTCTATCTCTCGGTGTTTATGTAAACAAAAGCTTGTTAGGAGCTATTGGTAAAGCTCCATCCAGTGATCATAAAATGCAAGCTAAAAGCAAGTTACGAAATTTATAACTTGTTTTGTTTATCATATATATATATTGTATTTTTTTTAAGAGAATAGGGACTACTTTTGATATAGAGAATACTACCTAGGAGACCTTCAAAAAATACTTGTTCAAAGACCTATACATCCTAAAGGCAATCGTATTGAATTTATTTTTAATTTTTCTCTATCATATTTATGTCATAAATTTATTGTTAACATATTTTAATTATGAAATTTTATTGATATTTATTAATTTTTTTAATTAGAAGGTTCCATAGAGGGAATGAACCCATTAAAAAATTCTGACAAGTTGGACTTGAGAAAACAAAGCAAAATAGAACTAGAAATGTTATTAGAGAGACAACAGAAATTACTAGAGAATAAGTAAGTTGTTTACTATTGCTATTTTTAGTACTTATGGGTCTATGCATAAAATATATTAACTTTAGATATAAATGATGAAGAAAAGGGATTAGAATAAGTTTGTAACAAAGCTAATGTACAGAAATTAATCTGCATATAGTAGGCGCATGTAATAGTTTACTTACATAATGCTTTGATTATTTATCGAACACACAGGCAGTATGTAATTATAAAGAGAAAGGTTTTAACCTTTTCCACAGGTGCTTTAAATGTTTATGAAAGTGCCTGTGTAAAAGAGTATAGCCTTTTGATTTATAAGTATTTTACTTAGTAAAAATTGTATAGATTAATGCTGGCCTAAATGTCAATGTAAATTCAAGGGAAACATGGAAAGGTTCAAGAAAGTTTTACCCCAGTCAATAGATTATTGAAATGATTAATTATACAGCAGAGAGAAAAAAATCTATAAATATTGTGTTAAAACAACAAAATAAAAATAGATTTAATTTAATTTATGGATGACTAAAACATTTCTGAATGGAGACAGGAAATTTATGAGAAAGAAGTGATAATTGAGATAAGTGATAATAAGAAGATAGATGGATTGAAAAAATAAGAAAAGAAACTTTTACTGAAATGAAGTGATAATTAAACAAATGGTAGTTAAGAAAGTAAATATATTGAAAAAAAAAGAAGCCTATGTAAGTGATTTATATGGAAATAATAAATTATCTGTCACATGATCACCATCTCTTATACTAGCACATAATTATTATTGAACAAGGCAAAACTCTCCATACAGTAGTGCCACCCTGTGCCAACCAGAGTAATCAATGGATGCCAGAAGGCTTGTGCATAAAATCCCTATCTAGTGCCTACTCATCCAATATCCCCAGACTAGTTTCTGGCTTGTGGCCTTCATCAGTGAGGAGCCTTGGATCTGAGATCACTGTACCTAGATCTTAGGATCTAATGCAACCTTCCAGCAGCCACCTTTTATCTATTTAACTACAAAACTATGAGAATGAAATTGAAAACACAAAATATTTCAATCTAAGCTCAATAGCTTATATAGTCATATGGGTCTAATAGGATAGGGTGGCTATGGTTGTTAAAGAGCCAAAAACATAAATGTATGGGTGCTGCACTGAGTTCAGACCCATATGACTATATAAGCTATTAAGCTTAGATTGAAAATATTGTGTTTTTAATTTCATTCTCATAGTTTTGTAGTTAAGTAGAGATAAAAGGTGGCTGCTGGAGGGTTGCATTAGATCCTAAGATCTAGATGCAGTGCTCTCAGATCCAAGGCTCCTCACTGACGAAGGCCATAAGCTAGAAACTAGTCTGGGGATATTGGATGAATAGGCACTAGATAGGGATTTTATGCACAAGCCTTCTGGCATCCATTGATTACTCTGGTTGGCACAGGATGGCACTACTGTATGGAGAGTTTTGCCTTGTTCAATAAATTATCTGTTAATAGATAAAAGAAAATGAGATATTGGAGAATGAAGTTGCAAATCTATAATTGAGGTAAAGATTAGCAAAGAACAAGAAATTGATGAAATTCTAATTGAAGTTTTAAAAGTTATAGGAGAATATGAAAGATTTAAATCTTTCAATAAAGTGCCATTCAATATCCTATGAAAAACCTAATGTGGAGATTTTAGGACAGTAATTCAGTTAACATACTGAAAATATTGAATGCACATATTGCTATCTGAAGAGCAATTTGGATAGGATAGAGGAAGTAAGAATGGCAATTGTAATGATAAAAAGTATTGTTAAAAGATTTATAATAATAAAAATAATCAAATAGAATATTGTTTGGATATTAATAAGAAATTTAAACACTAGAAATATCAAAGTTGGGGTTATGATAGATCTACCTTTAAATTTCAGAGCTATCATTCTATTAATATATCTAAACATTCAAGGCAAAAGGATGATTAATATTTATTTTATTTATCCAGTTTTATTAGAGAAGTAATTTTGAAGAAATAATAACAGAAATCACTTATCTCTCCACTTCACACAATATAATTAAACAAGAATAGTTTCTACTGTAGTGCCATCTGCTGTAAAGTTAAGTAATCAATAATTACCAGTCACTTTATAGCATTTCCATTCCCATTCTATCTTTTGCTTTTATGAATGAGGCTTTGAAATAGAAATGTAAATATTGAAAAAAGAGATCGACTATTATGAAATTGCCTAATGGGCAAAAGATATCAGTAATCCGGAAGAATTGCATTAGATAAAAGGAAGAATATGTAACTAGAATATTGTCTTTTCCTTTTTGTATCTATATAAATTAGTTGTTAAATGCAAACGGATGGAATTAGCATTGAGATTTTCTGATAATATGTCACAATTAGATTAACAAAATATTAAATGGATTGCTGAAATTTTTAGAATATTTGAAAGGAAAATAACTATATGTATAATGCTTTTAATCTAGCTCTCTTGATTCTTAGCCATCCTAGATTAAAAAAATTTCTAGTTAAAAATAAATTAACATTATACCTTTTATCCTTTCTTTCTTAATAAACTCATGTGGCTTAAAAATATCCATACATTGCTGGAACGTAAAATAAATATTAAAGTAAATAATATTTAATTTTATTAAGTAATTAAATACACATTTATGAAACATTCTATACATTTATTTTTATATTGATATAATTAATAAATTATTATTTAATAAATGTGATTAAATTTTCAATTGCTATTTTCTATAGTGTAACGAAAGTATTTAAAATACAAAATAAAAATATAGAATGCTCATATTTGCAGATACTTACTGAACTATGTTTATTATTTTATTCACTGTACTATAGTTCTTTTTTAAAATGTTATTTAAGTAAAATTTAGTTCTTCTGTATTTGAAAGGGAGTATTTTTATAATTTTATTCACATTTTAGAAGTTTCCAAGATTCCAGTGACCGTGTTATTATATAGTAAATGTATTTCTAAGCATAAGTATGTAACTTTTGTCTGGAATCTCATTAAAATTCAAAAAAGCAAATTTAAATAAGCAATAGTTCAAATTATCCAAATACTTTTTAACACTAAAATCAGTAAAAAGTTAAAAGTACCATATAAATAATCATAATAATTTATTGCTTTTGTAGTGTGAGATTTACTTACCAGATGGAGGTACAGTATACCAATGGCATGATTATTCTGTGTCAAAAGCTAAGTTTAATTTTTCTTTCCTTCTTATGCGATTAATCATCTGAAATCATCGATATAAAGACTGTTTGCTTGTGGTATGAAAGTGAGAAGTAAATTAGAGATAGATTTATTTGAATTTGGAAAGATCGGGAATTGTTAACGTTTAGAAAGTGTTTGGTTCGCCATTTTAAATATAGAAGTTTTTAAAAAAAATTACTTTGTTGACTGTGTTAATGTAAGGATATTTTAAGAGTTGTATGTAACATTAGTTGGTTTTTTAGTAAGTTTGCTACTAAAGATTTTTTTAATTTAAGAACAGTGATTTATTCGAGAAAAAAGATAACATTTTAGAGGCCTAAGGTCAGAAATCACGTGGTTACCGATTGATCATTTCTCAAAGAAAGTAAAGATTTTACCTTTCCATGCAAACGGGTTTGAAGAGTAGGAGAGGAACTATAAAGTCAAATATAGAATAGGTGACTTGGAAAATAAGGAATATGGATTGTATTTGTGTTCCACAATGCATATATAATCGTCAGAAAGAAATTAGGCATGCGATTATAGAGTGTACCATATGTAATGAGGTTTATCACTTGAGATGTTTAAATAAGACTAGGAAGGATGTAATAGGTTTATGATTATGTAGACAGTATGGAAATGTGGTAAAAGAGGTGAAAAAGTGGTTTCTAAGTGTAGATAGCTAAAAGAGAGTCAGGAGAAATGGAGCAAAACGTAGTTGAGAAAGACAGGATAGAATATGTTTTTAGTGGAGTGACGAGATATGGATGAAAAAATAGGTAGTGCATTAGAGATGATTATCCAAAGATTAAGTAAGATAGAGGAAGAAATAAAGGATGTAGAAGCAAAATTAAAATTGTTAGAGATGAAGTGTGAGCAGATAAAGGAATTACTGAGTAGGAATGACAAGGAAGAAGTAGATAATAAATAAAATTATTTGCTTAAAGTGTTAAAGCAGTTTTGATGAGTTTATAGTGATAGATAATGAAGTCCAGAAGGTGGTAGAGAAGGTTATAAATGAAACAGAGAAAATAGACTATGAGACAGTATTGATAGGAGATTCACTAATTAGAGAAAGTGGAGATATAATTGCAAGGGAAAATAGTTTGCCTGGAACTAGAATTAAGGATGTTACAGATAAAGTAAAGAAACAAGGGAGTAGAGATGTGTATGTTATGGTAGGAACTAATAATTTATCAGAGCCATCAGAGAGAGTAATGGATGAATACATGGAATTGATTAGGAATTTGAGTAAGATTAAAGGAAGAATAGGAATAGTTGGATTATTACCAATATTTGAAAAGATGTATATGTTAGATAGAGCATGTTCTGTAAATGAGTAATTGAAAAAATTGTGTGAGAAAAATGATATTATGTTTGTGGATGTGTGGGATTTTTTTATTGGGAAAAGAGAGTTATATAGTAAAGATGGATTCCACTTAGAAAAACAAGGAAGTGAAGTTTTAGGGAAGCTAATTTATAAAGAATATAGTTCAGGAAACTGATAAAGGGGAGTGCGGTTTTAAATTGTAGTGTTATCAAAAGAAGAAGAATGGATGGGATGTAAGAAATAAACAAAGGGTAGCTGATTTAGATATAAATGTAGATTTGGAGAGGGAATAGATTTGTAAAATTAATGGAGCACTAGTTATTTATAAATGTAATGGAGAGAAAGAGTCAAAAGAATTTATAAAAAAGTAGTTATGAAAGAAGAAATTGTTAAAATTGAGTATTTGAATATGCAAGATGGTAGGAGACGAGACAAGTGGCTGGAATTAAACAAAGCAATTAAAAATGAAGAGCTTGAGATATTAGCAATAGTGGAAACACATCTAAGAGAACAAGAAAAACCTATTCTGGAAGACTTGATATGGCAAGGTATAAATAGAAAAGAAAAAGAAAAAAGGGGTGGTGGTATAGGTGTTATATCAAAAAAATATTTAAATATTGTTAAATGTCAAGAACATTTGTGGTTTGAAATAAGGTTAGGAAGACAGGAATGGATGGTGGCTATAGTGTATATAGCTACTGGAGATAGTCAATCTATAATTGAGTGAACTAGTAGCATATATGAATACCTAGTTAAGGATATACAGAGTTTCAAAGAAAAAGGAAAGAGAATAATGGTTATAGAGGATATGAATGGGCATATTGAAAAAATTGATGATGTAAATAATAAGAATGGACAGCTTTTGAAGAATTTTTTTGTCAGAGAGTGAATTTGAGCATTGGAAATTTATCAAATATTTATGAGGGATAATACTCATGGTCTAGAAATATATTACACACAGTAGATTATGTATTAGTAGAGAAAGAGTGAATGAATAAAGTACGGAAAATTAAGGAAAAGAGAGTATGTAATAGTGATCATAATTTCTTTATAATAGAGATGGTTAGTAATGTGATGGAAAATAGAAATAAAAATAGAAATGATAGTGAAAGATGCGGTTAGAGATTGAATGATAAGAGAAAGTTAGAAGAATATAAAATAAAAGTTTAAGAAACCATGGAAGGGTTGGTTGGGGATGTGTATAAGGATTGGTATGGAGCAATAGAGAAAGTGGCAAATAAGATTTTAGGTGAGAATATTCAGAAAAATAAAAGTAATAAAAAATGGGAATTACTAAAAAAAAGTGTAAAAGATGGGGAGAACGCATGCAGAGAATATAATTGTATTATTAAGAATAAAGAAAGTGAAAAAGATGTTAATGTTAAATGGGAAAAATACTTAGCAAAAAAGAAGTTGGCTAAAATAGATAATTATATAGAGAGAATGAAATTGAATAGGAAATTGTTGGAGGATATTAATAAAAGTGGAAGAGATGGGAATAAAAAAATTCCGAAATACTTTAAAAGAAGAAATGTAGGGGAGAGAAAGATAGTATTACTATATGATGGTGGAGTAGAGAGTAGCTTTAGAGAAAAATTAGAGATAATATTAAATAAGTATGCAATGGGTATAGAAAAGATGTTAGATGTGAAGGACAGAGCTATAGCAAATATGAAAGCATGTAGTAATGAGAATATCAGATTTATAGAAAATGAATTGAATGAGACAGAAGAAATTGAAAAGTGGAAAGGCGAAGGTTTAGATGGATGGGCAGCAGAGATGGAATGTAAGGCTTAGGGAAAAAGTAAAATTTATTATCGTGTTTTAATAAAATGACACAGAAGAGAGATTTTCCAGGTAGTTGGAGTAATACAAGAGTAAAGCTACTATTTAAAGGAAAGAGTAAGGATCATAGAAAGTTAAACAATTATAGACTTATAACATCAGTTTTGTTATATATGGTGGCTGGAAGTGCTGCAAAATGGATAGAAGAAAATAATGCAATGGGAGAAATGCATGGAGGTTTTCGATTGGATAGGCATATATGAGATAGTTTATTTGTAGTTACAAAACTTATGGATTTGAATAGGTATACAGATAGACAGTTATATATGGTTTTTATAGATATAGAGAAGGCATATGATAGAGTAAATAGAAATAGATTATAGGTAAGTTTAGTAAATTTTGGGAATAGAAGGAGCTTTGGTGGGTATTATTAAGAAATTATAATTAAAATAATTAATTAGAGAATATAGAATCAGTTAAAGTTTAAAATGGGGTGGGACTAAGGAAGGGGTGCCCTATGTCACCTATTTTGTTTTTGTTGTATTTGAGAAAAATGGAAAGAGCAATAGAAAGACTAGGAAGAGGGATAGAGAGACCATTAATAGGTGGCAAGGGAGTATATTTGTTATCCGGTCTTTTATTTGCAGATGATGTCTTTTTATGTGCAGAAGAACAAAAGATATGGAAGTTATGCTGAGGATTTGCACAAGGGTGGATAAAGAGATGAGGATTAAGTTTAGTGAAGGAAAATCAAAAGTAATGATGATTACAACTGGGGAAAGAGAAGACAGAGAATTTTTATTGGGAGATATAAAGTTAACTCTGGTGAATAGATATAACTATTTGGGAATCGTCTTAAAATAATCAGGGAGAAAAAAATTGATAAATGAAGAAAAGAGAGACATTGATAAAAAAATTAACAATGTTTTCATATAATAAATATGATGTAGCTAGAGTTGTATGGAAGGGAGTGGTGGTAGCAGGGTGTACATATGTAACGATGCATTATGTGTTAGTAAAGGGGTATTAGATTCCTTATAAAAACTATAAAGAGAAGTAGGAAGACAACCATTAGATGCAGAAGTGTGGATGGCAAAGGAGGCAATTCAAGCAGAAATGGGATAGTTAAGTTTTTATAAGAGAGATGCAAAATGAAAATGTTCTGTAGATTGCAGTTTCTGCATAATAAAAGAACAGTGAAAATTGTATTTAATTGGGTTATGAATAAAGGGCAGGTAACAAGAAGAGTGAAAAAGGTATGCAGAAGGTTTGGATAAAGAATTTATGTCAGTATACTTGTACAAAAATGGGATGATTGTGTTAAGGAGGATTGTTGAGTGTTATAGTGGTAAGGAATGGGATAGAAGAATAGATGCATTAATAAAGAATAGGGAGTTGGAGAGATGGAGAACTAGTATGGAGAGTAAAAAGAGTTTAAATATATATAGAAATAAACGGAATATTGGGTGCGAATTAATTTATGATAATAGCAAGGAAAGTAGTTTACTGTTTAAGGCTCAAATGGGATCTTTAGCAATAGGGGATTATATATATAAATGGAAAAATGTGGGCGTTTTAGTCTGCAAGTTGTGTAAGAAAGGCATAGAAAATATTAGGCATCTGTTAATTGAATGTAAATGCTTGAAAGCAGAAATGGTGCAAGTAATAAAGTTGTGGAAAGAATAAATATAATGAAAGTGATTATACAGAAAATGGGTTATTGATTTTCATGCTGGGTTTGGGAAAAGATAAGCGGGATTTAGATATAAAGGTCATGGAGTTGACAAAGAATGTGTTGTTGAAATGGGATAGAGCAGGATATGGGAAAATTTAGGGTGGGAAATGGAAAGGGAAGCTAAAATCGCTAACAGGTTTAGCATAGTTGCTGAGAGATTGCTGACTCCGTATAAGGACGAAGTCACAGTGCATCACATCACATCAAAGAAAAAAAATAATAAGAAATTAAACATATATATTTGCTGTTGGATTTATAATAATAAAGGAATTAAATATATTTAATAAGGAAAATAATTTATCTAGCAGAGAAATAAAATGTGTTTCAGTTATTACATTATAGAGATGTCTGCCCATCCTAGCATATGTATTAAATGGATTATGTCCTGTACATGTGGGGTTCAGATTGACCTTAGGTCAACATGGGTGTGACAATAATCTCGGCCTCAGGGTGGCCTTTGAGCATTCCATCATCAGATTTTCAATTGGATGGACGGTTGAAGAGTTAGAGTGTGGAGTGGATTGAAGCCTGTCCATTAAACTATGAGGATGGTCTATCTTAATATATATCTGAGCACTTATACTATATATGGGTGTAAAGATGATAGTCTGGACCAACTGATGATTGCTGGTTTAGCATGAAATACGTATATTGGTGATTATTTATCTTTTCAGCATATATGTGTTTAGGTATATCAGGGTTATTAGATAGAGTGGAGAGAGGTGGGTGGTGTGAAAGTCTGTGCTCATATACCCTATATTACATATATATAGCCACAGGGTATATAACAAGCCTGTGTTTCAGTTATTATATGTTCATTGTTAAATTTATAGCAACAATTATATTGAGTAAAAACAAATTAATTTCATTGTGAAATATGATAGTTAAGGATTATTTTTATTAGTTTCAGTATAAAATAATAATTTGCATTTGGACTTGTACCCACCCTGCATTTCAGTTGTTATAAATTGCCTAAATTAGCTTCAATATGAAGTATTAAATAACTCCTATTTTTTTAAATATACATTTTGCCATAAAAATACTGCATTTTATTTCTTTATTAAATAAATTATTTTCATTGTTAAATATATTATTTTAATGCTTTTATTTAATACATTTATTATTAATAAACAGAGCAAAACTCTCCATACAGTATTGCCACCTGTGCTAAACAGAGTAATCAATGAATGCCAGAAGGCTTGTGCATAAAATCCCTATCTAATGCCTACTCATCCAATATCCCCAGACTAGTTTCTGGCTTGTGGCCTTCGTCAGTGAGGAGCTTTGGATCTGAGAGCACTGCATCTAGATCTTAGGATCTAATGCAATCCTCCAGCAGCCACCTTTTATCTCTACTTAACTACAAAACCATGAGAATGAAATTGAAAACAAAAAAAATATTTTCACTCTAAGCTCAATAGCTTATATAGTCATATTAATGTGCTAGTATAGGAAATGTGATCATGTGACATTTATTATTATAAGTAGAGGAGATTTGAACACAGACTTCAAGCTCCCTTCAGCTATTTACTCCATTTTATATAACCAATACATATAATCACATCCATGCATAAAAGAGAAATAATCTCCTTTATTCGAATTTTGTGTTGAACCAGCACTCATCAGTTGGTCTAAATCATTTATCTCTCTACATATATATAATCAGTGCATTATTAAGATAGCAAATCTTCAAACTTTAATGGACAGCTGAAGAGTTGTAGGGTGGAGAGGATTGAAGTCTGTTCATTAACTTTTGAAGATTTGCTATCTTAATGTAAACCGAGTCCTGACTATATATGCATGTTGGAAATGATGATCTGGGCCGAGCATGAATTATATATATTGGAGATCATTTATCTTTTTCACGTGAATATGGTCATGTGTATTGGTTATATAAGATGACGTAAATATCTAAAGAGATCTTGAAAGTCTATATTCAAATCCCTTCTAATTACATCCAAAGTTCAATATATACATTATGCTTGTAGTACACCTGCCAATACTAACTGACTTATTAACAATGCAAAGGATAAAATTGATCTAACCCAAACACCTTAGGTCATTTACAGCATGGCGTGCCCTCGGCCAGGATGCCAGGCCATATATTATGGGGAGATGAAGACAACAATCAACAACAGAGCCTCTCAACACATGTACGCATATAAAAGGGCACATAAGAACGACGACAACACTTCTACATTTCTGAACATCTAAAAAAGTCTGGCCATGCATTCGTTCCCTCCAACCCCAGAATTGTATTATAGAAACAAATGACTGTAAAAGAAAAATAAAAGAGGCTTATTTTATCAACTGCAATAATAAAGCAATAAACAGACGTGACATCTGCTTTGATATTTCTAAAAAATGGACAACCTAGCTCCTTTGCATTTAATTTGCACATATTAAGTCTAATACAAACAATACCGCAGTTTTCAAAATGGCTATGATTATGAGGCATGGAACCTCAAAAGTGCTTAGGATTAACTGAGTGATTAATATTTTTCAGGTGTATAGCTTCTGCAACTCGCACAGCATATGTACTTTGTAGATTACACTTAATATTGTAAATTCTATAATAATTATGTACATTTCTCCTTAGATGATGTCAGAGGTTTATGTCCATAGGTTATATGCATAAGAACTTTGTTTACCAAATTAAACATTCCTTTATCTAAACCCCTTATATACTCCAGTAAGCTCATTTACGTTTTACTCCTTATTACCCAGTTATTTTTTTTAGCCTGATCCATTTCTTTTTTCCCCTCTTATCTAAAGTTGTTTTCATGGTTTCATTCCCTAATTTCATTATAAAGATCAAAACAATCATGAAATTTCTATTTCTTTCACTCTCTTTCTCTTTAAATTTCTACCTCTCTCCATACAATTTATCCTAATGGTCTTTCAGTATCTTACACTCAAAAAAATAAATAATCAATACTCCTTCTATTTCCACATAAACTATATCCACAATCAAAATCCGTATTTCATATTTTGCCTTTTTCTAATACCTAAAGCTCCTACCCATACATTAAATAACAATGAATTCCCTTTACTGTTATCTTAAATTTTTTCATATTTTATTATATAACTCCAAACTATTATATATATATATATTTGTTTTCCACAACTCTAATTCTGTTTCACTAGTCAACATATTTACCCTTTTTCCCCCATTTGAACTATCATCTGAATGTCTTACGTAAGAAAAATGTCATACTTTTAATCAATCCCATTCTATTTTTTGTGATTTTCTCAACTTTAATTTTTAAATTTCTTTTTCATTTAACAAAATACCTAATATCTATCTCCACTTTTTCCAAGACAAATATCTCCCCTTTTTTATGCATGAGTTTAATTTTCTCACTAAATAATATAATTTTAGATTTTTAAAACAGGCAAAAACTCTCCATACAGTAGTGCCACTCAGTGCAAGCCAGAGTAATCAATGGATGCCAGAAGACTTGTGCATAAAATTACTATCTAGTGCCTACTCATCCAATATCCCCAAACTAGTTTCTGGCTTGTGGCCTTCATCAGTGAGGAGCCTTGGATCTGAGAGCACTGCACCTAGATCTTAGGATCTAATGCAACCCTCCAGCAGCCACTTTTTATCTCTACATAACTATAAAACTATGAGAATAAAATTGAAACACACAAATATTTACAATTTAAGCTCAATAACCTATATAGTCACATGGGTCTGAACTCAGTTCAGCACTCATACATTTTGGGGTCTTTGTTTTTTTTATAACCATAGCCACCACCTTCCTATTAGGCAGGATTGGTATTATAGCTTTAAACATCCCATGATCACTATCTCCCATGCTTGCTCATAACTGTTGTTAAAATAGGCAAAACTCTCTCCATATACAGTAGTGCCACTCAGTGCCAGCCAGAGTAATCAATGGATGCCAAAAAGCATGTGATTTTAGATTTTTCTATACATAATTTAATTTTCATACTTTTTTCTGTCTCCATATTTTTCTAATCATAACTATATTCTTCAAACACTATTTTCAAAAAGAGCCATGTCATCAGTAAAAAAAGTCATTACATAATATAATCTTTTGATTCCAATTATAGGAATTCCTACCTTTTTTCTTTAATTTTTCTATCTCCATCTCCATTTCTCTTAGAAACAAAGTAAATACATGTGTTGCGCGATGTGATGTGCTATGGCTTCTCCTTTATCGAAATCAATCTCTCAGCCATTATACCCAGAGAAACCTGTTAGTCATCTTACCTTTCCTTTCTATTCCCCGTCAAGTTTTCCCATATTCTTCTCTATCCTGCTCCATCCCATTTCACAACATTATCTTTGTCTACTCTATGAAATTTATATCTAGATCCACCTTATCTTTTTCCAACCCAGCTTAAAAACCAAGAACTCACTTTCTATTTATTCTCCCACAACTTCATTATTTGTACTCTTTCGGCTTGCAAGCATTTACATTCAGTTAGCAAGATGCCTAATATTTTCCATGCCTTCCTTACATAACTTGCAGACTAAATCATCCACATTTCTCTATTTATGTGTACGTTCCCTTGTTGCTAATAGTCCTGTTCAAGTCTTAAACAGTAAACTCCCTGTTATTATCATAAATTAATTCACACTTATTTCTATATATATATTAAAATTCTTTTACTCTCCATCCTAATTCTCCATCTCCCTAACTCCCTATTCTTTATTAATGCATCTATTCTTCTATCCCATTCCTTGCCACTATAACACTCAACAATCCTTCTAAGACAATTATCCCATCTTTTGTACAAGTATACTGACATAAAATCTTTATCCAAATCTTCTGCATACCATACTACCTTTCTCACCCATATTGTTGCTGGTCCTTTACCCCAATTAAATACTATTTTGGATACTCTCTTACTATCCATAAATTGCAATCTACCAAACATTTTCATTTTGATTTTTGCATCTCTCATATAAAAAATTGACCATTCTATTTCTCCTTGATTTAACTTTCTTTGTCATCCACACATATGCGTCTAATGCATGTTTTCCTAATTCTCTTGTACTTTTTCTAAGTAATCTAACATCCCCTTTACTAACACATAATGCATCATTACCATAAGTTAATTCTACTGTTGCCATTCCCTTCCATACAATTCTTGTTACATCATATTTATTGTATGGAAACACTGTGTCTCTTTATCTTCTTTGCTTCATTTATCAATTTTTTCTCTCATTCTTCTAAGCAATTTCTCTGACGATTTCCAAATAGTCATATCTATTCATCACATTTATCTGTATCCTCCAATAAAAATTCTTTCTCTTCTCTTTCCCCAGCATTTATCATCATTACTTTTGATATTTCTTCACTAAATTTAATCCCCATCTCTTCATTCACTCTTGCACATGTCCTCAGCATAACTTCTATATCTTCCCCTTCTTTCTGTACACAAGAAGACATCATCCGCAAATAAAAGACCCAATAACGTGTATACTCCCTTGCTACCTATTAATGATATCTCTACCCCTCATTCTAGTTTTTCTATTGCTCTCTTCATTTCTCTCAAATATAACAGAAACAAAATAGGTGACATAGGGCACCCCTTCCTTAGTCCCACCCCATTTTTAACTCTGATAGATATTTCCTAATTGATAAATATAATAATTATTTTCATATAATCTCTTAATAATATCCACTAAAGCTCCATTCACTCTATTTCTATTTACTTTATCATATGCCTTCTCTATATCTATAAAGAACATATATGAATGTCTCCCTATATTCCTACTTATGTCTATAAGTTGTGTAACTACAAATAAATTATCTCCTATATATACCTACCTATTCTAAAATATCTTTGAATTTCTCCCACTATATTTATTTTCTTCCTTTCATTTTGTCCTTCTTCTAGCCACCATATATGCAAAAATTTTATATAACATTAAAGATACTGCTATTGGTCTATAACTGTTCATCTTTCTATGATCCTTACCCTTTTCTTTAAATAATAGCCTTACTCTTGTATTATTTCAGCTATCTGGAACTTCTGTCTTCTGTGCCATCTCATTGAAATGTGATAATAGATTTAATTTGCCCTATTTTTCAAATTCATCACAATCTCTACTGCCCACTCCCTTTCCACTTTTCTTTGTCTCATTCATTTTATTTTTATAAAACTAATATTTTAATTACTATGTGCTTTTATGTTTATTATCACTCTGCCCTTCACTAACACCCTTTCTCTATCCATTACATATTTATTTATGATCGTCTCTAATTCTTCTCTAGAGCTATATTCTTTTTTCTCATCATTTAGTAATGCTATTTCTCCCCTACATTCCTTCTTTTAATACATTTCCATAATTTTTTACTTCCATCTTTTCCACTTTTATTAACCTCCAATAATTTACTATTTATTTCATTTGCTCTCTGTAATTACTGTTTTAGCTAATTTCTTTTTTAAAAATAGTTTTTCCATTTAATATTAACATCTTTTTCACTTTCTTCATTTTTAATAACACATTTATATTCTCTGCATGTTTTTCCCCTCTCTTTTACATTTTCATTAATTCTCACTTTTCTGTTTTATTCTTCTGAATATTCTCATCTAAAACCCTATTTGTTACTTTTTCTACTTCATCACACCTGTCCTTATATTCAATCCCAACAAACTCTTTCATGATTTGTTCTACTTTTATTTTTTTGATTATTCCAGATCCAATTAAATCTCTTTTCACTCCAACTCTCTTTTCTTGATTTTATATTCAGAGGTAAAAACCAATAAATTTACCACACATGCTGATGATGTTGGTGATCATCTCGTACATGCTTCTTTATGAATAATTGCATAGTAATAATAGCTGCAATGACTAGAATGCATGGAGTGAACATTAGGAAGTTATCTTGTTCAGTTCCTTTTAAGTTCTCAAAGAGGAAATCAAAGGGTTTTCTTTCAGTTAACAACAAACTTCTTTCTGCAGCCATTCTTGGATGTATCATAAAATATTTTGTAAGTCGCTTCCTTCATTAGTTTTTTTTTTTTTCACCATTTTCTTTTGCCAAGTAAAGTAATTGATAAACCCAAATAACATAGCAAGAAAAGTCTAAGTGAATTTAATTTTTTACAAAAGCTTGCAGTAATTTATTGAATTATGGCTGAAATTCTATATGCTCAGTTTGGCAAATCTTAAGGTGACTGGAAATATAATACAGTCTTGCGAACTTATATTAATATCACAAGTCTCTCTAAATTGTCCATAATAAATAATCAGTAATAAACAAAGTACTTTTTTAAAAAGTTATGTTTCTGACAAATGATTATGAAGAATATTTTATTTTATTATACCACAGAACTTTCTCGTTCTAATACGTTACTCGGAATAATTTGCAGGCAGACTCACATTGAATCATTTTTAATAAACGTGCAAATACAATTTTACTTTTCATTTAAATGATTTGTTGCGAAACTGCTTGCAAAATTAATCTGAGCAACAGATTAGAATGAGACTATTCTGTGATACGATTATAATCCTACGTTATATATTCAAGTGATAGTAAAGGTTATTTACATGCTGTTGAAATTAGTAATATTTATTTTGTTATTGTTATCAGACAGTCTTTTGTCTTTCTTTTAAACTTGGAAATTATTAAATAGAAATCATTAAACATCAATATTAAAGAGCTTTTTTTTTTTATTTTTTATTTAGACGTTAAAATTTTTCTTTTTATTTATTTACTCGGGTTACCATAGTCAATTTTTGAGTCTTTTTCGTATTTAACTTTGGCAAAGTTTTGGATTTTATTTTAATTTTTATAAGCAATTTATTGCTTATTAAACAAAAAAAGAGAACTTTTTGATCTAAATGAAAATCAAAATTGTTCCGACTGTAGTGTTTCTTGTAGTACTACTTGTATTTTTTTTTGGTTACGAAAGTTGGATACTGAAGGAGAAAGGTAGAAAAACTATTGATACTTTTGGATCATCAGACTTGCAAAGAATTTTGAGAAATACCATAGATAAGAAGAAGAGCAAACAAATGAATGCTCTTATTATGAGAAAAAACAGTATAATTTTTGGAAACATTGATTGTAGGATATAAGTTGGATGATTTCATTATGAAATAAGAATATAATTTTTGGAGAGCTTGATAGTCAAAGAAGAAATGGACATGACAAACTTTATGATGAATTGTCATCTATGTTGAAATAATAAGGCAAATGATAGTCAAGTTTGAGTGTGAAATAATTGAAAAAGATACTTATACAATTATGTTAAAAAGATTGGTAGCTTTTTATAAAAATAACCAGATGCACTCATCCCATGGAAAGGCCATGGGTTTTTTTTAATTGGTTGCTTTAACAATTTTTTTGTTATTATTTAATGTAAATCAAACAAAAAAATAAATGTGAAAAATGTGCCGGCCTGAAAGGCTGTCATTTTTGTATTATGGTTTATTAATAGTGGAATTAGTTGACATAAAATATCCTTCGTAAAAATGATGTATTATTAAATATAAAGAGTGGAATTACTTTTTTTGCATAAAATGCTCATAATATAAATTACAGTTTAGTTAGGTATAGTTAATTTATTTATAAAAACAAATTTAAAGTTTTTTTTTTTTTCGATTTTTTAATTGTGAATTTGACAACGTTACGGACAAACATTTTTTTTAATTAGTTGTGAATTTGATGCTTGACAGCTTATGGACAAACATACATTTACATAAATTTTATATACATAGATGTATAATATAGGGAACGTACAAATAGCTCAAACAAGCTCTTAATTGATAAGTGCCGTAAAAGAAAAATATTTAAAATCTCTATCTAGAATCCTTCCTATCCCTAGATCAATTCATTTCAAGCTTTTGGATCACCTCAGTGAGGAGCTAGAATATTCCGACATCAACTCAAAAACCAGCACTTATTTAATATGTAACATTTAAGTAGAAACTCTGAAGTTTTTGAACATGAAAATGTTTTTAACTCCAGGTATCTAACTTAAATAGCTATATAAGACAACCAAATTCAGATCTACCATATATTAATTGCCTTAGCATTGCCAAGGCCTTAAAGGCAAAATTATAATAATCAATAAAGCAAGTCATATATAGCATGACATTATTTACCACATCAATTAAGAGCTTGTTTGAGCTATTGGTACACTCCCTATATTACATATTTATAAATACAAGCTCATAAAAGCAATCATGCTATATACGACTTACTTTATTATTACATATAGATATAATACATTAATTTGTTATGGTTATAGCATCTTTACTGTTGAGCAGTTTTTGACAGTTTCATTATTGTGGAATATTTTGTCAACTTCAGTATCAATCACTGCAGACATGTTTGGCAAGAATGGTCATATATAAAATGATCTATAAAATTAATCTTTTAGTGAGAATATTTATGACAAGCTTAATGCATTTATTTTTTTATTATGGCAAAGCTGAATAATATATTAGTTGTGATTTCTTTGTCTGGACTGCCTTATACTTTATCATAGGTTTTACTAGTTATATTATATGTAAACATGTTTACTTGAAGTTAGATCAGTTTTACTTTTAACAGAATGTTTCTACTTTCCTGTGATTTACTTAGTTGACAGTAAAATGAACTGGCTAGAAAACTTCAGCTGAAATATTAGTTTTTTCATTCTACATGAAGTATCTGGAGAAATTTGATGGAAATGTAGGGTTTTTATTCTGTCGGCAATACCAGGAGAGATTCACTGGGTTTATATCATTAAGCTGACTAGCTAATGATTATGAATATGTGAAGACTGCCAATAATGAATAGACTTAAAACAAAGGCAGGGTGTATTAAAGTTGCTTGTTTTGCCAGTGATTTTGTCGTTAACTGTACACTTACTGTAAATCAATCAGAAAATGAATAATTGTATTTTCAGGAGAATTATTTCTCAAGGTAAACTAAATATATAGGGAAATTTTTATTTTGCTTTTCAATACATAGAATCTACATTAATGTATGTATGTATAATTAACATTGCAGTCAGATCTTTACCTTTTATGTTAGGAAAAACATGTAACATATAATTAAAGGGAATTATAACACTGACTTTCAAACTCCCTTCAGATATCCATTCCATCTCAAATAACCAATACACATAAACCACATACATGTGAAAAGGATAAATGATATCCATTATAAGTATTTTATGCTGAATTAGCACTCATCAGTTGATCCAGATCATTATATACCACACACATCTTCAAACTTTAATGGACATGCTTCACTCTTCTCCGCCCTCCAACTTTTCAGTCATCCATATTCTTGAACATCTGATGATGGAATGTTCAAAACGCTTGCAAAATGCCAATGTGTTGTCATACCAATCCCTCTTCTATGTATTTAAATGGACATATTAAGGTCTTATATGCAAGGGGTCAGATTGACTTGGAGTCAATATGAGTGTGACAACAATATTGGCATTATCAATGGCTTTGAGCATTCCATCATCGGATTTTCAATAATATGGATGGCTGAAAAGTTGGAGGGTGAAGGAGTGAAGCCTGTCCATTAAAGTTTGAAGATTTGCTATCTTAATATAAACTGAGCATAGATTATATATATGTGGGCGATAATGATCTGGCCCAACTAATGAGGGCTGGTTCAGCATGAAATATGTACATAGGAGATCATTTATATTTTTTTTACATGTGATCATGTGTATCGATTATTTAAAATGGAATGGATAGCTTAAGGGAGCTTGAAAGTCTGTGTTCAAATCTCCTTTATTTACATCTAAGGTTCAGTATATTTTAATATACTTGTATTTAAGTATAATATATAAATTAAAATTATAATGCATAGAATATTAAAATTTTGATTTGTGGTTTGTAAATATTTCAGTAGATGGCGATATTATCTTAAAGAACGTTTTCAAAATGGCGTTCTCGGATTCTGACTTAACGAATTTTACACAAAAAAAAGATGATTTAAAATCACTTGTTTTTTCTGCCTTAATTTATGTTTTTATCATGACTGTTATTGGTTTTCCATTGTGGTGGAAAACAACAGAAGTATATAGAGTGCCTTTACCTTATGATCATATTAATGAACTTGAAAAAAAGGAAATAGTTTATCCCGTTCATATAATGATAGTTGCTGAGAGTTCGTTATCAAAGCAGAATTTATCCGAATTGAAAAAAGAATTAAGCAGTCTTTTGGTTCAAAATTATTCAGAAAGTCATCGTTTACTAATATCATATTACGTTAGTGCCCGTTATTATTCATCTCAAGAAAACCAATTTATAAATTCTATTTCTACAGTGACTGAACTTGATTCTTTCATCCCAACTTCTTTGCCAGGATACTATAATATAATACTATTACCAGATAACTTTCAAGCTTGGAAAAGTAATTTTTTTATTGGCCGATGTAGGAATATTTATTTTAAGTTACAAAATATCGGTTCAAATTTTTCTTACTTGGTTAATATCTTCAAGAGGGTGATAATTAATGAGGAAATACTAACTCAGTTAAGTTCTAAAAATCTAATACTCAGACATGCGGACAAGGGAAGTATGAGAGCTGTACCAAGCTCAATTAAGTATGATATAATTTTTACGCTATTAAATCCACAACCGGATGTTTATAGTGCGGAATGGAATATAAAACAGGCATTGAAAATGTATTTCCAACCTTTTCTTAATGCATTAAAAGATTTCGCAAACTTCACTGTCAAATCGCAAGAAATCTTTCTTACCGGTTTAAACATTAGACCTACTTTTCATTCAAATCATTATAAGGTTAAGTCTAAAGAATTGTCATTTATTCTTAATCCTATTGAGGCGATGTTAGGTTCTTACGTTGACATCAACCCTAAGCTTAATTTTATTGTATATATACCATCAAAAAATCAAGCCCCACTTATAATTTATGATGATAACAATGAGCCATTATTCACCAATGCATTTTTGTCCCCGAGATGGGGCGGTATATTAATTTATAATACGGATAACGTAAATGATACGAATATTGTATTAGATATGAATAAGGTATTATCCGTAATTGTGTCTCAAATACGTCATTTACTGGGAATTCATTCTAAAAGTTCAAATGATCTATTTACTTTTGCTTCTCGAGGTTTGTCCGCTTTATCAGATTGGGAGTATGACGCTTTGAAGAGTCGGCGAACCATAGAAAATATAATTAGCGCAACTACTACGCTTAGTTCTCTGTCTCAGTTATTGGGTGAAATTAAAAATATCGTCATTAATGACGATGTCGGAGAACAGTTGTCACTTGCTGTTGAGAAGATCGTTCTGACCCATGACAGTTTATCCAAAGGGGATTTGCACGAAGCATTTCTCCTTTCCAAGGAAGCCATGCAAGCAACAGAAAAAGCATTTTTTGACCCTTCACTGCTAGCTTTGTTGTACTTCCCAGGCGATCAGAAGTTTGCCATTTATATTCCACTGTTTTTGCCTATTAGCATTCCAGTTGTTCTTTCAATACGAATGATTTATCGATACTGGAAAAATCCAGAAGATGAATAAATAGATGGATTTTATTTTGAGGAAGTAGGAGTTGTTTTCCTAGATCTGTTGTAATGTATATATGTATATAAATAAAATTGTTACTTTCTTACTTTTAAAAAAGAAAGTTGAGATTATATCTTTAAAGATTTTAATAATAAAGAAAAAAAAATAGATACAGTATTTTTAAACATACTTCCAAGTTGATTTCTGATAAACTGAAAACAAATAAGCTTTTGGGTGCAAATGGGTCCACTTAATTATTAGAAAGCATGTAAATGCATTTTTTTTTTTTTGTTTTTTTTATGTCAGTTTTTTATAGAAAGTAATTTAAATTGTAGAAATATATATATACACAATTGATTTAACAACAATAATAATAATCACATGATTGCCATTTCTTATGCTTGCTCATAACTCGTTAAAACAGGCAAAACTCTCCATACAATAGTGCCACCCAGTGCAAGTCATAGTAATCAATGGATGCCAGGTGGCTTGTGCATAAAATCCCTAACTAGTGCCTACTCATCCAATATCCCCAGTTTCTAGTCCACAAGCTAGAAACTAATGTGGGGATATTGGATGAATAGGCACTAGATAAGGATCTTATGCACAAGCCTTCTGGTATCCATTGATTACTCTGGTGAATGGGATCTTTAGCTACAAGAGAATATACATGTAAATGGAAAAATATGGATGATTTATTTTGTAAATTATGTAAGGAAGGAATAGAAAATATTAGGCATTTGTTAATTGAATGTAAATGCTTGAAAACAGAAAGGGTACATATAATGAAGTTATGGAAGAATAAATGTGAAAAAAGTGATTATACAGAAAGTAAATTATTGGTTTTTATGCTGGGTTTGGGAAAAGATAATGGGGATTTAGATATAAAGACTATAGAGTTGACAAAGATTATGTTGTGGAAATGGGATGGAGTAGAATATGGGAAAATTTAGAGTGGGGAATGGAAAATAAAGGTCTTAACAGGTTTATCTGGGCATAATTGCTGAGATATTTTTGACTTTGTTTAAGGAGAAGCCACAATACATCACATCCTGTTTTAATAATGTATTATTTTAACAAATATACAGTAATTAAATTTAATAAAATCTATGCACTAGTTTTTGGCAAAACTATATAACAATTGTAAAAAAAAAAAAAAGAGCATGTTTTTTCCAGTAAACAAATGAAAGACATTATTTATTGGAATGCCCATGTTATTGAAAGTGGAGTTTTTTGCTGAGATTGCTGTTTTAGTATTAGTTGGTTTATTTATGTGTGTTAATATTGTGTGATTGTTAAATCAATTATTTATTTATTGAGGATTAATATCTCTAAATTATAATGCACCATCTCTATTAAGGTGCATGTATTGATGTAAATGATGTTGACTGATCAATATTTGAAAATTTATTAAAATATAAAGATTAAAAATTGTTTTAATATAATATGAATACATATTTATAGAATTTTTTTAAGAATTAATTTTGCATATTATTAAACTACAACAAGTATTTAGTTTACAAATATGTGAATATTCTTCAAAGAAATTTGATATACTAAGAAATCGAAGCCATTCAATATATTTTAGAAAATAACATCCGTTTGAATAATTTCAAAGTTTACAGTGCTTTATAATAATAGATTTACATTTAAAGTCATGTTTGTCTAATTGTAGGTGGTTAAAAATGAGACATTTCCTTTCTCCTGTGATGGGTTAAATAGATTTGTACAATTGAATATTTGTTTATAACATCAGGCACACAATAGACTCAAGCCCTGATTTAAGCATGGTCTGTAAGTATTGGTATATATAGAATGAACGCTTTAAACTAAGTGATTCACTTAAATTTTTTAAACTCTTGCTGGCAGGCGAGTGCATGGAAATTTATAATATTTAAGAAATAGCGCATTGTCAGAGATTGACTTCCGTTTGAATAATTTCAAAGTTTACAGTGCTTTATAATAATAGATTTACATTTATAAGTCATGTTTGTCTAATTGTAGGTGGTTAAAAATGAGACATTTCCTTTCTCCTTTGATGGGTTAAATCGATTTGTACAATTGAATATTTGTTTATAATGTCAGGAACACAATAGACTCAAGCCCTGATTTAAAATTGGTCTGTAAGTGTGGGTGTATGTAGAATATACGCTCTAAACTTAAATTATTCACTTAAATTTTTTAAACTCTTACTGGGGGGCGCGTGTGTGGAAATTGATAATATTTAAGAAATAGCGCATTGTTGGAGATTGACTTCCGTTTGAATAATTTCAAAGTTTGCAGTGCTTTATAATAATAGATTTACATTTATAAGTCATGTTTGTCTAATTGTAGGTGGTTAAAAATGAGACATTTCCTTTCTCCTGTGATGGATTAGATAGATTTGTACAATTGAATATTTGTTTATGACATCAGGCACACAATAGACTCAAGCCCTGATTTAAAAATGGTCTGTAAGTGTTGGTGTATGTAGAATATACGCTCTAAACTTAAGTTATTCACTTAAATTTTTTAAACTCTTACTGGTGGGCGCGTGCTTGGAAATTGATAATATTTAAGAAATAGCGCATTATCGGAGATTGACTTCCATTTGAATAATTTTAAATAACATCTTGTAACTACTGATCAATTAAAATGTGCTGAATAAGAGAATTTGATGCATGTATTTTTCCAAACTATGGCTACCTTTAAATCAGCATCTTTTTTGCCTCTTTTTTTTGTTTTTTATCTATATCTGTGTTGGTATTTCTTCGGTGCTTTCATTTTTTTTTTTATATATTTTTCAAGAGTAGTAATTCATTTATAGAGCGCACAGAGAACTCATGTAAATAGTCCGAACAGACACTAACCTGTATTTCATCTCACTAAAAAGAAAAATGTGTGTGTGCATATATATATATTACAATTAATTTCAAATTGGAAATTTTTCTAATCATCACATATTTTATTTGTATAACAAATGTTAGAAGAAATGGAACTTAACGAGCCTTATTCTGATGGTGTAGCTTAATATAAACTTTTCACAAATATTGTTTTGTTTTGTTTTTTTTTCTCATGTAACATAGCATCAGCCGGGAAGCGAATATGCTAACCTGGGACAACTGCTTGTAAAGCAGCTGTCGCTGACCTCTCGGCCACCAATGCTTGACAAATATTTGTTACTAGCCTTAAAATGTTTTAGCAATGCTTGGTTGTAGTTTTTTAATATTGCCAATCGCTGTTGTTATATGTCATCTTACAGTTTTAAATGTTCTCGTATGAATCACAGATAAACATTTTTATTGTGGAGATGTGATTTTTTTTGCTTAATCGTAGAAAATGAAATGTATCGGCTCCATTTTTGAATGTCAAATATTCAATTTAGACTGGTAAAGTGCGAGTTGCTTCACATTCAGTAACATCGTTCGTATTAAGAGTTAATCGCTTTTTTATTGGATTTAACAGCATTAAATCTTCGGAATTGTGTTAGTAAAAATATTTTCAGAAGCTGTCCATATATATTTTCCGCATTTCTAGAATTATATGGAATACCAGAAACAAAGATATATTCACACATTTGTTGGACACAATTTTATCTTCATCATTCATGGTAAGTTTAAGGAATTTTTTATAGTTTCAACTAAGTAAAAAAATATATTTTTTTTTAGCTGAATTGTTAGAAACCAAATTTGGAATTAATATCAGGCGAACTTTTATTTAAATTAATGCACTAGAAGAACTGGAAACCCAAGATTGCACATGCCGTCTTCCATTTGGTGCGTCTATGCCTTAAAAACTGAAAAAGAGGGAATTTTATAACTGAATTCTAAACCAAATAATGTATTTTGTTGATTCTTTATTGGATTTCTGAATTTTATATAATTTTGTTTTCTGTCAACTAAGTCTGAAAATATCAGTTTGGTTAATTTTCTTTTTTCCAACTTGAAGCTTTCTTATAAAGTAGTTGTTACAATTTCTTGTGATTGGTATTCTTCCTACCATCACAAAAGATTCACCATTTGTTCAGAAATTTTTTGATGTTAAAGCAGTTGAATTATTTTTTCTGTTCACTTTTTTTTTCTTAATAATCTATCTTCTATGTGATAAATTTTGATGAAATGTTAGGAAATTTTGCAGAATCCAAATAGAATTTTTCAGTATCTCTTTGCCATCATCCAATTGGGTAATAAGTATGGATTTAGTATGAAAAATGGTGTTAAATCATCATTAAATGATTTCAATCCACTTATCATTTAATAACTTGAAAAATTTTTCCCTTTTAAATTACATTGCTTTCAAATCTGAAACAAAGATAAAATAAAATATATTTATAATAATTAGAAAATTTTACAGGTGTTTAGGTATAAATATTAATAATATAATTTAATTTCTCTCTATAGTTTTTTTTAATAAATTTTAACCATGACGTAACCAGAAAACTGACATTTTTCTAACAAAATATTCAGAACAATCTTGTTAAAGTATCAATATTTTATCATCATTATAATTGTCAATCATTATCAATCCACTACAGGATGGTCTCTCCAAGTTCAAACCATCTTTTCCGATCTCTAGTCTCTCTTCTCCAAATCACCCCTGCACAGTTTCTTATTTCATCCACCCATCTCACATATGGTCTCTTTCTGGGTCTTTTACAATGTTTTAGTTCTCTCAGTGATGTCAATATTTACACTTATAAATATATGAATGCAGTTATTTTGTAATTTAGAAAGATTTTTGAAAATTCAGTTTTTAGAATTAAGACTTTATTTTTAGTTTTACATATCCTACTAAGTACAAATATTTAAAAAAAAAAAAATCTGAAAGGACAGTAGCTTAAACAACAATTCTGGAGAATTCCAAAATGAAAAATTTTAGAGAAATTGTATTTTATTTTTCTGCAGATGGTGATTAATAATGAACTTGGGCAACCATAAGTACTGACATTGCGAACAGCAGATGGGCCATTAGTTATATGATTAATTTCTATAGTTTTTTTTTATGACTAGTGAGCACATAATTAGTCTTAATGAACTAAAAGACCCTTGTAGTAACTGTATTATATTGCTCATAACTTTTTAATGTTTAAAAATAGATTTTTAAAAAATGATAAGAGCCTTTTTGATAGATAACGATTTTTTTTTTTTTTTCTGCCATTTATTTTTTTGTTTAGAGCTTTGCTCACTGACGAAAAATATCTGAAAAAAATTTTTTTTTTATCTTTTCAGACATATATTACAGGAGGAGGGATTAGTGTTTTTTAATTCATCAAGCATCCTTTTGTCTAATAATGAATAATATTTCAGTAATGTAATTTTCACTATACCTCTCTCATGCAAGGTAGAGACTTGTTTTATCTGCTTTCCACCTTGTGGAGGGATGTAGTCATAAACATATGACCAAAGATATGTGAAAAAAGGCGTGATTCCCAAAATGCATATATCAGCACTCATCAGTTGGCCCAGACTACAATCTCTTATACATATTTATGATTGATCACTATATTCTAACCTTGCTGTTTGCATATTCACTTCCGGGCAATATAGTATTAAATAAAAATGGGTTAGCTCAGTTAATGATTACGTTTAGTTAAATGCAAATAATTAATAAATAAAATATTCTGCCTTAATTCAAATGTTCCACTAGCTCAAATTTAAATTAAAAATAAGGTTCAGTTTATAAAATATTTTATTCAATCATGAGATTTGGAAGTGAAAATACAGATGACAAGAAAGATTACATTGAGCCAATATCCCACAGGATACTACCTCAATGGCATAAGAACACTATCCCCCCTATTACTATCTTAAATAATAATCTTATAGTATTCTTACGACTTTAATAACTCCTACTCATTGAGATTAAACTAATAATTAAATCTTGAGCTTTTATCTACAATAATTTAGCTCAATAAAATCTCAGGTTCATAAAATTATTCTAAGATAATCAAATCACTAGTAAAACATGATAAGGGATTTTTATGTCATACTCTACTACCTAAATAATAATAATAATAAATAATAATATTCTTCATTGGATGGACTAACTTTATTCATCTTTTCTTCACTATAATTTTATTACCATAATAAAATACTATAATATCTTTTATCTTCATATAATAACATAAGAAAAATGTGGTAGCATTTATAATCTGACAAATATATGTGTGTGGCAACGGATAGCATATAATTCAATGTACTCTTTAATAATCAATTTATGACCATAAGATAATGTAAAATGTGATTACTTAAGTAATAAATTCCAAGAAAATATTCAAATTCTTAAAATAATACTTTATTTATTTCTGTGCAAAAATTATATGTTTGATTCTATTATTCTGGATGTATCACGCGTTTGAATGGAAAAGAAACAGTCTTAACACACAAATTTTTGAAAACAAATTTTAACAAAGTTTTATTATAACAATAAAATAAAATGAACAATTTATTTACAGTATTTACGCAGGATATCCTCAATTTGCACCGTTATACATTTTTTATTTAGAACCTAGTTAAGTCTTCACTCTGACTTAAAATAATATTAATAAGACAATACAATTTTATTGATCCCTTTGCGATCAATCTTATGATAAAATTACATTTATTTATACTTATTTAAAATATATTATATCTTTAAATATTATTTAACTATGCTTCCTTTTTTTATTAAAAAAAAAAAACATCCATTGAAACATAGTACGGAAAAACAAAATAATAATATCAATCGAGAATATGGATCTTTTTCTCTAGACAGTTTTCATTTTGCAATGTTAAAAGATATCGTATCAAAATATCTACTGATAATTTATTACTAGATTGTGTGGATATCGTTGTTCACCACACTGTGATTGTTAAAATAATACATCCCATTTAATATTACTCTAATACTATATAGTTGTAATCACTGATATATTCCCTATTATTTAATAAATATAAAATTGTATCTATGCTTATTGTTTATATCGTTTTACTTTATAACATTGTATTTTAAAAATATGCAATACTCATTTAAAATGAAATAAAATATTGAAAAGTTATTTAATATTTCAAAAGCAACTTTGCTTTACATATTTACTCCTGAAGTTTATTTTATTTCCAAAATAAAATCTAACAACATATTTTATGATTCTTTTTCTTCTTAGATTCGTTGGATTTTCAATTCCAATTTGCATAAACTATACTTCTTCTTACAAGTAAATGAACTTATCTCATTCAGACTATAGCATATCTTAAACTCTAAATTATCTATTATTTCTTTTAAAATATATACTGTGCGATGTAGTTACTTTGGAAATCTAGATAGCGAATAGATGTGTAGGCAAGGGAAGAAAAACTAGAGTATGACTCATAGCACATATTGTAGAAAAATATCATGGCACAGTATCTATAAGAAATAGAGGCATGACCTATTCTATCTAATGTCCTCCAATACTATCAATGATGTCAAAGCTATTCCTTCAGCTTTATTGAAACATCAGTACTTAAAGAAAATAGACACTGTCTAAAATAAATATACACCTACAGGGCTTTGTTAACTGTATTGCATATCTACTAAGATTATAAAATACTATTCATATTCCCTTATTACATCCTACTTTAATATCATCTCTTGGTTTCATGTTCATAATCATTATTTCCTAAAAGATTTATCAAATCTTACATTGACAAATAACTAACTTGCATATTCAAAATAATAAAATTCAATTATAATTAGCGCGATCTCACTGATCCACAAGAAAAGTTTGCTTTACTTTCTTATTTTATATCCTAAACACATACAAACTAATCACAAAAATACTTTGAACATCCAATAATATGAAAGTTTTTTAAAAGAATCACATAATATTCATCATGTTGTGTTATATTACTAGTATAAAATTATAGTATGCATATTCCCATAATAAATCCTAATCTCATAATTTTAAAGTGTTGTACAAATGCGTTTTGCATATAATTCAACATTTATATTTCCATACATTATAATTCATAGGCCATCTGCAAAAAAGAAAAACTAAATATACATCATAAAATATATCAATATTATATTCATTAACTATTACCAAGTGATATCAACTTGTCATCACTTTTGCAGTCTTCTTTTTCCATCAATTAGATATAACATTACATACATGAAAACACATCCATACTTTTATTTAAATGTTCTTATTTAAATTATTCTACTATAAGATTATAATATTATCAATAAATTAATATTCATGTTCCTACCCTTATAAACTAAAAATAATTACATTTAAAAATTAATAAATGAGTCAAAACTATATTTACTTAATCTTCAGCTGAAAACGAATGTTCTTTATACAGTTCAAATATTTTATTTTCTCGAGAGTTTTTTTTTTTTTTAAATATTCTCCTCAAGAGCAATTTTAACAACTCTCCCTTTGCTAATAATGACGAACAAGACAAACTGTTTCCGGAGGTGAGTGTTGTACTCCTTCCAGTACGAAAATCTCAGTTTTTAAAAAAAAAATAATAATAAAAAATAATACGACGTCTGAAAAATCTTGAAAAATTAAATAAAATAATCACCAATCCGTCCTGGATAAGTTCATAGAATAATAGTTTATGTTTCTATTGTCCAGAATGATGATTATTAAAATCTTAATATTAAAAATAATCCCATGAAGCTTCTATCCTAGAATATTCTATGTTGGCCTTGTGATGCATCATGCCCCTTTGGCTTAGCTTGAACTATCCGGATAAACTTTTTGCGCAATATAAGATATTTCTATAATTCCATACTTTTATTTACTCCTGTGTTCCTTTTCTTTGTAGATTTCTTCTTTAGTAAAATTTATTGCTATTTATTACTTATTTTTAGCGGTTTCATTCTTGTCTTAAAATTCAGTTTTAAACAATCTTTTATAAATGCATATAACCCTATATACCTCAGGTTTAATAACACGCTTTTGTAAATATTTCCATTAGTCTTTACTTAAGATAATTTCTTGAAATGTTTATGTTTTCCTTCAAAAAGGATATAACATTTATTTCTGCAGCATTGTTTCCATAAAATATACTTATCATATTACTTGTAATCTTAGACAAGATTATTTTGCTGTTATATAGAATAATGCGTACTTTACTTTTAATCGGCAAATAGCTTTTCTATTGAGCTTCCTGTACAATGTCCGAAATAATAATTTATTCACTGGAATAGTCCTCTTGGTTAATATTATTAATATTATATTCCCAATTATTAGATTTCTCTTTAAAATTTCCATTAAATACATTTTAATTATCGGCATTTCCATATTTTTATTGCGAAGTTATATTAAGTTTCTGATGAATACTCCTGGTAAAAAGTCTTTAAAATTAGCAATGCATATTAAAATGAAGTCATTAAACTATATTTATTTTACATTCTCTTTGCAAATACTTTAAAATAAATGTCCTATTAGTTTTGCAAATAAATTGTACAAGAGCACTAAAAAATTGACTAAAATAATAAAAATTTAAAATTACTATCTCTTCGATAGCTACTGGTACGATCACTGATACATTTGATCACCCTTAATCATGTTTTTAATCACCCCTGATACCCCCGTGCAATCAGTATTTATATCCTAGAAAATACCTCATCCTATTGGTTGATTCTTACTTTTCATTTGATACCAAAGTTGCATAATATTACAATCTTACACAATTAAATTTCAAAAAATAAAAATATGACGTATTATAACTTTTAAATATTATTTAAAATATTACTCTTGAATCAATTATTACTTTACTAAATTAATTAAATATTTAAAATGAATTTTAAAACAGTATTTAATACATTATCCCACCTTTAATATTTAATTTATCTATTTTATTTTAAAACAAAATATCTAACTTTTATTAACTGGATTCGTCTTTATTACATTATTTAAACATTTTATAACGATTAAATATTTGCTTTTATGATGGGTAATAATTATATCCAATTCTATAATGCAATTTTAAAATATTTTGAACTTTACTAATCAACACTAGCAAGCATGTGTGTATAATCATACATTATACAAGTCACATGACTAATAGCCAAGACAGACTATCCGATTTTCTGTCTGGGAATAATAATAAATTGCAACACTTGTCGTATGAAATGCAATAATACAAAATTTGGAAATATAGAATTAAATACAACTTTCACTACCATAAAGCTTATTTTTAAAATATGATATTAATTATAATTATTAAATATAATTTATAAAAATAAATATAACATTTATTTATCTATAAGTTTAAACTATTAAAATTTAACTTTTTAAACATACTTTAAATATTTATAGCTGCGTTATTTATTATGGCCAGCTTTTGCTACCATATGTAATTAATATACTTAACTATTCTTAAGTGATTCATTATAATTTTATGCATTACGTAATTTCATTTAGCTTCAAATTGTACTTTTAAGATATAATTAATACAATATAACTAACACATCAAGAGAACATATTCTAAATTTAAAATTTTTTAATAATTTGCTGTGATGAGCTGATTCTGACCTATAGAAAAGAGCACAATATATAAATAGCAAATTATTATAGTTTAATTGATAAGTGCCAAACTTGCTGCCCTCACAACTTTAACACAAACCAATTAATAGAAATATATTAATGATTTTTATTAGTCATTCATTAGACTAGAGATTATTCAATAATGAATATTTCTGTAGTGTAATTTTTACTATACCACAATCATATATTTTTAATTATGTCCCTTTGCAAGGTGTTAAAAGCAGATAGATACCAATCCCTACCATACGTGAGAGTGGTGCAGTGAAAATTACACTACAGAAATATTCACTATTGAGTAATCTTAAGTCTAATAAATGACTAATAAAAATTATTAATATCCTTTTGTCTAATTTCATGTTACATTATTGTGCTATTTCAATCCTGAAATGGGTTAAAGTTTGATTTTAAATAGATAATTATTGTTTAATAATCCCCCACCCAAAAAAAAAACTTTATATTAAAGTGTTATTACTCACAGATATTAAGAAATAATAACATGAAATCTAATAAACTAATTGTTGCAAGAATATTTTTAAATAGGTTTTGTAGCTAAATTTCTCATGAAATGAGTCCTTTGCTTTCTGTTATGGAGTTTAAAGTAAAATTAGTTAATAGATGTTTTTCTAATTTTTTTTTTTTTTTTTTGGTCCACTTCAGTAACTATCATTTTTAACCAGTTGTAGATTATTTATCCTAATGCTATAAAATAATTACATGACATTAAAATTATGCTGAAAACAAATTATAAAATGAATGTATAATAATCCTCATTAATTAAAGTGAAAGGTTGAAACCTTCTCGCGTGCACATTTTAGAATGCTTATATAACAGCCAATCAGATGTAATGATGACTATATAGGGAGTTCTCAAGTCACAAGACAGATTTTATAAGAAAAAGGTGGGTCCACCTTCTTTACTCAAATTTCTATATATATATATATAAGCCAGTCTGAAGCATTTTGACTTAAGAGCGCAAAGCTTTAAAACATCACATTTAACTCACTGCGTATTATTTCTAAATCAACACCGCGTTACAACGAAATAATTTTTCCAGAACTTATGAAATTGACAGTAATGTATGCAAATATTATTTATTAAGTGCAAGCAGTTCGTAATACAGTCATCACTACATCTGATTGGCTGTCATATAAGCATTCTAAAATGTGCATGCGAGAAGGTTTCAGCCTTTCACTTTTATTACAAACTGTTTGCGTTTAATAAATAATATTTACATACGTTACTGTCAATTTAATAATCCTCATTGTAACATATGAAGATACTTTCATTGCCAGCAATACATTTTATCTTAAAAATTTGTTTTGAAAAATTTATTTAGTGATTAGGAAAACTTCTTCCTCTTTTCTTGATTTTATCGTAAAATTATATAAATGTTTTGGAACGTTTACACAGAAAAGTTAAACTTTATATAAATTTATTTTATTTACTGCTTAGTACGCTTTCGGCGAACAATTCCATCATATTCATAGTATTTGCATTTAGGAATTTATGTAATATTTACGGCCATATTATATAGACTCCTAAACGCAAATGCTATGAATATTGAAAGCATGCTAAACAGTAAATAAAATGAATTTATATAAAGTTTATCTTTTCTGTGTAAGTGTTCAAAAAATTTATTTGCTTATTTATAAAATTATTAAAGAACATCAAAAAAATTTTTTCCAATTATATCATAATCATCAATCATTATCAATCCACTGCTGGATGACGGTCTCTCAAAGTTCAATCCATCTTCTCTGATCTTTAGTTTCTCTTCACCACCTCATCTCTGCACACTTATTTATTTCATCCATCTATCTCACATGTGGTCTCTTTCTGGGTCTTTTACAATCCCTTGGAATCCGTTTTAAGATTTCAATTGTCCATCTATTATCATCTCTTTTAGCAATATATCCAACCCAATTCCACTTCAGTCTTAATTTTTTCAATGAGGTCATTAACACCTGTTTGTTCTCTTAACCATATATTGTGTTTTCGATCTCTTCTTCTTACTCCGAACATGCATCTCTCCATACTTCTTTGAGTGGTCTGAAGTCTCTATTGCTCTTCTATTAAGTGTCCAAGTCTCAGATCCATAAGTAAGAACTGGTAAAACATTTATTAAAACCTTCCTTTTTAAACGCATAGGCGTATTTCCTTTTAGTATCAAGTAATTTCTACCAAAATCACTCCAACCAAGTTTAATTCTATGATTAATTTCATCCATTATGTTTCCATCTGCATTAATAATCTGACCAAGGTATTTGTAACTGTTAACTTCTTCTAACTCATCATAATCAATCTTTATTTTCATATTTTGAGAAAATCCATTGAACATTAAAAATATATTAATATATAGTTTACAAATGATTTTAAAAAATAAAAACAAATACATTAATTTCTATTTATATTTTTTTCTATTGTTGTTATCGCTAATAGACTTCATCTTTCTCTAAAAACATCAATAGAAATCTTTTTCCCCTTGTGTTAGCCACTTTTTTTTTTTTTTTTGCGTTCTTTTCGTTATCATATTTATTTATTAATAATTGACAGAATAAACATTTTCTATAAATATGAAACAATACTTTACAAATATTTTTTGACCAACATAAGTACATTTGTTATTGTAATTATTGACTGTGGCCACAGAACAATTACAGATTTTTTTAGCAAGAATATGATGTCCTGATTTGATCTATAAAACAATTAAACTTAATTTTATTACAGCTGATATACTCTTCCTTATACCCTAAACAATAGTAATTACTTTAAAATGCCCAATTTAATTAATATCAAAGCATCAAAAGCCAGTCCTAGTGGCAGCCATCTTTGTAAGCATGTTAACTGGAAATGCATTGGATTGTATTAGGTAGTTGTAGGATAGAGTGATATAGATGGGATTAATGCTGTTAATGCAGATATTAAACCAAGTTAAGAGTTTTGTTTCGAAAATTCCCCCCCTTTTTTTTTTAAATATAAAAAGTGCTTATAAATAATATTTGCCGGAAGTCATTAAAGTATATAACTAATCTAGTAACAGATTTTATATAACAGCAAATTGGTTTGGATAGTTTAAGAGAATTAAAAGTAATTTCTAGATGACTAAGTTTAAATTTATACTCATTGTAAAAGTCCAATATCCATTAAATAATTTAAGAGTATTTTTGTCTTAAGTTTTATGGTTCTAATATTTGATTTCTTTTGAATACTCGTGCTTACGTAAATGAATGGATAAAATGGCTATGGAAATAGGCTTAGAATGCTAAAATTGTACTAAATATCTGCATTGATCCAAAACAATCAGTAATGGGTCACTTTGGAACTTGATTCAGGCCATATCTTTAATTCTGAAAATATATTGATCAGATACATTAAAGAATTCCATGACTAGTACAACTTTGGAAGTATCTAGCTAAGATGTCATGACAAATAGATTGCTCATTTTAAGCTATAGAAATAGATGTAGAATTGGTAGTGGTAATAGTGGCAGAATAGAATAATAACCAAATGGAATATTACCGGCGGACTTTTTAGGAGTAAGATTTGCATATATGTCTAATTTAGTTAAGAAGCTTAAAATTTGATATAGTTGCTCTCAATGTCATACATCTTCCAGATAAAATTGAACATGTAAATGATTATATTTTTATTATTATTATTATTATGGAGGAGCATAATTCAGTGAATGATGGTGTGAATTTTCTAAATAGTCAAACATGGCATCTTCTATTCTTGAAATGCTTAGATCCATCATTGGATTAAGAACGTTGAGAGAAGGATAACTTGATTTTATTAGATAGTGGTATTGAATCAGTAGTAATAGAAAGCCTTTTTTTTTTTTTGAGATTTTATTATAAGTATTAGTAGAAAATAGTAATATATGACCCATAGGTATTGAAAATAATGTTATTGGCCTTAAAAATATGAATTATTATGCACAATACAGATTAACTATTGTGAATATTTTGTTGACACTAAAGATTGATGTAAAGAAATTTAAATGTATCTTGCTCAAAACAATATACATTATAATATAATGGGAAATATTGAATTATAAAATTATCAGGTATATAGTGGCAATAAGAGAAGCAAATTGCTTAATGGATCATAGATAGTATATTCTCACATTAAAAAGTATATTAATAGGAACTTAATGTTAATTCTTTAGAAGAACTGCTGTTCTGGCTAAATTTTAATCATTATTATTGCTAAAAGAGTCAATACGGATTTTCATACTGGTCATTTTATTTAGATATGGAATAATCTTAGTGAATATACCCATCGAATAATATTGCAAGAATTTAGATAGCTACATTTAAAGATATATTCACGATATCAATTTATTTAGGTTTGGATGAAGATTAGCGAAGTGAAAACTGTTCACTGCGAGCTTAGAAATGGAAAGACTACAGATTCCGATAGAGTATGCTGGAAAAGTTTGATATGGTGATGATATTTTAGTTTCAAACCAATTGAAATTTTTTTAGAGATGTTTGGTTTCGTGAAGTAGCACCTACTTGATCTTAAGGATAATGTTATTGTTTTTCCAATTTTTATAAATAAATGAAATACAAAAACTGTTATTATCATGGATATGGTTGTTATCCTCTGTAGCAAAAGTATTTTCAAGGATTTCTAGTCAGAGATTAGTGGTTCCAGAGATTCAGTATGGTTTTAGATAATCAAGAGGTACTATAGAAATAAGTTTTGTTACCAGCTAAATGTAAGAAAAGTATTTTATGAAAGGTGAGGTTTATGTACCACTTTTATTGACTTAATGAAGGCATTTAACTCTGTAGAGAAGATTTATAGCAATGTTGAAAATAGTTTGTTTATTCACACTTATTCATATAAAGATGCTACATTTTGGTATGAAGGGCATTATTATTGATGATGGAAAAAAACCTCAGTTAAACACTAATATGTATTGATAGTTACAGCAGATTTTGTTTTTATGATGAAAGTCTTTGACTAAGCATGTAGGCAGCCTCCATGAAGCAGTCATGAAAAGTTTAACCTAGTGGTTGAGGGTTTAATTTGGACCAGCGCCTAAGTTTATAATATGATAGTAATTGTGCTACTCTTGCCCGTTTAAAGTATGATCCACAAAAAAATATTGATGCTTTGAGTGCAATGAATAAAAGAATTTAGTATGGTTCTATAAAGAGGTAAATCTTATATATTGCAACCTCAACTTTATTCATTTGAAGTAGCTAGTTGATTGAATCTAATCTTGGGATCAAACAAGGACGGCTAATGTGTTAATCTAAGGATATTAATAATAAGATTAAGTATACCTGGGCGCCAAATTGCAACTATGAAATCGTAATACCCACCAGAGATCATCATCCTCCATGTTTATGACTATAGAAGACAATGGAGAACGTATTTAAATTGTCTCTCAAAAAATAATATATACATTTATGTATACATTTCTAATGCATACATGTCTAGAAATAAATTAGTAATTGGTGCAGAGAACTCATAACTTGTACTTATAATATAAAATTATTATTTAATATAAAGCAGGACAAAGAAATGTTATAGATAAATCCTTCCCATTTAATTCCACTAATACTTCACATTAAAATATATAAATTTTATTAAAATCTAATTGTTTGGTAAATTTAATATCTATTGTACACACATACAAACCTCACAATATGTTTATACAAACTTATGGTCACTTGCATTTATTAAAGCTTACTTCTTGGCATCTTTTAATAGGGTAAAATATTTTTAAAAAAAGATCTTTAAGACAGCTTTCATGCTGGAATTCAACTTTATCTTTTACTTATTAGTAACACATGAAAAGGATTCTGTAAGCATATTTTTTATTAGTGCATTACTGAAATTCAATATATCTAATTTTTGAGTTTTTACTGCAATTTGTGTTAAGATAAGCAATCTGCAAATGAAAATAGAAATTCAAAATTTATTTTCAAATTTATTTAATAATAATTTTATTTTTTAGGAAGATATAATGTCAATTCAAAAACATTACAATAAAATCTATATGAGAACGCAAATTTTTTCCAAAAGAGGGCGTGTTTTTTTTTTTTTGTTTTAGATGGTCCTTTTTTTTTTTTCTAAAATAAAAAAGCAGATTTTATCTTTCGTTTATAAACACAAAACTAGTGCTTCAAGAAGTATAATTTGAAGTTACACTGCTCTAAATATGATAAGTACTTGAGAAAAGTAAGAGAATAAATTAACACGTTTAAAATCTGTGTTTCAGAAGCAAATATATTTACAAAAATATGTAATAACAATATGGAATTTCTGAACTAAAATCTTAACATTCATTAACTCATCTATTCATCAACTGAATAATTTTGTGGCTAATTTCAGATAACTTCATTCAAAGTCTAAAGAATAAATTAAGCTATTGTTTCTGTTAATGAAGAAAACTTTTGGTCCAGTTGTGATATTTATTTGAACCCCTCATTAATCATGTTTGTATAATGTTTGGATTAAGAAATATAACTCCTGAAAAATTGGTCAGCTCCACTCTAGATTTGAATTCTGAGGTCATAGTGCAGTGATTCTTAAACCTTGATGCCTCCATCAATAAGGTAAAGGCAACCATCAACTCAGCCTCTGACTAATAATTAACCAATAGTGCTAACTATTACCATATTAAAATTTCTTTTTATTTTCATAAAATCTGCTTACTTACATTCATCAGAATATCCTAACAGTTATGCTATAAAACCCTTCTTGAAAGAAAAAAAAACATATTTAATTGTCATATGGATCTTAGACAGTTTCTGACTATTACAAAAAGTCTTAACTATAATTCTTTGTAATTGTTGAAGAGTCCAAATTTTGCTATCATGTAGTGTATCGGTCGGTTTTGTATGTTCACATAACAAGATCTATCATCTAGGCAAAAGTACCTCAAATCTAATCATGCGCAAGATACATAAGTCAGGAACACTCATGAATTCTGCCCTATTTGCCTCTTTTCCAGATCTACCAACTTATGAGCAACAATCCCGATGATATCGATCTAATTTCATCTCTCACTGCCGGCATCGCACATCGGAGACACAAAAAGACTCTAATTTAAGTTTAATGGTGGGATATTAAGCATGAAACACAATTTAGAGGCAATTAAAAGATCGTAATCTATCAGATTAATTATATATTAGCGGAGATCATCTAGTCAGTAGGAGCATAATTTATTAATAAAAATATTAACTTAAATAAAAGAAAATACAATGATTCGGAAATGTTATAATATATTTAAGATTTATTATTTTAATAAAACATACATAAACGCATGTCATCATTGATTGATCATTGGCCTCATTAAGATTACATAACAATAGGTCATAGAGAAATAATATTACGTTTGGTTGATACATTAAGAATTACATTTAATAGATGACTATTTATAATTGCGGCTATGCCAATAATATGTACTATCACGATGAATATGATATTTAGCGCTATTAAGAAATATAATATTAAAGTGCCACTACACCCCCAGAAAGAATACAATAGCATTTAACCGACTTGAAAGATAATCATACTTTGATAGCGAAACATTACATTTGTACAAAATTATAGTTATTAATTTGATTTATAAAGTGACAAACGTGTGTGGGATAGCTAATGAATATATATATTAATAATAATAAGACTGTCACAATGATGCGCATTTTAAATAATGGACATAGATATCTGTTTAGCAAAATCACAACATTACGGCTTATGGATGTTCATGGGTTTACTAGAAATATAACAAAAGGCAGTATGTGCATGGCAGCGTATTTGATGTGATCCAGTCATGGATCCGAACATGTGCTTCATGGAATTCATTTTGAAGAGAAAATACCGATGTAACTCTGCATACGTTGGCAGGATCGGTTTATAATGAAGAGCAGTCGGCTATGCATTATTGGGCTGGTTTTTCCAGAGCGATCCCCATATAAAGCACGCATTAGCGACCAAATGAGTCCCCAGGGGGGTTTAAGCCTGGTTCTTGGACATTGAGAATGATGATGGGGTTTGACCTTGCGATACCTCCATAGGAAAGAGAAGCATGAATATATATAATATAGGAACGAATTAGCCTATATGCACGCAATGCTTGGGATAACGAAATATATAGCTTTAAAGACTATTTTAATTATTTAATACCCATAAATTATAGAATACCCTGCGTAATGGTATGATCTAATCGCTAAACAGGCATGGATGATTTAAATTAATTAAATTACATAAATGTAAGACATAAAGATTCCCCCTTCCCTTTACTTTAAATTATTAATAACTTCCCACACCGTTTAATAAATACAAATTTCGGTTAAAATAATGCTATTATTAGAAATAAATATGTTTATATGGAAACAAATGGGGTGGTGGAAATAACTGGGATAATAATTAGATTTTACATATATAAGATACATTTACGGTTGGGATTAGCGCATTTTAAAAAGATAAAAAAAAAAACATTTTTAGAAAAACAGATGTGATCTGTTTTCCTACAACAATTTGTAGGATAATTATTTTGTTTTTCCAAACTCGCGAGCATTTGCATAAGTCGAATAGGACTTGTTTTTAATAAAATATGTTCTTAATTACTCTGTAAGTGATGGGTAGGAAAACTAGAAAGGAATTACATGCTAGCGAGTTTGAAATATTACTGGCATTTTAAAACACAAAAATTTGTAATAATGAAATAAAATATGATTGCCGCATGGAAATAATAAAAAAAGGAAAACATATTAAATAGAGGCTCAATGATAGGATAGATTAAGTTATTTAGAGTTATAATGAAACAAAGTTACATAAGATATAAATATGTTACATACAATATTATACGAGAGTGTCAGAATTATTTGGTATTATAGAGAAGGCTGAATTTAATAGAATCATAGAGCGGCTAAAGTTCTTTTACCTTTTGTAAATAGTAGCAGTCCTTGATATTTGGAGTGTTCATCGGCATTAATACACTAGATCTAGTTTTGGAATAAGGCATCACAGGTAGCATTTTTAATAATTAATTATTAGACATTTGAGAGTTCATAGGCACGGGATCCGGTACTTTTCTTACGGGAATGAGCATTTTGGAACAGAGGTAGAAGGCGAAGTTTTCCCTACTCACGGCACAATGGATGAAGATTAAAATTAGCGTGGATTCTGTTAACCATTGTTAATTTATAGTTGTCTCCTCCTTGTTGGATTCAAATCCAACAGTATTTATACTTCTTTTTTTGTGATGTAGCATAGCAATTAACTGCTGGACCTGAAGCAATTTGTGCACTTTAGCAAAGCTAAAGTCTGATGACCGGATCTCTTTTGTCTTGTAAGTCTTTTGAAACAATGCAATTCTGTTACAAGTTTCTCGAACGATTGTTTTAAAATAAGTCTTATGATTTTAAAACAAGTTGGCGTGGATAAAATTTCCACTAATGGATTTTATTTTACTATTACAAATTGTAATCTTTTACTTTTAACTAATGGGCTTTTCCGGGTCATTGTTTTTGAGAAACTTTTTAAAAGAATTGCATCATTTTCTGACGGCTAAATTAAATATAAAAAATAATAAATTTCATATATGACTTTTAAATACATGAATAATATAATTATTAATATAATTTATAATCAATCTCCCCACACTGAAAATATATATATTTATCCATTATGCACACATACACATTAAAATAATATTAAATATTTATTTATTAAATTATTTTGCGTTAAGATATATAAATATATACATCAGTTATATTTAAATGTTTAAGCAAAGGAAAATATATGTTAGTGAATATGTATATGTGCGTAAGGATGGTTTAAACATGGTTTGGTGGTGGGAGACTGTGAGTGGGCTGTGAAGCACGATCTGAGCATCAGGTCATCTGCTTCAGTAGCCAAGATATTTTACATCTAATTTTAAACACTAATGTACTTTTCATTATAAACACCTTTATTTTTTAGTACAGCACAATCTAATCTTTTACATGAGTGTAGAAAAATTTTAATTAAATGTTATTGGAATCAATGTGAAAAGGTTGAACAATTTCTGTAAAAAAATATTGTCATTCATAATTATTGATGATTATAACTCCTATTTTATAAGGCTTCATGGCCAGCAGATTATCATCAAACTCCTATATTGTCATTGGACTTATTGCTAGTAAAAAAAATATAAGGAAAAAAGTATATATATGACATGCTCTAAGGATGATAATTATTGCTTTCAGGAATATATTATTGACCATGAAATGAAATGCATCAATTACTCTAGTAAAGTGTTTTAATCGGCTGAAACAATTATAATATTAAAACAGAATTGGTTTCTGGAACAACTCTACCATTGATTATAATAAGTAATTCAAGTCATTAGACCACTAAATATGAGTAGACACTAGATAGGGATTTTATGCCCTAACCTTCTTGTGTACATTGATTACTCTGGCTTGCACTTAGTGGCGCTACTGTATGGAGAGTTTTGCCTGTAATTCAAGTCATCTAATCAAATTTGAAGAAAGTATTTAAATTGCTTGATGAATTTTTACTGAAAAAATAGATCATAATTGTGATGGCCACGTAAAGTCGTCGTCACACGTATATATTTATTAATAAAATTAGCTACTAGAAAGTAATAAAGGTAAATGGATTAGCTACTAAATTTTAAAAAAAAGAAGGAAAAGAAAAAAGTTGAAATTCAAATGTCGAAATTACTTTGGATTTTTGTAATAGTAAGAGAAGGGGAGGGGGGTGCATAAAGAAATGTGTCTCTTTCTCTCTTTTAAAAAAAAACTATTGTAGCAAGTTAAAATGAATTATAAACATAAATTTGAAAAAAATGAATTGTAAACTTTTAAGTAAAATTTAAATGAAATATGTAATGTAAAAACAATATGGCTAGATAAATCAGAGGTGTGAAAGTCTGTTGGACTAATTAAATTCCTCGGACAAAGAAAAATATATAACAAGGAAAAGCTTATAATTACAGCTAAATTAATTAAAACCTACATTCCAGCCACTAATTAAACAAATAGGTTGATAAGAGTTCGTCAGAAAATCTAAAACATTAAATTTACAAAAACAATGAACAAAAGAAAGACAGTAAGAGAGTTACAATTATTATCTGGGCATTCCGAGTAGAGATTTTGAGGAAGCAACAGCTAAAAGAAAATGAAAGAAGTGCATGTCTAGTGGCATTAAAGGGATGTGGGTTCCTATTCAATCCATCTCACCAGACTCCCAATGTAAGATCTATGCCCGACCAGCTAGAGAGACCGCCGTTTCTGTGACTGAACAACTTAAGATCTACCTAAAGAATCAACAAGAAGTAAAAAAAACTGGAACGAGAAATAACCCCACAAACTGAGAGAGAAAATCAATCCAGCCAACAGTGAAGGACATACCGTCTCTACAAAAAAAGGGATGATCTCCCACTGGACGGTAAAGAGCGATCGAAGGAAATGCCCATGGAAACAACTACAATGAAAACCTAGGTAAAAAGCATGCATGCATATTTTATTTTTATATTCGCAAATAAATAAAGAAGGAAAGAACCAGACAATAAAATCTAATTAGAAAGAAATAATCTTGATAGACTTGAACACTGTCCAGTATAATTTCAGGAGAACTTAAATACATAACTTTAATATTCAATATGTTTTACTCTATTTATCATTGCTATGTAATTTATATAAGTGTGTAATTTTTTTATTATTATGTATTTTTTTAATTTCCGATTTTTTCTTCACTATTGATAACTATGTAATATTAAATACGCTTAACGTATATAGTGAAATTAAAATTCAACGATTATATTAATATTTCTTAAGGCTAAGCGCTTTCAGAGCTTACACTCATATTCATAGCCTTTTAACGTAGTAATTTATGCAAATCTATGCAAGCTTATTTATATTGTCCATCTCTTTGAAATGGAAAAGCATGTGTCTCTCCTGTTTATTGCTTTCAAATCTCTTGATATATACCATGCTTCTTTAACCTTCCTTTTGATGTCATTTCTTTCAGTTGCAATTATCCTAGCATTTGCAGGTTCAAATTCATGATTAGCCTCCTTTTGATGGTCCACAAATACTGAGCTGCCTTCGTTTCTTCTTAATACTCTTTTGTATAAGTATTTATGCTGAGCCACTCTGTTGTTTATAGTGGCCCGGGTCTCACCATAGTATACTGCACCGCAGTTTGCCTGAGGGCATGCCAACTTGTACACTACATGTGGTGTTGATTGTAGGTCAATTTTGTCCTTAGAATTGTTCAAAATCCTGTTGGTGTTTGGAGGGGTTCGAAAACCTACTGTAAATTCATTCTGCAATTTTTTGACCAGTTTTCTAGCAATGTTAGGAATATATGGCAGACATATGCATTGTTTTTTGTCCCTGCTTATTAGATTAGAGAAGAAATTCTTAAAGAAATTGAGATTTCTAGCTAATAAACAAAACGTTGTTTTAACTGATATGGGAATAGAAGACACGTATGTTAATTTGTCTAGTGTTAGACCATCGGCTGAAATTAGATCTATCCTGAATCTTGGACCTAAATTTGTAGGAGGAGGATGGAATCAACCCAAAATGGAAATAATAGCAGACACGGAAGCAGCTTTAATAAATTATCCTATGAGAGATAATGTTATTTATGAGATTAACAGGATCATTAGTGATAAGAAATTGAATACTGAAAATAATGGCTGGAACAATAAAGTCAAGAATGCGAAAAAGTTCTTTAATGAAAATAAAATTATTTGTCTTAAAGAGGACAAAGGCAATCGCTTCGTAATAATGGATGAAGAAGAATATAAAGGAAAGATGAGAATACAAATTCAGAAATTGGGCTTTGAGTTTTCAGCTGAAGTTAATAATAAAATGAACAGAGAAAAATTTATCTCTTTAATCCTACGCAAACATAAAAATAAAGGAATAAATCAAGCTGAATATTATAGAATATACCCATCTGCCACATCACAACCAAGAATGTTTGCGAATGCTAAAATGCATAAACAAGGGACTCCATTAAGACTAATGCTTGACTTTGGAGGTGTACATTATGCAAACACAGCAAAATTAATAAATTCGTGGTTGATAGAATTAATAGGATTTGGCAAATATACTATAAAATCTTCTTTCGAGTTTGTAGACTTAATTAAAAATGCAGCCATCGATGACAGTTTCAATATAGCAGCCATAGATATATCTGAACTCTACGGATCGATTAATAGAAAAGGTTCAATCAGGATAATTAAAGAAGAGCTTCAAAATAATCATTGTCCTGAACAGAAAATAGAGTTTATCATTGACTTCATGAATTGGTTGGATGAGAACATATTTGCGACATTTGAAAATAGATGGTATAGGATGAATAATGGATGGCCGATGGGACTGCCTATGAGTGGCATTGTATCTAGTATTGTAATCGGTTATTTTGAAAACCAGATTATATCAAAGTTCCAAGAACAAACACATGGAATAATTTATTGTAGGTATGTAGATGACATTTTCATCGCAGCACCTAAACTTATAATTAAAGCCATTCAAGATGAACTGCAGGCATATACCAACTTAATATTTAACTGCACTGAAGAGAGTGAGCTTAATACAATTAATTATTTGGACCTAATAATTACAAGAACACACAGATGCATTAATTACAACATGAAAGTAAAACCATTGAACATTAGAGGATACATCCATACTAAATCGAAAACACCGAGGGCCCACAAATTGGCAGGGCTTTCTGCCTTTTTGTTCAGGAATTACCATTTGTGCAAATATGAAGAAGAAAGAAGAATAAATATTAACCAATATGTTAATGATCTGATGAAGGTTGGTTATGATTTAATAACCATCAACAGAAGAATTAAAACATTTTATGAAAACATAACCAAACCTAGCAGGGACAAAAAACAACGCATATGTCTGCCATATATTCCTAACATTGCTAGAAAACTGGTCAAAAAATTGCAGAATGAATTTACAGTAGGTTTTCGAACCCCTCCAAACACCAACAGGATTTTGAACAATTCTAAGGACAAAATTGACCTACAATCAACACCACATGTAGTGTACAAGTTGGCATGCCCTCAGGCAAACTGCGGTGCAGTATACTATGGTGAGACTCGGGCCACTATAAACAACAGAGTGGCTCAGCATAAATACTTATACAAAAGAGTATTAAGAAGAAACGAAGGCAGCTCAGTATTTGTGGACCATCAAAAGGAGGCTAATCATGAATTTGAACCTGCAAATGCTAGGATAATTGCAACTGAAAGAAATGACATCAAAAGGAAGGTTAAAGAAGCATGGTATATATCAAGAGATTTGAAAGCAATAAACAGGAGAGACACATGCTTTTCCATTTCAAAGAGATGGACAATATAAATAAGCTTGCATAGATTTGCATAAATTACTACGTTAAAAGGCTATGAATATGAGTGTAAGCTCTGAAAGCGCTTAGCCTTAAAAAAATATTAATATAATCGTTGAATTTTAATTTCACTATATACGTTAAGCGTATTTAATATTATATGTATTTTTTTATAAATGTGTGTGAGTGTTATTAAACATATTTATTCTTAAATTGCGTGTACTTGCTTTATTCTCCTATCACAAGCTACGACAGGGGGGAAACGGTAATTTATTGATAAAAGGATAAGGCTGATATTAAAGGTATTCGTGTGCTGCTTGTTTGTGAGAATCTTCCCAATTATATAAAATAAATAGCAAGCGCTGGACATTTGTAAATTTCTTGGAAATAGTTTTGCTTTGTTCAGCAGCCAAGAGTTATTGGCCGGGAAATATAACGCCAAGATAATATGTACGTATTGCCTCGGGTTTGGTCAATGGTACAGATATGAAGTAAATTTGTATTTGCTCTCTGCTTGCATTGTAACGGCATTGGCTATTAATTAAATTGATCATAAACAAATAAATGAAAGGAAGAATAGAATACTATAAAATAAATGTAAGTGAAAATAAAATGTTGCAAGATAAAAATAAATAAAATAGTAAGTAGAATAAAATAATAAAATAGAAACCAAATGATCAAACAGGCCAAAAGTCATTTTTCTGTTACATAATATATTAGTTAAAAAAAACTTTAATGACTTTTGTTCTAATAGGTCTGCTTTTAAGCCTTATGTCGCCATTCCAACAGAATAAAATCCACAATCAGAAGGTATTCTGATAATACTCTATTTCAGGAGTCCCCAACCCTATGCCCACGGGCACCATGGCGCCCGCAGACCATTTTACATGTGCCCACCGCTATCCGAATACAATAAAAAATTATTTATCTGATACAAATAAATTTAATTTTTAAAATTTCTTATAAATTATTGTATTATATTGTAATCAAATTGTAGGGCATGCTATACTTTTACAGCGTAAAAATATAAACGTTAATTATATGTTAAAATTTTATTTTGGAAATAAATATTTTTTTGTACATTATATGTATTATTAACAATATTTTGGAAATAAATATTTTTTTGTACATTATATGTATTATTAACAATATCCAACTATAAATTTACATTGAAAAAATAAATGGTGCTTACCACCTGGCCGGTATTATAGAATGTGCTCTTAAGTGCAAAAAGGTTGGGGACCCCTGCTCTATTTACTATATTGGTTCAATATATTCAATCCAAGAATGTTATAATAATCTCGTAATTCTACAACGTGATTGAATTGTTGCAGACACTTTCCAGGGAAATATTAACCGGTTTAGAAAAAAATGACTCTCCATTCATCATACATTTACGTGAAATATCAAGAAACTTAAGTTAAAGGTTTGGCAGGAAAAAAAACTTATTGTTTTTTTAATAAATTCAGTTAAATTTAGATGTCTTAGTATATAACACCGCTAAAGAAAGTATTTTATTCTTCAACTTTTATAAGATGCTAAGATTATCTGTTATCTTCAAAAAAGTTTTTTTCTACAAAACTTATTACTCTTAGAAATTAGCCTACAAAAAATACTTGCAGTCATTTATCCTATTAAAGTAAATCACAGAAGCCTTTCATACAAAGAAACTAGCAATTGTCAAAGATGACACCCATTTGAGCCATCTGCCATCATCAAAGAAAAATAATAAACCAGTAAATTGAAATAAAGTTCTTGTTTTACTTCACCTTCGAGCAATGGTAAGTTTTAAATTGCGCTTTACGCAAAAAAGTGAAGCTTAGTATTATTATAAGAATTATCCAGTTTGGCGCTTAAAATCTCGATGTAAGCCGATACTCCCAAAATAGGCCATGAATATGGAGATCTAAGTTCCCAAAGCAGTAAGGCGAATAATTATTATAAGCGCTATTTAAAACAAACCAGTAAATTATATTTGTAAGTATTTTAATTATTCATTTATCATTCGTGCTTCCATGATTACACCTCTGTAACCTTTTTCAATTATTTTACTTTATTTACAAATAATTTCATACTTAGTGAGTATTTTCACTGCAATCCTAACCAATTTCTTTCTAGCCATAATATAATTACACCTGATGATGAATTACAAATCAGTAATATTCATTCTGCAAATATTGATAAACTGTTTTTCTAATCGATGTAAAATCACAATCTCATATCAAATTCTAATGGCACTCTTTAATTGTATAATGTTATTTTATTGTATTACATAGAAAAAACTACTGCATAGTAAATCGAAAGATTTCACGCTATATGTTTATAATTAGAACTCAGTGAGTTGAGTGTGAAGATATTTAAGATTCACGCTTTCAGATCTAAGTACTTTGGACTGGCTTGGATATATACAAAGACAAGTAAAGAAGAGAGTGGAACTGCGGAACCACTCTTTTCTTGTTAAATTCTCTATCCCAGTATTTGTGATCTGATTGGCTAAGCCGCTTGAGAGATTTGCACTCTCTCAGTTTAATTTCAAATACCGTCTGCGTTTTGTAAAATAAATATTATTTACATTTATTGTATACAGTAAGTATTACTGATGTATAAATATATTTCTGCTCAAGGATAAATTTTAGCCTTTGTCATTTGCTGCTTCAACTAATGATATCAAAGGTATCGAATCATTAACATATGATATTGTTATATATCATGTTTTAAAGTATCAAAAATATCATTTCATTCTCAAATCCACATGTATTTCTTATCAGGTAGTCATTGGCCCACTGCCTCAAGTCATTGGTCTTTTTTCTACATGATCTGTATTAAATTTTTAGGTATTTTTTTTCAGTATTTATATAAATATTTTTTATTTACATTCAAGGCTCTTGATTACCCAAATATTATCAATATTTCTTATGGCAAAATTTTTTTCATTGTATAAACTTTATCACTATAATAACATTGAGCAAGGATTTATATACATATAATCAAATATTGTAGAAAAGCTAAGCCGTTGCAGAAAATTTTAACTTCAATATTTTTTTTTATTAAAAACTTCATAGCACATTAAGTAACTTTTTTTATATTTTTTATTAAGAAGTAAATTTATTTTGAAAACTTCATGAATTATGGTACATAAATTGCTTGAAATTAAGGATTCATAGGTGTCCCGCTGCATGCTTTGCCCACACAAGGGACCTGGTCATATTCAGTCCTGTGGTTTTGTCTGCACTGGTCTATCACTGCGTAGTTAACTAAATTCCATGGGATCCTCAATTATTTGTGGCACCCTGACTATTAGATAATTAAAACCAAGGTTTGTCAGGTCACTCTTTGCATTGCAGGGGTGTTTTCATCCCTTGCGGAGATAAATCTGCAAATTTAGGGACCCACTATTTCCTGCAACTTTGCCAACCTCAATGGTGCATTTTGACCACCATTTGCAGTTATCTTACTTACTGCAGCACGATATAGCTTTACCATCCATTTCTATAGTTTGGACAGAATGTTAGTAATATTTGATATCTGGTCTAGAGCCATCTGCTCCCAGGTCTCAGAGAAGTTTAGCCAGGGCCATTATGTGATCTCTAGTTCTTAACTTAGACATGAATTCCTTGAAAACTCCCATGGACTTTTTATGTTGGACTGGAATACAAAGAGACACCTGGTGAGCCATTTTGCGAATAGTATTATGATGGCCATCCGGATTGTGGCGAAAGTTCCACTCCTCATTGCTTTACTTATATTCAGAGTAGACACACATCCTGACCAGACACTAGAATGCAGTCTTATTTCAAGATCTACGAGTTTCTTGCAGTGAGAGAATATGTGGTCCATTGGACATGAGTTCCTTGAAAACCTCCCATGGACTTTTTATATTGGACTGGAATACAAAGAGACACCTGGTGAGCCATTTTGTGAATAGTATTATGATGGCCATCCAGATCATGGTAAAAGTTCCACTCCTCATTGCTTTACATATATTCAGAATAGAGGCACGTCCTGATCGGACACTAGAATGCAGTCTTATTTCAAGATCTACGAGTTTCTTGCAGTGAGAGAATAGTGGTCCATTGTCTTTTCATCTTCACCACAGAGAGCAATGTTTTTGAACTTTCTGCAATCCACCATAAATTGCCTTGTGGGAAGCACATTGAGTTGGTATTTTATAATGAAATTAACAGCTCCATAGCCCAAGATCTAGCTTTCTTAAGCAGTGACCTTATGGATATGTCTAGTCTTCCTGGGTTTTTTTCTGGCTGGGATACATGTACTTAAATGATTTTTTTGTTGCTAAATAACTGACAAGTGTTCGGTATGAGCCCCACCACATAGACCTCCATTTCCACTATCCATTTGCCTTTTTATAGGCGGTGGGGTGTTAGTAGGTTCTACTGTACTGGCAATTTGAAAAGAGTCTGTCTCTTTTGATGCCTTAAGTACAGCTATCACCCTTTGCATGTATAGTACCTGTATCACATGCAACCCAAGACCATTCAAATCCTTAGGTTTCTGCATTTTCTGAAGACTAATGCAGACTATTTTGTTTGGTGTTTTTTTCCCAATGCAGCTGGGTACATGCTGCATTAATGGTGTTCTGAAAGATCTTGTTTGGTTTGATGATTGGAAGGTAGTATGCAATACGAGGGAAGACCAACATATTGAGCAGTGTCATCTTGCCTGGCAGTGACAGGGAGATCAATGACAAGGTGCAATAATTTATTTTAGTCTTCTCTATGAGCATATTTTGTATATGCAATCCCATTGCGGATTTTGACAGCGCCACCGGGAAACCTAGTAGATTTTGGGGCATCCCAGTGAATTTGGATGTTAGGTTCTTTCCTTTGTTGATCCACCATATTGCAGTTTTCATAGGATTAACTTTTAGGTGCTACTTGGCAGCATATTCATCTAGGAGTTGGTAAAGCTGGGGAAGGAACTTTGTAGATGGAAGGATGATGGTTACATCATCTATATATGAGATATGATGAATCAACTCCCCAAATGCCAGAACATATATGCCAGGCAATTTGTCCTCTATATCCTTTAAGAGGGGGGCAATGTATAAGATGAAACACAGGGTGCTAAGCAGTGACCCCTGGTGTATGGATATGTATGGCTGAAACTCTGGGGCAGAAAGCCATCCAGAGTTACATGAATTGTTCTATTGAGCAGAAGGTTGGCAATGATCTTGACATATATCAAGGGGACCCCATAGTGCCTGAGCACAGTAAATAGCTGGCCAGGCACCACAGAGTCAAAGGCCATTGCAAAATCCAACTGGACAACAATGGGTTGAGATTTCCTCTTCTCCCTGACATATTCTGCCAGTATCATGAACTTCTGGACTGCATTCCTTGTAGAGTGGCCCTTACAGGAAAATTGGTACCTAGAGATCTTTATTAGCAGCTGTTGCAGCATCTTTAATTACTGATTCTACCATTTTTGTAAGGAGAGGCGTCATTGATATTGGGTGTAAATTTGTAAGACCAGAAGGATTTGTTTTTTTTTTTTTTAGGGTTGAGATTTTCTCTTCTCCCTGACATATTCTGCCAGTCTTGACTGCATCTCTTGTAGAGTGGCCCTTATGGGCAAATTGGTACCTAAAAATCTTGCAGCAGCTACTGATTCTACCGTTTTTATAAGGAGATTGTATTATTGATATTGGGTGTAAATTTGTAAGACCAGAAGGATTTGTTTGTTTTTTTTTAGGAATGGTACCAGAGCAATCAGATAAAGGTCAGAGATGGGCTGGAATTCCCCTGCCAACACATTGATCACTCCTAGTACCACGGGTGCTGTGAACCTACACAGGTGGATAAGGATGAACCTCGGTATCCCATGTAGACCCGGATGGGTGTTTTCAGGATATGCCAGCAGTCGCTGAGTGATATGATCTAGCATGATACCATGGTCACTCGTCTCCTCCCACCAGATATCTCCAATACTATATGGCTGGCTCTGCAACTTGGCCTTGAAATGACTATGAATTTTACTTAGCATTCCATCTCCTATGAAATTGTGGTTACCTATCGTGATCATGGAAGGTGTAGGTCTTTTCTTGGCACCAATCACCCATCTTAGATAACTTTGTGTCCAGTTCTGCGCAGACAGGTGTATCTTGGCTCTCTTGACTGTGATGTATTGGCCTAGCACCCTCTGTCTTTCTCTGTATTGGCTTTTGAGGCTTAGAATCTCCCCAAAACTTGCTCCCATTGTTGAGAGTTTTGTGACCTCTCTACCCAATATGTTCAACTCCCTGAGTAGCTTGATCGGATCTTTGGTGTGGGAGGTAAAGGTGTTAATTAGCCCTCTTAGGATGCTGACAAAGGTTGAACAGGACTGGAGTGGTGGTAACGTCAGAAGCCATACCTTATGGAATAGTATGTACACCTCTGAAAAAATACACTCTGGGGTGTTGGCCTTGTTTAGCATCCTGATTGTCTTGGATTGGAGCAGAGGGGTCAGCAGCACTTGGTTTAAATTTAGAGATATCAACATGACAAGGTGATCAGTAAATGGCACTATTTAGAATAATAAATCTATGAGGGTCTGATGCTGTCACGTGTAGAATGAGTACGCATCCTCTGGGAAGCAGCTCTCTCCACCCAACAACACACGGTTGACAAGATGCAGGTATTTGAGAGTGAATTTGCTATAAACCATGTTGAAATTTCCGAATAAGATAGTTGGTGACACTGCTGAAGCTACAATGGAGTTAATTCTATTTACCAGAGATGACGGCACCTTTATTGAGATATACATACATTAAAATTAAGGTATAATTTGCAATGGTTATTTCCACTATCAATAGATCATGATTCATGTATAATATGCAATAGTTATTTCCACTATCAATAGATCATGATTCATGTATAATTTGCAATGGTTATTTCCACTATCAATAGATCATGATTCATGTATAAAGTTCTAGTATGAGTTTTTTTGCTAATTACCATGGCTAATCCTGAATGAGCTGTGTCAGCTGGGAAGTATTGTAGGACTTCGAACTGACCCAAGATATTATTAATTCTGTGATTAGAGTTTTTGTGTGGCCTTTGTCAGTGAGGAGCCTTGGATCTGAGGGCACTGCACTTAGATCTTAGGATCTAATGCAACCCTCCAGAAGCCACCTTTTATCTCTACTTAATTACAAAACTATGAATCGTAAATTGAAAAACAATAACATTTTCAATCTAAGCTCATTAGCTTATGTAGTCGTATAGGTCTGAACTCAGTTCAGTATCTAATACATTTTGGTATCTTTGGTTCTTTAATAACCATAGACACAATTATCATTAGGCAGAATTGGTTTTAAGACAATAAACATCACATGATCACCAATTATAAGCAAGCATAAGAAATGGTGATATATGTGATGTTTATTGGCTTCAAACAATTCTGCCTAATAGAATAATGGTGGATATGGTTATTAAAGAACCAAAAATACCAAAATGTATTAGGTACTGAACTGAGTTCGGACCTATATGACTATATAAGATAATGAGCTTGGATTGAAAATATTATTGTGTTTTCAATTTTAAGATTCATAGTTTTGCAGTTAAGCAGAGATAAAAGGTGGCTGCTAGAGGGTTGCATTAGATCCTAAGATCTAGATGCAGTGCTCTCAGATTCAAGGCTCTTCACTGATGAAGACCACAAGCCAGAAACTAGTCTGGGGATATTGGATGAGTAGGCACTAGATGGGGATTTTATGCACAAGCCTTCTGGTATCCATAGATTACTCTGGCTTGTACCGAGTGGCAATTCTGTATGGAAAGTTTTGTCTGTTTTAACCTTTTAACCGCTAATTATATTATTGGTTGTATGAGGTAAAAATCAAATCTTTTAATTGGCCAACTCACAAACTGAAGACAAAGCCTATTGTTAAAACATATTCGCCTATAATATTAAATTCAACTCAGATACGTTTATAAAAAGTATATTACTAATTTTGCAGGTTATGAAGAGAACGAAAGTTCTTTCAAAAATAAATTGCTATTTATTTATTCTAAAATATTCAATTTCGGCAACATAAAAGCTATAATATAAACAAAAAGGTCGACTTTTACATTATAGAAAAGTAAATATTTCTTTTAAATATTTCTTTAATATTTTTACTAAAATCTTCAATATTTTTCGAAAATAATTTTGTTTTTTTAGTATATTTTTTAAAAAACTAGTTTAATTTCTGAAATTATATTTTTTTAATACTTAAAATTGCATTCGAAATGAAAATCTCAGCGTTTTTCTTTATTTTCTTTGATCAGGCGGTTTCTTTGTTCTTTCCAGCCAATCAGAATGTCTTTTTCGGCTGAGAGCATGCTAAGAACCAATCACAAGTAATGTTCTTTCTTTGTTTAGGTTTAAATGCGTTTTTTTTTTATTTTTTACTTGTAAAATAATTCGGAAGAGGGCACCATCTTACAGAACTTTTAAAAACCTATTCAAAACCTATCAAACGAATTTTTTAGCATAAGAACTGGCAGACTTAGAGTGACGTCAGATGTCAACGAGGAGCTTCGTAGGAGGCGGGAAAAGGGTTAATGATTTGGAGAAGTGAAACTACAGATCAGAAAAACTGGGTTAAAGTTGAAGAACCAAATCTTCAAGTGATGATTATGATAATAGTGAGATAAATATTTTAAAAAAGAACATATACATTCATTTTTCTTCATCTTGTGATGAAAATTGACGCTAATGAAATAGAAAAATACAATTTCTAAGTGTTTTTAAATTAGTCCATTTTAAGAAATATTAAACCATAATGTAAGAGTGGCTGGCACAAACAAATATGTATATAAGGACGAATTAAACACATTTACAATTTTTTAAAAAGAAAATTATTTAATTTTGTGTAAAATTCCAATAAGAAGAAAGATATTAGTCAAAATGTTGATTTTACTACTCATTTTACAGCCATGTTATCACATTTTATGTTCATAGTTCGGACAAACAATAGTAGGGTTCATTCAGGGTTGCCGAAAGAGAGTTGGCATTTATAATGGAATGTGCTTCGAGGTAAGAAAGTCAAACCATCGCAGTGATACTAAGAAACAACATTTTGTAAATGTGTGTTTGTTTCATTTCCTCTAAATAAAGTTATAGGTGGCCATTTTTCAAAATAAATTGTTGCCAGATGTATATGAAATCGTACCCACCAGACTAATACGTAAGTGCCCAATGAACAATGGCCAAGTAATGAAATTAAAATTTTTATTATTAATAATTTTTTAATTCCATATATATATTTGAACCGACAGTGGGTAAATGAATTAGCGAGTTCTGAGATAGCAGATAAGCATTTCTTCTGCATTTACTTTATTATAGTACACAGGCAAAACTCTCCATACAGTAGTGCCAACCAGAATAATCAGTGGATGTCAGAAGGCTTGTGCATAAAATCCCCATCTAGGGTCTACTCATCCAATATCCCCAGACTAGTTTCTGGCTTGTGGCCTTCGTCAGTGAGGAGCCTTGGATCTGAGAGCACCACACCTAGATCTTAGGATCTAATGCAACCTTCCAGCAGCCATTTTCTATCTCTACTTAACTACAAAACTATGAGAATCATGTGATGTTTAGTGGTTTAGTATAGTAATTGGTAAACAGCCTTTTAATGATCCACTGTCGGATGAAGGCTTCTGCAATGATCCTTCATAAAAGAAGAATGAAGGTTACCAATCAAGAGAAAATTTAATACCTTTAACTTAATAATTAGATACTCTTTTGTTGACTAATGTTGGATAGTTATCTTGAAAGACTATGGATTAGATAAAGAAAATTCGTAACCTGACTAGAACCCAAAAATCAAGTTTTTTGAGCCGAAGCCTTTACTTCGTAAATGTAAATGGAGTTAAATCTAGAGAGGTAATGACTTTGATACAAATTGTTCATTACAGATGTTTTATATATTGCTATGTTTTCATTACAAGAAAAAATTCCTAAACATTTTATATGTAAAAATAATATTAGTTTTGTTTTGTTTTTTTATAAAGGAAATTGAAAGCTTTTATTTTTTTATTTTAAATCTAATAGTTAATTGTTGGATTTTTTTTTTTTTTTACAACAGCTGTCATCTTGCTCAAAAGAAATGGTAATCTTTACAAAGTTTGCTCTATTTCTTACCTTCCATTGTTAAAAAAGAAAAGATATTTTTATGTTTGCTTTAAGCAGGTAACAACTTTACTGTAATTAAATTGCTTGTCAAAACAAGGCCATTTGAATATTTGCTCCTAGATTTTATTTTATTCAACTTATCAGATGAAAGAAACGTTTCCTTTTCCAGTATTCAACATTGGGAAGATATTTTATGGAGTTTGTTTTGAGGAGAAAAAAAGCTTTCGCTTTCATTTGAAGGAAGAAAATTAAACAATTTCTTCAAATTATTATATTTCTGAATAGACTTCCATTATGCATTTGCATACATTAATTTTATGTTTACTTCATTTTTTTATTCTTTTTTTTTTTTACAAAAGTTCTGCCCTATCCCCCTCTCACCATTACGTTTCTAAACATTTAAATCATCCAATAAAGTATAGTATTCAATAGCTTCAATAGTTTATTTAATAGGCAAATTAATCTAAATCCTTGTTTGTAATTTGACAGAAAACAACATTTTAATTGGAAAAAATATATTTTCCACAACCATTTATTTTTATTTAAATTTTATATTTAAAAAAATAAACAAATTTTTATGCTAATTAGTTTGTAGATGAAAAAATATTTTAAATTATAAATTGCTTCTCTGCAGTAGATTTTTTATTTTAATAAACTGCAAATATTTTTTTTTTAAAAACAAAAACAAATAAACTTCATGTTTGTTTGAGGGAGTTGCGTATATATATATATCAGTAGGGACACTGCTTTTAAGGCAGCTGTGCTGACCTCTCGACCACCAACACTTGACTAGGGAAAATTATATTTGCCCATACTTAATTTTTTTTTTTTTCTCTGGCCACGTATATGTTTGCTATGTTATGTGGGCCACAATATAGTACACTATACTTCATGATATAATAATGTCAAAAAAATTAACCAAAATGGGTCCAAGTGTTTATTCAAAAATTTAGGGTGATTTTTGATATTGGGACAAACTTGACTATTTCAGATAATTCAGATTTATAATTGTTACATGTTACTTTTAATATGTCATCATAGTCGAAAATCAAACCGTATCGATATATGTTCTTCACATATTTCATTTTAGAATAGGATGATTCTCGAAGATACGTTACTATGAATAACATGAGAAGCATTTAAGGACATTTACTGATTTCTAAAATCATAATCTTTTCCCCTCTCTTTTTTTTTAAAAAATAACCTCCAGATTTATATCATTTTTGAACCTGATAAATTAATTCTTCAAATAGTTTTGCATAATTATATTCCAATGCAGCTAATAATGTAATAATTGCTATTTCTAAGTGAAAGGGATTTTCTACAAGCAACAGATAATTCTTAATATGTCTTAAATCCTGAAATCTGCTTTTAAATTCCTTTTATAATACAGCTAAATAATTTGAAATGGTTATAGAATTTTCTAAAGAAATATCAATATCATCTTATTTGGCTTTCTTTACATTTGGAAAATTGTGCAGAATTTAGTTTTTGTATTTTTTTATAATGGATATTTGGTTTCTCTTTGAAAGCAAATACTTTATTCTCCATCTGCAAAATAAGTTTTATTTTCAGTCTGCAGATCACAAATGAATTCATCAATTTTTTCTGTGATGTTGCACAGGAAGACTAAAAGACACTACCATTCATCATTTTTAGTTCGCTGTAAACATTATTGTTTTTATCATAAAAATAAAATGATTTTTTATCCTAAATAAAATAAAAAAAAGTGATCTAGAACTTTTCCTCTTCTTATCCTTTACATTGACATATGTAAAAGAATGTCATTTTATAATTACCGTTTATTTCTTACAAAAGATTTGAATTTTCTGTGGTTCACTTCTTGTGCTTTGATGCAATTCATTGTATTTATGGTGGTTTTCATTATAGCATCTACATATGGACCATGAAGATATGAGCTGCCAAATTTTCTTGTGAATTGATGTAGTGAAATGATACAATTTGTTAATCATTTGGGAAAGCAACTCTTTTTTCAAATCCAGTCAGGAAGACATCCATCAGTGTGCATCTAAACCAATATTTTTTACATCAATATTAATCTTGTCCAGATAATCTGTATCTCGGGTTTGATTTTTCATAGGAAAAAATTTTCAAAAAAACCTTCATGCATTAAATTCTGTTCAGTACAGTATTTAACAAAATTGAACATTGTCATGTTTCTGAAATATTGGTATTAGAATCAAAGGCCAATGTAAAATATTTATAATTTTTCAAATCTATGATGTGATCAAAAATGTGTTTTTGTAACATTCTCAATATGTCTAATATAGGTAGACTCGGAGATCTGGATTTTTTAATTGGTAATATTATTTGAATTTTATTACTAAATTTATCAAATAATACTTTGAAAGCATTGATAAAAAAAATCATTTACAACTTCTGTTCATTTAATATTCAATATATAGGATTCTTTGAACTCATGACCCTCAACTCTCCACACTATCTCATAGCACTGATACACTTGACTACATGTATGTCTAAAAGATAAATAATCACCAATATACTATTTTGTGCTAACCCAGCACTCATCAGTTGGTCCACATTATTATCTCTACACATATATACAGTAAGTGCTCAGATTTATATTAAGATAGCCAATCTTCATACTTTAATAGACAGGCTTCAATCCACTCCATCCCTCCAATTCTTCAGCCATCCATCCTATTGACAATTTGATGATGGAACGCTCAAAACCCTGCTTCAGTAAATGGTTTCATATCCATTATGAAGTATGTTACAATTTTCATGTTTCACTCTTGTAACATTTCTTCTTGTGATATTGCCAATGTCATAACATTTTGTTGTTATAGTGACTTCCTGAAGAAAGTTAACTTTTTACATTTATTAAAGACACATGAAGAAAAGTCACATTAAATGTTTTGGATTTTGCATTGTAGCGATAAACAATTTTTTAATATAACACTTTCTTGACAAATTAAATAAATTACTGAACCATATTTATTTTGTGCAACAAAATACTCTTCCCAATTATCTTGAAATAATCTGTTTCATTGGCTATTTTTTGTTTGTATTTTGAAGACACTCCTGCCATTGTGTGCAATTTAGATATAAAATAATGCATTTCAAAACAGTTGTGTATTGATATAATTATACAGCTAAAACAAATGTGTTGGGTAGTGGTTTCTGATTGATGCAAAGGCCAAAGTAGTTAAGTGTTACCGATACCCATTTGTTGATCAATCGTTTGGCATATATCTCAAGATTTTATAAGTTTAGATTAATGAAAGGATATTTCAGACCACACCTAAAAACTCAGTGGGCTGCATGTTGAATACGATAGGATTATTCTACAAAGGATCATATGGTAGTATGCGTGAAATTTAAGGTAAATTACTCACTGTAATAGTATCATGTGATCACCATTTCCTATCCTTGCTTATATGTATAGTGAGTTTTTGCCTGTTTTTAAACAAAGCTTATTCAGCTTAGAGATCAGAGATCAAGGAAGAAACTCAATATTTTTCTAGACTAATCCAATGCTTGTTAGTAAGGATGTGTTTATTGGGTTTTTTTCTTTACTTTTTAGCTAAGAAAAAAAATTTTTCATTGATCATTCCATCCTGAATAACTTGATAGATTAGTTATGAATCAGCTATTGGTAAGAAACCCATTTTGTGACTTTTAAAAACTTATCATTCAAGATTGTAAACATGATAGGCAGATGTGCTAACAGACGATGTACTAATTGCCCATGCTTGAGTTCAGTATCACTAAGAGACAAGCACACATGAGTTCATAGACAGGACTTGGATATAATATATCGCAGAGATCCTACAAATATCAAGCAGTAAAATATGTATAATATTATAATTTAAGCAAATCAGCCCAAACATAAAAACTGAAGAACTATTAATTGTAATACATATTTTGTATTATTCTTATCATATGCTCTTGCTAATGCATTCAATGTATATGTGATCATTCTTTGTTAAAAGATGGGGTTTAGCAATGATTGTCTTAGAAGAGAGGAAACAGATGTGTCTAAGATATTTAGAGAGGTATGTATCAATGAACATATGTTCACTTTGGGAAAATGCACAAATATTGGATAGAGAAGAAAAGCTACAAAGAAGAAAATTGAAAGAAGCTGCCCACATGATCATGATGGACAACCCCTTAGGAAAAGTGGAGAAGTCAGGCGGAACCTCATAGATAAGCATATGAATTTTCTACTGATTGTTGCTTTTAGCAATATGGCTCAGTTGGTTAGACCATTACTTTAAAATTCAAGAATATAAGGGCATAGATTTGATTCCCATGCAAGCACTGTCACAGGTCAGGCCAGTAACATCTGAAGAAGAGGGGAGAGTAATACCTCTTGAAACGTTGTGCATATACTAATGTGTGTTATTAGTAACAGTTGAATGTATTTGGATTATTTAAATAAAGTTAAATTTTTCAAGATACATTCAGTACTTATATTAGATGATGGAAATAGTTCAATATGTAAATACAAATAATTAGTTATGTTTGTTATTAAGATTCGAGATAGACGAGGAATTAAAAAGCAGCCTATGTTATTCTTGCTGCACATATATAAAATATGAGTTCCTAATAAATCTGATTTTTAATTTTACGGCAAATGTAAATAACGAGCCTACATAGGTCGCATTCCCGATAAGTTACTTTTATAATTATATGCTATTCTTTGTATCATCTAATAAAATAAATACGTTTTTACTTATTTATTATTAAATGTGTTTGATAAGTAATTAATAATATAAATTCTTTATTGATTTTTTTTTTAATTTGAATATAATTTATTTCAATTATATATCTCAGTAAAGTTGAGTAAATTTTGAAAGATAATTAAAATGATAAACGTCAAGAATTCTATTAAAAATCCTCTTTTCCTCTCATATAAGCTAAATTCAAAGAAACCTAATAATATCAAATTCACTTTCATTTCCATAAGCAGCCACTATTTATTAACGAATTTGACAGATTATTATTATTATTTTTTTTTTTTGCAAACGAAGAAACTTGGATTGCATTGTCCGCCTCCATTTTTTCAGTCATGTTAATTCTGTGTTTTTACCTACAAAATAATAATTATAAAGAAAAAATATTTAAACAATTATTATTTAACTTATATAAAAACTAAAACGAAAAACAATATATAAAAGTTTCAACGGTTATTATGTTTTTTATGCCGCTGTGCTGGAAGTTGTTCTTATATATTCGGCTTAATAGCCAATTTATATATATGGTTGTGACAACCAGTCTCCACGACCACTCTGAATAAATGTTCTCACCAAAATAGGTTATAAGGCGTTTATTGCATTATATTAGCATAGATATGATATGCATTGGTGTTACAGGATTTAGGCCATTGTATGTACACTACTTTTATTAAAGACAGGCATCACATGATCACCATTCCTTACACCTATACAAGTTGTTGATACATTACATCTATATACCCAAAATTTTTAGCTTGTGTAGAATTGTATTATGTCCTAAGATCTAAGCGCAGTGCTCCCAGATCTAAGGTTTCTTGCTGATGAAAGCCACAAGCTAGAAACTGGTCTGGGGATATTGGATGAGTAGGCACTAGATAGGGATTTTATGCACAAGCCTTCTGGCATTCATTGATTACTCTGGCTTGCAATGAGTGGCACTACTGTATGGAGAGTTTTTCCTGTTTAAAACTAAAAAATATATAGAGATATCTCATTAATTATTTATTTCACTAGGGTTAGTTGCACAAGTAGCAATGGCAGATATTCCATTGTTCTACGGAGTATTTTACTGATTTTCTAATTTATTAGCATATTCCAGCCTTATATTTATTTGACACTAATTACCAAAGTACTTTAATTGCTTTCAAAGCTATTAGAATTCTGTCATTAAATTGTTGTGTCCATTTACTTTATAAATAGACATAGAATTTGTAACTACCATTTCACTATATAAACTCTAGGGATGATACGCACCTCGATTATCTTAAAAATATATTACCCAGATTTTCAAAACATTGAAAAATTTGTATGCTATTTGAACTGTATATCAATTTATAATTTGTTGTTGGCTCTCATTTAAGAATTTGATAATGAAAATTGTTTTAAAGACCTACAGAGGTCCCTAGTGACGATTTTTTCAGACGCTCATTGCTGAGGTTTACAGCCTTGTTAAAACTATTATATTTGAATTGTAACAGCATGGTCACAGATTATAATTTGTCCCTGATATTCATTTAAAAATTCCAGTATTTAATATTAATTGTAAGTCTATCCATAATTAAAGATCAATTCAATTTGTAAACTATCATTTAAGAATTTGGTAAATAGATTAACTAATAAAATTGAACAGTAACGAATGGATATTGAGATAATATTTTTTCTTTTCTTTTGCTTTTTTAATTTTTCTGTTGATTTTTTTTTTTTTTAAATCATAAAAGAAATTTTCTGCATTCTATATAGAAATGTGATTTTCCAATTCGTAAAGTATTTTACAGATAAAATGAGTGAACTAATCAAAACAAAGATGGCGACTAAATAGGAAAAATATCAGAAATTATATTTGTAGGAACTCAGTACTTTATATAAAAATATGTTGATAATTTTAAATGCATTTAATTGTTATAGATATGTGATTTTAATAAAAAGATTGCAAAATAAAATAACTTGAGATTGTTATTTTTCTTATATAGGAAATTTATCGATAAATTACCTGATCAAGGAGCAAAAATTCAACAGACAATTGATAAAATAAAGGAGGAATTATCTGAGAGAGAGAATATTAACCAAGTAACTGATCTTTTGCAAAACATGCAACTCAAAGAAGAAACCTCATCTGGTCTATTATCACCAAGTATTAGCAAGATTGTTCTCAAAGAAAATTACTTCCTGAAAACTAATTTCAAACCCTATAAGTAAGCTAATTTTATTATTATATTATAGTTTTTATTAATTAAATATAAATCATATTCTTCTAATTACATAAATCTGACCAGCATTTAATGTATATGATAAGTCTTCAGTTCTTGCTTATTTCATGCTTTGTGGGCATCTATATCATAATGCTTGTTTTCAATATCATATTCTAATACCTTGCGCAGGCAAAAACCTGCATTTATATATGTAATATAGACTGGATTCGAACTCAGACTTTCACAGGACCCACTACTCTCAGTGCCATCTCATATTGCTGACCCACCTGATCACACACATGTTGAAAAGATAAATAATCACCAATATACATATTTCATGCTAAACCTGCAATCATCAGTTGGTCCAGATTACTATCCTCACACATATATACAATCAGTGCTCAGCTTTATATTAAGATAACCAATCCTCATACTTCAATGGACAGGCTTCAACCTATTCCAACTCACAACTCTTCAGCCTTCTATTTCATTGAAAATCTGATGATGGAACGTTTAAAGCCCTTATTAGTGCCAAGGTTGTCATCCTACCCATGTTGACATATTAGTCATTCTGACCCCTCATGTGCAGGAGAATAATCCATTTATACATAGATATGTGAGGGATGGGTAGACCTTTTATACACTATTTATATAAATTAATACCTTATGTATGTATAAATGGATTATTCTCCTGTACATGAGGGGTCAGAATGACTAATATGTCAACATGGGTAGGATGACAACCTTGGCACTAATAAGGGCTTTGAACATTCCATCATCAGATTTTCAATGAAATGGATGGCTGAAGAGTTGTGAGTTGGAATAGGTTGAAGACGGCCATTAAAGTATGAGGATTGGCTATCTTAATATAAAGCTGAGCACTGATTGTCTATATGTGTGAGGATAGTAATCTAGACCAACTGATGATTGCTGGTTTAGCATGAAATACGTATATTGGTGATTATTTATCTTTTCAACATGTGTGTGATCGGGTGGGTCAGCAATATGAGATGGCACTGAGAGTAGTGGGTCGTGTGAAAGTCTGAGTTCGAATATCATATTCTGTACTTTTTTTCTAACGAAAATCTGATTTACATAAAATTCAACTTAAGCAAAGAGTCACAAAATGGATTATTTATATAATTAGAAATTCTGTATCTAGTGGTTGCTATTTTAGCATATATTATTCAAAAAAATTATATTCAAATAATATATTTACTATATATTTATCGAATGTGATTAACTACCTTGTTAGCTATAATAGTGAATTAATCTTTAATATTCAATACTTATTTACAAACATAAATTGTCTTATTTTAACCGAATACATATAACAAATAAATTGCTGATAAAATATGAGGAGAGACCCCAAAATAACCGGAATCATTCTCTGGTAAGTGCACGTACCTGTTGTACATGTTTCTGCAGCTATATACCTCTTGCAGCGAGCCTTCTGCATATTTCCGCCAAATGATATCACCATATGAAATCATGGCCACATAACACATTTTTTTATAAAATGCATTTCATGTATTAGTCGATTTTTTGTAATGGCTGAAAAGTTGGAATTATGTGAAATTCTGTTTTCTTTTAGGGAAAATGACAGTGAAAACTGCAGCAGATTACAAGAAAACTGCTCTGGGGAAAACATAAGTTTACAACTAGTTTAACGAAATTATCCAATTCACCATGTCCTAAAAAAGCTTGGTGAGTAAAGTCCAACGTCAATACAATGCTGATATTTCTTTTTTGGCATAAATGGCATTTTTCTCAAAATTAGTTCGTAATGGTTGGTTGTTTTATTTACAAGTTCTGAAATATTTGCATGATGCAGTAAAATATAACATCCCATTTCGTGGCAAAGTGAAGAGCGCAAGCTTCACAACGATAATGCCTCAGCATGCAGTCTAGAGTGTGAAACAATTTTTAAGTAAATTCAGCATGATCCAGCTTATCTATCAATCATGTTTACTCCATCTATTAACCATGTGACATTTTTTTTATTCTCTCGAATAAAAAAATGCCTCTTTGTTTTTTTTTGCGGACTTAGAAGTTGTGAAGAAAAAAATGAAGCAGGTATTAAAAGGCTTCACTTTGTGTGTCCGAACTATTCGGAAAAGTGAAAACACATTTAAACTGATGTACTGTATTAAATGGACAGTATTTTGAAAGAGATTAACTTTTTATAACACTTAGAAACAATTTTTTATTATGAAATTCCAGTTACTTTTGGGTACCCTCTCATATGTGTGAATTTAAGTCCATAGAACGGAAAGAAAATGTAAAAATTCACACAGTGCATGATATAATTTTTTAGGGAAGCGTATGATGAATTTATTTTAACTATAATGGAATAGTATATTATATTTAATGTATAAAATTATTTTTTTACATTTTACTACTAATTAGAGCTACGTAATCGACAGTGTTTGTATATTTATATTTAATAATAGAGCACGTTTATATTTATTATCTACATATTAATATAATGCAATGTCCATTTATTTATCATAACTGTTTTTTATAGTAACATCAAGTAACTATATGATATATTTATTAGCTTATTTTCAGAGGTCATCCCATTGATTTCTTTCGTGGTTTGAGTCTTACAGGAAAGACAAATGTAAGATTATTAGATTTTCTGTTATTACTGGGGGGGGGGGCTCTACTTTTTTACACTTGCGTAACTGTTTTCATTGGGAAAAAATATTTGTTGTTGTGAAAAGTACCATCTATAATTTATATGCCAGCTTTTTGAGTATAACGTAATCATCTAAAAGGTCATAAAAGTTTTATTTCAATAGAGAGCTGATAATTATGCTGAATAACACCATTAATCTAAAATCTCTTATTCCAAGCTTTTTGGATTTTCTATCCACATCTTTAAAGTATGGGTATAAGCAAATTAAAAAACAACCACATGCCTCTGATTATATGTGCAAAATTAGCTATATAATTTAATCCCGCAGTAAACTGGTATATTTGACAGCTAAAAGTTCTCAAATCAAACTTCATATATCATTTTTAATGCTTGATTACCAGATGACCTCCCAAGCAATTAACCATTTGATTATTACTATTATATATGCAAAATTGAAATAAAAAATGAAATGCATTGATTTCTGAAACAATTGGACTTATTTTTTATCATAGCCTTTAAACGTTGAAATTTGTGATTTTAAGACTAATAATATAAAATTGATGCCAAATAAAATAAATATATGAAGAATTTCAGCAATATCATTTGGATGTAATGATCTTATGGTAAATAATTTAATATAATCTATAAGACTTATTGGTCTATTAACTAATTGGGTAATCCAGATGAAGATATTTATGCATGGGGGTGTGACATTTACTTTCATTCATTTACAGCTATCTGTAGTGCTATTTCACCAGATTGTTGTTAAAAAAGCATCAATGGTTAAACTAATATAGTTTACAAAAAATCTAAAGAGATCAGAATTCTCCGGTAATTAGCAACTTTAAAGTAATTTAATCCAGCTGCAATAGAGATGACTTTTTAAATTCCTTGTTCTCTAATTTTGAGATCATTTGAAAGATTATTTGAGAAGATATTTGGAAATAGCAAAAAAAAAATGATTTTTTGCCTAGTTTATTAAATATTATGATTATTTTTACACAATAATTATGAAGTAATTATATATTATTATACTGATTTTATATGTATATGTTATATTTTTAAAAATAGAAATTAACAATTTCACTCATAATGCAAATAAAGAAAACTATGAGTGGTAAAGTTGCCATGCCTTGTGAAACAGATTAGCAATATCTTTACCAACATAGTGCTGGAAGTTTTTGTGATATTTAAAAAATTATAAATGAAATTTTAAATTTTAGAAATTGATAGATTTAAGATGATTTTACATATATTCATTCCCCATTTTAAAATTAATTTCTGGCAACAAAAATTTTATTAATTTTCTGGGGTTTTTGGTTTGGCTGGCTTTCTTTTACACCATCCAATGAGAAAAGAGTTCATTGTTCTCATTACATATTCAATTTTTTTTTCCAATGTTTGCAGAGTTCAAATATGATTTTTTTAGAATGTTTTTTGTTTGTAAACTTGTATTTGTAACAAATCAAGTCTGATTTATTGAATTCTAATGTAGAATAAAGATTTAATATTAAAATTAAATGTTGGGTGGTTACAAAAATTATCTCCAGGAAGAACAGTAGAAATATCAACCTGTTAAAATGAAGTAACTTAATTATTGATCTGCATTCAGAATATTTATAATGGATAGATTATATGAAGTGAAATTTATTATAAAGGTTTATTGTATATTTTTTTTCTGTGTCATTTATATATTTAATTCTTTTATTATATTACTTCACTCTCACATTCGCTGATATTATGAACTTATTGTTTCTAATAAGTTTCATAATTGATTAGAATTATTTTTTTGGTTTTACACACAAATGACAATTCAAATGTAAAATTAGTCTTCATTTTATTTTATTAGTTAATGTATTAATTAACTTTATGTAATCGAGATTAGTTTTATATTTTTCCATATCAACTATCCAAATTGGTAATGACTACAACAGTATAGAATTGTAAAGAAAGCCTCAAAGGAGTAGATGTATTTTTTTTTTCATATGTCAAAGCATTGACCGGGAAGCGAACCTAAACCAATGTCAGAATTGTAATATTTTCCGTAAATTTTTTTGATGAATGTTGATACTACAAAGGATAGAACAAATGTCTTTACTGTTGAAGATCTTCATAAATATTATGGTCATCGGCAAGGAAAATTAAGAATTGGTACTTCAGATGGTATTTTCAAAGTTCTCCAGTAATGAAGTTACTTATAATTGAAGCAAAATTAAAATAACTATTCTTTTGAAAAGATACAATATTTGGAAAGGTTAGTGTGAAATTAGCAAAAAAGAAAGCCAGCAATGAGGTAGAATGAAATTTCATTTGACAACTTAAATTTTAAATTTATATATTTTACAATTGATGGCCAAATCTTTGGATTATTAGAACTATAGATATTACTAATGAATATCATTAAAGTATGTTATCCCACTGCAAATGAGGCAGGGCCCATTATAATTAAAAATTCATTTGGAATATTAAGATTTATTAGAACTGTAAAACAAAAGTATAATTTTGCATATCAAATTAACTGTTTTTTATCTTTAACTTAATTTAATGATATTTAGTTTTAACTTATAAAAAAATACTAGTATTAATGATATCAATTTTTTCCTAGATGTTTTGATACTTTATTGCATTTCAATATAGATTATTTTCATCATATAGCTATAGTGAAAAAGGTTTTACGTTCATTCAGTGGAAAATATTTTCATTTCCACTAGTAAATAAATTATCAATCGTTGTCATTAGCAGCCATTTATAAATGAATATATCAATTCCAAGTCCAGAATAAGATGAAATAAAGCTATAAAAATAAAGAACAAAAAGTTGTAGATGAGTTATACAGTTGCTACACAAATCACAAATGCTTCCACATGTATCACATGCTGGCCCTCTAATGTATGTGGTATTAAATGATGTCATAGTATTTCTACAGTGAATATTTATGAAAGATTGAATGCAGTCTAATTATCATGAACATATATTTCCAATGAATGAATTGCAGTTTTTTTAATGGTTTTGACATTATCTTTATAATGTAAACCATGATCAATTTAACCATAAATTACTTTTTAATTAAATCTCTGCTATGCAGGTTTGACATGTGTAATATGTCATAATGATATGCCTTTACAATAATAGATTCTAAAGAATCACATTCAGAAAACTAAACAGCATACCGATTAATCTTATGACCTTGACATACTATTATTAGAACATCCTTAAATGAGATTTTTAAGTGCCTTTAAATTATATTGATTAGTTGTTATATCTTTATTTACAACTGTCAAACTTATTCCACTCACAACTTTGACACCATCCACCTCAGATAAATACAATAATGATTATTACTAATCATTTACTAAACTAGAGATTATCTCTAGCACATATTATATTTTTTGTGAAATACCCTGTTCTTTAACATATTAAATGCAGTAACAACACATGGTAATCTGAGTGGAATGTCAGCATCTAAGTATACCTTTATACTTAAACAAAAAAAAAACTATTGGAGATATTTATATTGATTCACAATCTCAAGTTGATAATAACTATCTAAGCCAAAAGTTACAAGGATTTTTCTCTTATTATTGGCTGATAAAGGAATCATGTTTTTATGGGTTGCATTTAGAACCTTTTATATTAGCAGGAATAGGACTATCAGCAACAGACTGTAAATCTGAAAATAAAATGTTCTTATTTTTGATTTTAATTGGTTAAAATTGAAAACTCTCTAAATCTATATTCTATCCTGAAGCCTGGTTTACTAATCCACTTGTAAATTATTACAAAAGCATTGTCATAAACATGAAAAATAAACTTGAGGACAGTATTTATTTTTCATTAAATACCAGTTTTTATTTTAAGTAACAAATTTTCCCCTAGCAATAATTGCTAGGCAACCAGCTGACTTCAAAAATTGCCACTACTCTGTTCATTTAATTGAGCCATTTACTTTAATCAAATCCAAAAAAAAAAGTTTTATATAAATTAGTAAATCAATAGTAGTAACTGAAACACAGGCTTGTTATATACAGTCTTTATATAACCCACCTCTCTCCACTCTGTAGTATATTGTAAATACCTAACTTTAAGATGTATTTAAAGGGAATTTGAACCCAAATTTTCAAGCTTTCTTCAGCTATCCACTCCATCTTATATAATCGATACACATGACCACATACATGAAAAAGTTAAGTGATCTCCAATATACATATTTTATGCTTAACCTGCATTCATCAGTTGATCCAGATTATCATCTCTCACACTGATATATATAATCAGTGCTCAGATTATATTAAGATAGCAAATCTTCAAACTTTAATCAACAGACTTCAATCTTCTCTGCCCTCCAACTCTTCAGCCATCCATATCATTGAAAATCTGATGATGGAGTGCTCAAACCTTTTGTTGATGCCAATATTGTTGTCATACCCATATAGAGTTAGAGGTTGAGAAGATTGAAGTCTGTTCATTAAAGTTTAAAGATTTGCTATCGTAATATAAACTGAGCACTGTTTATATATATATGTGTGTGTGAAAGGTGATGATCTGGACCAACTGATTAATGCTGTTTCAGCACAAAATACATATATTGGAAATTTTGTGTGTGTGATCATGAGTATCAGTTATATAAGATGGAGTGGATAACTGAAGAAATCTTGAAAGTCTGAGCTCAAATCCCTTTTAATTACATCTTAAAGTTCGATATTTACAATATACTAATATTGATTTATTATTCTGACCATCCCTCTGTATATTTAAATGAACATATTAATATTATATACATGAGGGTCAGAGTGACTTAAGGTCAACATGGGTATGACAACAATATTGGCATCAACAAGCATTTGAGGATTCCATCATCAGATTTTCAATGGTATGATTGGCTGAAGAGTTGGAGGGTGGAGAAGATTGAAGTCTGTCCATTAAAGTTTGAAGATTTGCTATTTTAATATAAACTGAGCACTGATTATATATATGTGAGAGGTGATGATCTAGACCAGTTGATGAGTGCTGGTTCAGCACAAAATACATATATTGGAGATCATTTATCTTTTTTTACATGTGTGCAGCCATGTGTATCGATTATATAAGATGTAGTAGATAGCTGAACAAAACATGTTATATAAATTATGCTTTGTTTTCAATACCTTTCTTGTATTTGCTTTGCGGCAAAAAGCATAGTGCTTTTTAATTATCCAAAATTATGCTCTCTGTTACCATTTGTTTATGACTGAAAACAACTTATTGAACAAAATTTTTGAAAATATTTTTGTTATAATGAATAGGTCCATATAATAATAACTTTATAGGTCTATATATTTATAAATAGTGATAATAATAATAATAGTTTTGAACTTTATTTGTTATTTGCGATTAACCCTAATATATCTGAAAATCTGTTCATTATTTATAGAGTCTATCATAAGCCTGAAATAGATATCAGGTGTTATATAGTAGTTTAAAATATCATTACAAAGAAACACTGGATAATTGTCTCTTTCCATGGGCTTTCTTCAGTCTATTATGGAAGAGCAAAAACTAACATTGATCTAACTTAAAAACTCAAACTTCACATATAAAGATGTTCATGTTTTTTATGTAATTTCAAATCCTTCCAAAAATTTGAAATATTTTTTCTTGAAGTATTGCATGTCAAGCATTGTTAGGTGAGAGGGCAGCGCAGCCGCCTTGCAAGCAAGCAGTTGCTTGCAGACAGTTGTTGCGGGTTTGCCTCCTGGCTGATGCTATGACATGAAAATATATATATAATAACACATTAATTCTAATTTAAATTGCATTTGAAAGGAGAAATTCATTTGGCATCATTTAATACAAGAGTGCTAAACTGATTTCTAAATTCATTTTTGCTATCGGTTTTCCTCAGTAAAGAGCAGTCTACTCATCTAGTGCCAATTTTCACTTTTAATATGCTAGTCATATGCTTAGTTCAAACTACAAATATCTTAAAATTTTGATTCAATCACAATTGCCTCTTTGGGATATATAGGCATGACAATAATTTAGTTCATATTGTGGGATTAGTTATGAATTAGATGCAGGAAAAAAAATTGGTATTGACTAAAGCAAATTAAAATAACTGACTTGTCTAACTTACTGTTAATCTGTTAAGTAGCAGTAAACTATTTTACTTCATTGACTTATATTATTCATGTGAACATTAATAATTAAGAAGAACCAGTTAATTGCACAAAAGTGATCCCCAGATTAATTTTTGGCTATTGTTTTTTTTCATTAGAAAGCATATAAGTTACTTGATGATATTTTAATATATATATATTGTAATGGTACAGAGAATTAGGAGGTGAATCTGAGGTGATGGCACTCATCATCATCAACTCCAAGTCACTAGAAAATTTAAATATAAAGATAAGAGGGAATGAAATGAGTCTGAGGGATCTCAACAGACTAACTATAATAACTACAAGTTCACCAGCATTACCCAAAAGTAATAACCATTCATCATCATGAATGATCAACAATAAAAATAAATCAAGAGTCAATCTTGTGACTGGATTTGAAATGGGTCCACTAAAAACCAGGCTAATTATTTAGCCCTCGCCAGCTTGGGCAGATTATTTAAACAATAATTTGGATGCACAAACTTAAGTGCTAATCCATAAGAATATAACAATTTAAAAAAATAATGCTGGGATACTAAAACATGCTGGTCATCATCAATGCTCTGGCCACTTAGTACCATTAATGTACTGACCAATTATAAACTTAATTTCTAATAAATACCAAACTAAATAAAATGTAGTGCATGGACTTTAAAGGATATCCCCTGTGCACCAATCCAGGATCATCATCAACTGGATGTCCCAAACAGTAAATATAAACTTCTTTTATATAACAGACCATTATGCGCAAATCTAGCTTAGGAACAAAAGCACTATAATTGTTATTGTGAACAAGAGATATAATACAACATATAATAATTTATATTTTAGGACTAAATAAATTCACTGGAATAACTTTAAACAATGAAATATAAATTTATTATTAAATTAAATTAACGTCTGTCCAATATGGCTATACATTTAAATTAAGCCCTCTGATTTTGATTAATACCAAAAAGAAATCCACTATTACATTGTAATTTACATTACAATAGGTTTACATAAAACATCTACATATCAGCATACAGATGTGCAGTATAATAATTTATGAACATATTTGAATTGTCATAATCTTATAAATGAAATTTATTTTTATAATTATAATGACTGATTTAATATAAATCTGTCTACATGAGATTCATCTGTATAATCACACAGACCTGCTGTAACATATGGAAATTGTCATATAATGATAAAAAAAATAAGTGATCACATTTTAATGATACAAAAATGACTGATTTAACATATATGTGCATGGAAATGTGTGCACACACTGGCATTTATAAAAAAAATAAAACTAATAAACCATATTATATTTTCTTAATACACAATTAATTCAATGTCAAAAAACATAAAATGCACTTGTATATAAGCATTCAGATGTGCTGTATAATAATTTAAAAATTAACATATTCAAATTATCATAGACTTTATAATTGAAATTCATTTTAATACATAATTAAGGACTGATTTAACATGTGTGTGCACACTGATGTTTATAATACATATTTTTAATTTGTTAAAATAATAGAGTTTAAAAATATATTTTTTCACAATTAATTCCATGTTGAATATTTATATAGAAATAACACATATAGAGAAGCACTCGGATGTGCCATACAATAATTTAAAAATAATATGAATCAGTTATTAATTTATTCATTATCTAATGGTTAAAAAAAGGTGTTTTTTTTTAAAAAAATTAATATTAATTTTTTGACAGTCCTTCATCAAAGTTTTCTTTTTTAACAGGGTACTCTTGATTAATTATAAATGTCTCTTTAAAAAATACTCCAGCAAGTCTTTTGTTTTCCAACCTAAAAAGATTTTTGGAGCTTACTTCTTTTTTCATAAAATATTCTGGAAATGCATCTCATTTTTTGTTAAATAAAGTAACTTACTTAAAAAAATGTGTAATCTAAAAAAATTACAACTCATTTTACTAAAGAAATTATTTTAAATAACTGTCCAGCTGTACTTTATATATATACAATGCAGTATGTTTATTTGTGTTTCTCTGCATATAGATAAAGCAGTATACATATAAACTAATTCTTCAGCAAGCTGATGAACTCTTGGTAAACTAGTTTCTTCTAAAACAGTGGACTGATTTATTGTTATTTTTCAGAGAAGATATAATCCAGGTAACTGTTGACATGCAGTGATCTCCCTTCAGTCTTTATACAGCCTAATGAAGTACAGAAAAGGTGACCCTGGCCTCCATGTGAACCAAAACTCTACCATGGAAAACTAGTAACAGCAGCTGGACTTGCACTCTCTTGCCTTCAGTTATAGCTTCATGGTAACTGTCATAATCTGTAAAACTCTTAGAAACTCCCCTCTAATCTTTTTTCCAATCTTTTTATAATCAGGATGGGGGTGCAGTAATTCATAATAAGTCTTTCTTCTTTTAATTGAAAAAAGTTAATGACTCTTTTCAATCTACCTTAATCCTTTGAAAAACAACATTGTATATTAAAATATGTTATACAAACTTTAATAAATAAAAAAATCTAATCAAAATAGATGGTGGAATTTTATAATTACCAGTATATAAAACATGTTTGTTTTAATTTCAAAATCAGAATTAATAAAATATTAATTAGACCTTTTTAAATGTTTAATTTATAATAAAAAAAAATTAAATTCGAAATTATTTAATCTTTTTTTTTTTCATATGTCATAGCATCGGCCAGGAGGCGAACCTACAACAACTGTCTGCAACCAACTGCTTGCTTGCAAGGTGGCTGTGTTGACCTCTCAGCTAACAATGCTTAATTCTTATTCCAGTATCATATAGAAAATATCTACAAAAAAAATTTGTTGGTGCTTATTTCTACTTTTCCTTTCAATTTTATATATATGTGTACATACAGTATTATGTTGTTGTATGCTATGAGACACATAATCATCTCAATATAAATGTTCAAATCAGCTTCACAAACATTTTGTAGTTGGCTATTTGAAATTCAGACTATATTTATTCATAAAAGGTGTTGCTGAAAAAGCGTATTGTTTGGAAGGATAATTTGACCATTTTTGTATTTGAATTTTCAGCTAGTGATATGCACTGGAATATTTTCTTTTATATATATATAGTTATTGATTTAATGGCCAACTAATAACAAGTATTTAAAATTCCATTTACTTAAATGAATAGCATAATAAATGCTTCTGGATAATTATTGTGTTTGTTATGAAAAGGGACAATTTTGCTCTACTACCTTATGTACTTATGATAATGCCATGTGAAAAAGTTTTTTTTTTTTAATACTAGCAGCTTCACCAACAGCTTTAAGTATAATATAACTTGGTAAATTTTAAAAAGCCATTCAACAGGTGAGAATTATTAATTTAAAATGTCAGAATTGTTTAAAGCTAAAACTCACTTCAATAAAAAAAAAACATACATACGACTTTATTACTCAGAAGTTCATAAGAAATTGGAGCACCAGAATGAATTCTGAGATCTCCCGGTTCCAAATCGGGTGCTCTGCCAATTATTTATTCAACTTTTAGAGATAAAAAAAAAACTCACACAAACTATTCGTTGTCATTAGTAACAAAAAACATGAAATTTTTAACTTTTATATATATATTTTGTGAATTTTTTAAAATTTTATTATAAGTATATTTTTATACCGTACAATTACTAATACCATATTATACATGAATGAAGAACCATGAATATATAAAATATGTAAAAAGTTACATTTTCTTTCACAAAATTTAAATTCTGACTTGGGTTAAAGAAAACTTGACCTGATAAAGGACAAAGGATAACTGAGAATCATTTGCATATTTATAAAAAGATTCTAATATATTATCAATGAGTATCTGCTAGAATTAATCTGTTTGTATATATTAAAATGTAAACAGCTATATAGTAATGATAAGTCTTTTAATATAGATTTTTCATTTAAAATTATTTTTATTTAAATTTTGATTTGTAATAATATTTTTTAAATTATAAAATGAAAATTAAAATGGAAAAATATCAGCTTTTGATTTTATTTTTAAGTTTACAATCTTTTTTTTTTTTTAAATTTATAGTTAGTTATAATCTACAAATACAGTTAACATAATGGAATTTTTTTTTTCAATTAAAAGCTGTATGCTGTAATTTTTTAAATATTAAAGATTCTCAATGAAATCATTATTATTATAAGGCATTTAACTCTAGACCCACACCAGCTGATGTGAAGTTTTGGATATCCTTGCCCTATATCCTAACATGTGTAGAGGTATAAATAATGTGTGCTTGGACACATATAGAATGTCTTCATATTCTCCTACACTAAATTGCCTCATCAATAACTCAAAGGACAAACTCTTCAAACAGTATACGAGATTTCCTGCAACTCCATTAATTGCAACACCATTTGCTTCAGAGAATCCCATACCAGCCTTTCATCTAGACTCTCTCAACATCAATATCTATATAAAAGGGCCAAAGATAATTCCGAGCACAAATCTATATTCTTGAACTATGAAAACAAGCTTGGCTGTGCATTCAAACCCACACTAGCCACAGTGGTTTTTTTGAAGAGAAACAATGTAAAACGTAAAGTAAAAGAAAACTGGCACATCACCAATAATGCCAATGTGATTAACAAAAAAGAATCCTACTTCCCTCCAAAAAGTGGGTTATGTAAACATCTCATTTACATATAATTTACATCCCATTATTCACCTACACTGTGTACATGCATCACTATGATTACGATATCACTAAAAAGTATTGAAAGCATGCCTAGTAGATTATATTAAGCATATAAGCATCCTACTCGAGGGAGGTCGTATACCTTTCTTTCCATTAAATTCATTTTCAAGCTTTTCTTAGTTTGCACTCCAAGCATTCATATCTAAATAATTACCATTATATAGCATGACTGTATTTAAAAAAAATTTGTAAAGCACATATTTTTTGAAATATATAAAATAATGATTGCTTTGCAAATTTTTTTTTTAATTAACAAAATTTATTCTACTGCTCATGCATGAAATAAAAATATTTCTTTCATTCTTTTATATCTTTATGGGATAATAATATGTATACTGAACCCCACTGCTTGGCGGCGTGCACATCAATATACCATTAGCGGCTTTACCTTACGGCTGACACTACAATTTCGTTTATTTTTGATTCAATAAATTATTTCATAGGAAACTGTTGTTGTTGTCTGTAAGGTTTATTTATTATTCAATTTTGAACAATATAATAAAAAAATAAATATACTTTACAACCAATTATCTTTCTTTTTTTTCATACTGTTGATTTGAAATATTATTTATATTTAAATGGTATATTAAGAAGTAAAGATAGTTTGCTGCTATTAAATTTTTTTTTTCATATCATTAAATTAAACAATTATACTACTCACTGATAGAGTGTATTTAGAATATTTGGCACAATTTGGTAAATTGTATGAGTCAACTATTTTTTATATAATTATGGCTTTGTATACATTATATTTGTTTATATTTAGGACAAAGTCCATCTATATTATGTTTCAAAATGTAAATTAATGAAGTATTATTTTTAATTAGTCATACCAAAAAATTCAACATTAAATATGTATATCAATTATCTTCCAATTTATAATGTTTATTTAATGTAGAAATTGTAAGAAATATATTTACAATTTATTTGGAAAAGGTCATATGAAATTTATAAATTCATTTTTAATTTAATACTGAAAAAAGTCTTTAACATGTATGTTATGTTTATACCATTTTAATAATGATAATTTATATTTCAAGATATCTCAAACTAAATTAATCTAACATTATGATTATACTGTTTAAAAAAAGATTTGTCTTAAAAATAAAATTAATTTTAAATATTACTTATTTCTTCTCTGTGATTGGAAAAATAATTATTATTTTTAATCACAATAATTATCCAGTCTTAAATTTTTTATCTTTCTGGCTGAAGTTTATTGTTATTTAAATTAAATATATAAGATAATGAAAACTATCAATTTTCATATGCCAATTTATATATTATACACACACGTCTATTTATATGTCATAGGGATTGGAACAATTCAATGATATTAGTAATATTTAGCCAAGTGCGCTTTTGGTGCTGTGTACCAGATTCATGGCTCCATATTACTAATATCATTGAATTGTTCCATTCTTTATGACATATAAATATACAAGTGTGTATAATTTACATTATAGACAGAGTTATTGATTGATTGATTTATTACACATATATAATTTTTTATTGAAATAAATAATTAAAATACATTTTATAAATTCAAGAAGTATTGTAGACTCTACTTAATAATATGAAATTCTCATTAAAGTTTGGACTAATTCTAAATATTGAGATATTAGATTAAAATATGTTAAGAGAATAGGAATCAGTTGTGAACTTATGATCAAGTATTATATGCTAATGTTGAACTCAAAAGAGAACATAGCATATATTCATAAAGTTGTTTTTATAGTATACAAATTAAAGCATCAAATTGCTCTCTAAAAAGCTCATTGTGATGTATTACATTGAAAGTTAGTTAAATTTTGAATTGAAAACTATGTCAATAAGTCAAGCGTTGGTGGTCAAGAGATCAGCACAACTGTCTTACAAGCAGTTGTCCCGGGTTAGTGGGTTCGCTTCCCGGCCAATGCTATGACACATTAAAAAAAACTGTGTCAATAAAAAAACTTATAGTATTGGTATCAGGAAAACACTTTCTATCATCTTGTCAAGCTTTTAAACATTCCTAATCACAAATAAAATTGTATTTGTTTTATTTGAAAGAATGAAAATCCTAGATTACAACATTATTAAATAATATTTACTAAGGCAATAAACCTAAAGCATGTGCGGTTGAAAATGCGAAGGTGGTAGGGACCTCTACAGGTCTTAACCACAAGCTTGTGCGTTTACATAAATTTATAATTACAACATTATTAAATGTGTTTTCCAGAAAATCTTACTATAAAACTCATGTAATAATTTCCGATTCAGAAATTTTAGTTATTATATACCATCTATTATTTTATAATAAGATTTGTAATGAGTATTTCAATGCTCCGAATTATTTTTAAATTTCAATTTTTTCTTATAATGATTTTAATTGATTATATTGTATATATAAAATTTTAGGTACTTGTGTATAATTCAACCGATGACGTTTTTGACTTACCGATTTCCCTTCCGGTAGACATCGATGTTTTTTGCATGACAATGTTGTCATGGTAACCAAGTGACTGGCGTGATTAATCCATCAGAGAGTCAATTTTTTTTTTTTTTTCACCCACGAAATTTAAAATTCGTAGAGAGGTTTGGGAAATTTTTTGATTTTTCTGTCTATTGCGATTTTGCTATCCACGACATCACAGTTACTTTTTTGAGCTGTTAATTCGGGTAAAGTGTTTTATTTATCTGTTTATTTTAAATTTACAAAAATTTTTTGTTAATATTTCTACAATTCTCAAACTTCTCCGGTAAAGTGTTTTTTATTTATCTGTTTATTTTAAATTTACAAAAAGTTTTTGTTAATATTTCTACAATTCTGAAACTTACATTGAATTACGTTTAATGTGTAAATAATTTATTCTCCGGTAAAGTGATTTTTATTTATCTGTTTATTTTAAATTTACAAAAACTTTTTGTTAATATTTCTACATTACGTTTTTAATGTGTAAATAATTTGAAATAATTTTTTAAATCAATTTTGCAATATGCAGTACGTTTTAAAAATTACCAAATGCATGTAAACGTGCGGCGTTTTCTGGATGCCATTAATACCAGATTTGCATTAGATCGCGTCTTTTTTATTTAGATGTTTATTTAAAATTTACAAAAAGTTTTTGTTAATATTTCTACAATTCTCAAACTTATTTACAAAAAATATTTGTTAATATTTCTACAATTCTCAAACTTACATTGAATTACGTTTAATATGTAAATAATTTTCAATAATTTTTTAAAACAAATTTTGAATATACATTACCAAATGCATGTGATAACAAGGACGCCATTAATGCCAGATTCGCATTAATTCGGGTAAAGTACTTTTTGTTAATATTTCTACATTACGTTTTTAATGTGTAAATAATTTGAAATAATTTTTTAAATCAATTTTGCAATATGCAGTACGTTTTTAAAATTACCAAATGCATGTAAAAGTGCGGCACCATTAATACCAGATTTGCATTAGATCGCGTCTTTTTTATTTAGGTGTTTATTTAAAATTTACAAAAAGTTTTTGTTAATATTTCTACAATTCTCAAACTTACATTGAATTACGTTTTAATTTTATTTTTAATTTCTGAATTATATCATACAGCTATGAGAGTAATACAATGTCTGATATACGTGTACGCCGGACCTGCGGCCTGACAAAAACATCCTGAGGCCCCCCCCACCAATTCCAGCGCTATGCGCTGCTGTATTTTAAAATTGAGAATAATATTTTGACGCATGCATGTACATTTTTTTTTTTAGTATTTGCCTGACCTGCGTCAGATATTTTTCATTTTTGAATATTTTTTAGCATGTGACCTGGATAATTCAACCGATGACGTATTGCCCTGAAGGCATATCAGTCTAATCTTGCGATTTTTAACGTACCGTGTTCACATGATCTGCAGACACATTTTAGCGATTACATGTGTCCGCAGATCACTTGGAGACGTTATCTTAAAAATCGCAAGATTAGACTGATATGCCTTCAGGGTAATACGTCATCGGTTGAATTATACACAAGTACCAAATTTTAGACTAAATGAAACGTAACACATAGATTTTATCAAAATTTATAATATAGCAGTTCAAAATGTTGAATGCTAGTTAGCCTTGAATATAATTCTTTGTATTTAAAAATAATACATATTGAAAAAGAACGGACATAATAAAATTAAAAAAAATACTGTAAGTTAATTTCAGCTTAAGTATTATATGGAATTCACTCGGGCTTTTATCAAAGTAATTGTTTCATTAAATAGAAATTAAAAATAACAATAAACTGTTATTTTCAATTGAAAATAAACTTGCGATGATATTTATTTAATTAGCTATAAATCGATGGATTTTGAAGAAAAGAATGGAATGGGGTGGAGGGGTATTTTATAAAAAATTTAAATTATTTTACTAATTTTGCGGGTGTTAAAATTATTTAAAATACGCAGTCACGAATATGAGTTATGAATCAATAAAAACATTTTTCTCTAAATAAAGGTAGTTACTATTTTTTTAAAAACAGTTGATTAGCGATAATGATCAAAATGTAGATATTTTATTGTCAAGAATTTATTTTGGCTATTGTTATTGTCTTACATCAAAGTCATATATATATGACTTTGACGTAAGACAATAACAATAGCCGAAATAAATTCTTGACAATAAAATACATCAAACTCGTACAAATTAAACAAGCAAACAACATTTTAAGAATACATCTTAATTTGTCAATTTTTCCCCATTCTCTCTTTAATAAAAACATTTATGATAAAATAATCCAACCTTGAAAAATGAAGTTGAACTCATTGTTCATTCAGCCATTTGAATCTGTGGTGATGTTGGATTAAAACAAATAGAATTGAAAATATGATTTACAGATAATTTAAAGCCTTAAGTAGATAACAACTTACTTGGAAGAATAAAATAAATAAAAAACCGATTAAAATTAATTTCAAAATTTATCAATTCAATAATTATAAATCTTTCGTAATGATTAAAATATATATATGGTGTTAAATTATCAATAAGATATTTAAAAATAGATTTTAAAGTTATACCTCTCTTTTTTTTTTAAAGAAATATATATATTATTAATAATTTCGTGCTATAATTAGATTATTCAACTTGAAATTTCCTAACATGAATAACTTAACGAAAATTATTTGAAAGCAATTAGGTCATACAATAATTGATAGTGGAAATGAAATCATATGTTCATTGTTAAACAAAAACTTTAATTAAAAATTATAAATACTTGCTTAATTTATATATGTGTATGTAATTGAGGGAAAGTTGGCTCAGCAGTTAAAATAACCTGGCTATGAGCAAAATGATCTATTCCCAGGTATGACCACCATGTGTGTATATGCAGTTTGTGCAGGACACAAAGCTGCTTCATCATCGTGAGAAGGGCTCTAAGATGCCAAGATAATTAATAAAATTTATATGTAAATGAAAATACTTACATTTTCTAATATAGGGATTCCCATGTAAAAGTTAAAAATATATAATTGTTTTATTTAAATTATATATAGTACCATTATTCTATCAAATTTATTATATGGATGTAAGACAGAGACTTTATTAATATTATAAAAGTAATGGAAGATATTTGATAATTTTCTGAAAATATGATAGCAAGAACAATTAATATGGGCTGTACTTTGGCTTAATGCTTATCATGATGTTGAATATATAGCATATACTCATTGCCTTGGGCATATAAAACATGTAGAATAAAAGATTTATTTAAATACATGTATATTGCTATACTAAACTTAATGTAATTAAAAGGGATTTGAACTCAGACTTTCATGCTCTCTACAGCTATCCATTTCATCTTATACAATCAATACACATGACCACTTACATGTGTAAAAGATAAATCCACTATACATATTTTGTGATGTACCAGCACTCATCAGTTGGTCCAGATCACCATATCCCACACATATATACAATTAGTGTTCAGTTTATATTAAGATAACATATCTTCAAACTTTAATAGTTAGGCTTCAATCTTCTCCACTCCAACTCTTTAGCTATCCATTTTATTGAAAATCCATGAATAGGAGTCAATATGAGTATGACAATAATATTGGCATCAATAAGAGCTTTGAACATTCTACATGTTATGGGAGATGGTGATCTGGACCAACTGATGAGTACTAGTTCAGCATAATATATATATATTGGAGATCATTTATCTTTTTCATATATATGTGATCATGTATAGGGAGATTGAAAGTCTGAGTTTGTCCCTTCTAATTACAATAAAAAACTAAAACAAATTATTTTATGGTGAACTAGTGTATGGTTTACATTTAAAAATCATTTCAACAACTCTCTAAAGATGTGCAATATTGATAGCTTTCATTAAAAGAGAGTATTGCAAAATATTAAACAAATGGACCAAAGGACCAATTTATGATATATCATAGATATATTAGGAGTTCATTGACTGGTTTACATAGTCTTCACAAAATTTTCATTAACTTTTTCTGTCTTTCTCTTATTTCTTTTTTGAATGGCTGTACTTGTTTAAAAATGGCTGCTGTCAATTAATTCCTTATAATCTTCTAAATCTTATAAACTAGACTAAATACTCATATGGCATGAATGATTATAAATTATTAAATTAAAAAGTTGAAATGCATAATATGTGAATTAGTGAATCAAAACATTTTCAAGAAGATTCTTTGCAAAATAAGAGATATTTTTAATAGCTAACTTCTGAATTATAAAATATAACAATACAAGTAACAGGATTTTTTAATTGTGACAAGCCCAAGCAAGCATAATTGCAAAACAAGTATTAGCTAAAATATTATTTTCTTTAGTTTGCTGTATTTGGAAGTATTATGACTACTAACTAGTATAATGTAATAATGACATCTAGTAGAATACTTTATGATTAAGAATCAGAATACAAGAAAAGTTCTATTATCGTAGCACTTTCATATACAGATTGTTGAGCAGGTTAGAGACTAGTATGTCCCAACATTAAAATGATTAGGAAAAAAAACTTGTTATTTTTTTAGAAGCATTTATTATTCATGCATTAACTTTCACCAGTTATTAACCACAGAATTTCTAAATTAGGGTTTTATTATTGCCATGTCACTGAGGCATGAAATTCTCTTAAGGAGATTGATTGTGTTATGGATAAAAAGAAAGCATGTGGAATTTTCTTTTTTTAGAATAATAAAATTTAATATGGAATTCATAATCAATATAGAGATTTAAAGGCAGAAGTTCATTGATTGATAAGAAGGTTTTGAAACAATTGTTTGGATTAAAACTGCAAAAGTTTTAAGACATTCACTGATCTTGATTATTTTAGATTTTTTGATGTATTGAAAATATATGATTACCATTTCTTATGCTTGCCCAATCTGCTAAAACTATTGTATGGAGATAGTTGTTGCTGCATTGAAAGTATGTGAACCTGTGAACATTATATCATATAATAATATTTCATTTAGATGGAATATTTTGATCACCTTTTGCATAATAATACAAAAATTGAGATGAGAACTTTTAATTTACCAATTTTAATGAATATATAATCCTTCTAAACACTTTTCTTCTTCCTTTCCTTTATTTCTGCTATCTTCATATACAATATTGCAATTTAAATAATTCTCCTTACACTTTTTTCAGCAGAAATGTTTTATCATTATTATTACAGTTTCGACTGTACCATGCAGTCTTCATCAGAATAAAATCTGATGAAGACTGCATGGTACAGTCAAAACTGTAATAATAATAAGTTTTTGCTGAGAAAAGTGTAAGAAGAATTATTTGAATTGAAATCTTAATGAAGTTGAACAACGTGTTCTAATTTTAAAAATAGTTAAGTTGTAGATTCTGATATAAATACTTGATGAAGTTTTTAAATATGATAGTGATATTTTAGCTTCAAAAATGTTGAAATATTTTTAGGAATGTGAGCTTGTGTTATTTGATCTTAAAGACACTCCTTAATAAAAGGGATAGACCAGAATACAGTAATTATTATGAAATATTATTGCTATCTACTATAGTAATGATTCTTTAAGGATTTTATGGAAAAGTTGTTTGCAGTCATGGCGAATGGTAATAAGAGATTCAGTGTGATTTTAGAGAATCAGGAAGCATACTAGACATGGTTTTTATTGTTAGGTAAATGTAGGAAAAGTGTTGATAACAAAAACAAAGATTGCTTTTATCGATGTGACCAAAGCATTTGATCATTTAAAGATTATGGCACTATTGTCTACTAATGATTATTTATACTGCATAGTTTCTAGTAGCGTGACAGAATTAGAAGTGGTGTTGCTAAAGTATTTGAAATGAAAACTGGTGTTAAACAAGGATATAAATTTGCTCCAGTTTGTTTTCAACTTTTGTGACAGTCATTTTCATCATAAATCAGGGATCAAGATGCAATATAGGGCTTATGGTGGAATTTTTAATTTAAATGGACTAAAAACAAAAACAATATTTTTTTTCTTCTTGGCTTTGGATTTAAAGTATGCTGCTGATTTTACAATTCTTCCCAATTTAAAAGACAATCTACAGAATATATTTAATATTTTGAATGCAACATATAAAGACTTTTAATTATATATATTGCACTATTTTCATCACCTAATATTAAATATTGAATGTTTGCAAAAAAAATCTTTTTAACTATATTGAAACTTTCCAAATATATTCTACTGTTAGTAATAAATAGCATAGTGTATAACATAATGGTTCATGTGATGTTATTCTCCTTCTTCAAGTGATAATGGCCTGACCAGTGACATTCTTAGAATGTATTTAAACTTTCCAAATATATTCAATTAATAGTAATAGCACACAGGTTTGTATATAACACAACATTTCAAGTGGTATTATTATCCTCTCTTTTTCAGATGATGATTGCCTGACCAGTGGCAATATTACCACTAAAACATCACATAACCACCATTTCCCATACAGTAGTTCCATCAAGTGAAAGTCTTAGTAATCAAAGAATGCAAAAGAATATGCATAAAATCCCTATCTAGTGCCTACTCATCCAGTATTCCTAGACTAGTTTCTAGTTTATAACCTTCATCAGTGAGGAGTCTTGGATTTGAGAGCACTGCACTTAGAATTATAATGACTGCAATCAAAATGTATGGTTCAGATCTATGTGATTATGCAAATGGATGAGCTTGAATTGAAAATGTTTTTGTATTTTCATCTTGGGCTCACTAAAGAGTAAAAAGTGGCTGCTGGAGGGTTGCATTAGATACCAAGATGTAGCTGCAGTGCTCACAAATCCAAGGTTCCTCACTGATGAAAGCCACAAGCTAGAAACTAGTCTGGAGATATTGGATGACTGGATACTAGATAGGGATTTTGTTCACAAACCTAAGGATTACACTGGGTAGCACTCCTGTGTGGAGAGTTTGCTTTCAATAACAATATTAGAACTGGAATTGAAACTTTACATTTGTGGATATTGAAATTTTAATTTTAATGTAACATTCTAACCAACTGAGCTATTCTGGCAAAAACAGAATTTTTTTTTTTTAATTTCAATATTTAGTGCCAGATGATGGAAATAGGCGAATATATAATTAATACTAAAATGCATCATTATTATCCTTCAGACAAACATTTAAAGATTTTAATTTAGCAATTTATACTCAAGAGGTTTTTTGAACATAAATTACTAATCCAAAGTCTTTATAAAAATTTCAGCAACTTTCAATTTGGATAGTTATCATCCTGAGAATGGGAGCCAATTTAAATATTTTAATACTTTTTTAAATAGAAGTGTAAACTCAAATTCCAAAGTGCTGCTGCGCTTTTCAATAAGTTAAAAGATACTGTTTTTATTGCAGTGATCCCATAATTAAATTAGTTCTAAATAGAATTATTATTTTATGTAATTTATTATCTAGAAGTGAGTTTGGGGCTTTTTGTTTTCCAATGTAACATAAAGGCATTAGAAAAAATTCATGTGAGGATGCTTTATAAAATTCTCAAAATATTATAAGACCAAATTATATGTTCTACAGCTTGCTAAATGTGATATTATATTATGTACTATTGTAAAATTACATTTTCATTGGATTGGAAATCCTAAAAAGAAAAGCGTTTTGTGATTAACTTTAGCGTGGTTTTCATGAGAAGTACACTTATGAAAAGTATATCAAAGACACTCTAGGGAAGTGGTGCATTGATTGTCTTTGCTGAGAAGATATGGCTGAGAGTAGAATACAATGGAGAGCTACAATTGAATATAGTGTGGAAGTCTTTCAGATAGAAAAGTTTGCTGCAGCAAAAATTAGATATCAAACAAATAGAATAGCGGATGTATATGTTCTGTGTGTGTATGTATTTGTGGCACACTGATTAGTTTATATAGTTATCGCAAAATTCATCTTCAGCGTCTCTTTTTTTTTTCTTGGAGTTGGGAATGACCGGTATTCATTTGTAAGTGGCCACTACTGATGGTTTGAAAATATGAAAGATGTTAGTACACCCTGTTGTTAAAGGTAGTTTTTTCATAATTAATACTCACACACAGTGTTATAAGCTGAACTATCAGGAAATAGCACCAGTTTATTTATATATATCTTACCATGATAATTGAGATAAATGGAAGGGTTTATTTTTATTTAAATAATATGAATTACTGTCATGGTCTGATTAGTCAAAATTTAAAAAGAATGATAAATAATAATTCTCTTTAGTAATTGATAATACAGTTGCTTTAGATTTTTCCAGTTCGAAAACAAATTATACTCAACCAATTTGAATTGCATTGATTTATAAATAAAAAAATGTTTACTTTAATAAATAAATAAGCATATTTCTTCTTAGAATGGTTAATTGTATAAAAAATTTGGTTGATGAATATATTACATGTCTGTATATAAATGTAATAATTTTTGCTATCGTAGTGATAGAAAATTCTGTGCATGTTTACTATTTTATGCTTACAATTTGAATATTTGCACTCGTTTGAATGTAGGAATTAAAATACGGCTTTTTGCAAATGTATATTAAGTGTAAATTTATTTTCTCAAAAATAAATGAAGCCGTCAAGCATTGGTGGCCCAACGGGTAGCGTAGCTGCCTTCTAAGCAGCCTGCCCGGGTTCGCTTCCCGGTCAACACTTTGACATACATATAAAAAAATGAAACCTTTTTAAAATAATAATGATGATAATGATAATAATTTCTAAATTTTGGATATTATTTGAAGGATAGGAGAAGAAAGAGGGAGATTTAATAATATTAAGATTTATATAATTTCATTTTAATTATTAATTTAAAATAATCAAATATTTAGTTTGAATTAAAAGATTTTTATAATGTGCCTTTTCTTTTAATTATTTCTTTTTCTTTAACATTTATTTAATTAGTTCATTCTTTTCATTTCTAATAAAATTCATGATTTGTCAGCAATCTCTCTGGGAGCCATTTTATGTACTAAAGAATTTACCTCAATCTTTTCGATAAATATTAGTTTATATCTTTAATGCTTTTTTTTTTTATTTGAATTATTTTATTTAACTATCGGATTTAATCTTTTTCTTTTTTTATGAAGATAATATAAATCGTTTCAGAAAATGTAAAATTAATTAACTTTATGCATTTAATTAATGAAATTTCGGGGTTAGTTATTCTTTACTTGGGCCTTCTACTTCAAAGCTATTTTTGTAATAAATTAAAAGCCAAAAAAGTAATAGTAAACCAAAATTTTATGTCAACGGTGGTATATACTGTATATTCCTTATGCATACTTCATATTACAGTTATAATTTAGTTTTATACTTTAGCACATTAGCACTCATTTGACTAATTCAGATTGGGAGTTCTACTCCCTAGCTAACAATAGATAACTGTTTTGCCTAACAATAATTAGAGGTTTGTTTAATATCTGAAAAATAAAAATTTAAGTTTGATCTGGATTCACATCTTCAGTTATGAGCATGATAAGCAGATGGATTAACTAATGTGTAACAAACTTTATTTTTTGTTATTGTTATATGACTCAAGACAATCACCATTAGATTTTCTTTCCATAAGATAAAATGTCTAATTCAATTAACTGAGGCTTTTAAAACAGCTTAATTTCACATGGAACTAAGGCACTAGATAGATTTAGAAAAAGTAGAATGTGAACACTGACTTTCAAACACCCTTCAATTTTCCACACTATCTCATACCATTGATACACATGACGACACACACATAGCAAAGATAAATAATCACCAACATCCGTATTTAGTGCGGAACAAGCACTCATCAGTTGGTCCAGATTATCATCTCTCACACGTATATATAAGCAGTGCTCAATAATATTTGCATAAGCCTGGGATTTGGGCTTTCTATCATCAGATTTTTAATGGTATCGATGGCTGAAGAGTTCGAGGTTGGAGTGGATTGAAGCCTGTCCATTAAAATATGAAGATGTACTAGCTTAATATAATCTGAGCACTGATTATGTATATATGTGGGATGTGATAATCTGGACCAACTGATGAGTGCTTGTTCAGCATGAAATATATATATTGGTGATTATCTATCTTTTCTACATGTGTGGTCATGTGAATCAGTGGTATGAGATTGTGTGACTAGTTGAAGAGTGCTTGAAAGTCTTGTGTTCAAATCCCCTATATTTACAATTAAGCTCCAGGTATATGAAGAGTGCCCGTATTTCAAATCTTAAAAAGTAGAATGATAAGAAATGCAATTGGAATAATGAATGTTATTGTTGATATATTTGCAGTGATAGATTAGGGATAGAAATTAATATTTGTTTTAATATCAGTGAACTGGTTGCAAATCCACATGAGTATATATAACTAAATTGACTTATAATAAAAACATTTATGTTTTCTCAATTTGGGTTGTAGCTTAATAGCAAAACAGAGAAGTAAAAGATGGCAGCAAAAAGGAAAGTACATTGGATCCAGTTCTATTGTTCTAAGATCCAAAGCTTTTCATTGATAGAAGTCATAAGCTAAAAATTAATCTGGGGGTATGAATGACAGCATCTTGATAGGGATTTTAAAAGGACTATCATCTGGCATCTATTAGTTCACTAAAGTTAACATTAAGTAGCATAGTAATGGTAAAAGAAGTGTGTACTACTATCTGGGATAATGATTCCATTTGTCTTGATTGACAGCAATGCTTTATTCGCTTCCCCCAATATTTGAATTTGCTTGGTATCTTCTTTTTTTATGAAAGCATTGAATCGTAATACTATTTTTACTTACTTTGTGGAGTTTTTCTCACTTTTTTTTATATATATTAAACAAAAATCATGTTTAAAGGTGTCCTTGAAATCATACTTATGACGTAAAATAATGTATACATATATATAAATGAAATGTTATCTGGATACATCCGTGTATAATTAAATGTAGTAAATATATATTTATATGAATTAATTATGCATGGATGTACTCGGATAACATTTCATTTATACCTGTAGCCCATAAAAATCTTGGTTTAAAAAAAATATATACCAGTTAAGATTCTCTCATTCAGCTTTTCCATAATGATCTAAAAAAATCTAATAAGTATGTTTTTGGGTTTTGTTTTTCTCTTGGAAATGTTCCCTGTTAACTAATTAAAAATTGAATCACCGTATTACATATATAATAAACAAATTTTAAATGTGTACATAACAGATTGAATTTTTTTAGTAAAATGTTATGAATAAGTTAAACTTAATAATTAATTGTTAAATTAAAATGTGGATTTCTGCTCATCTTAACTTTTTCTTATTATGGCATTCATATATAAATGGAGCTGAAGGAATTTAAAATATTTTGCACTTAGTCTTTTGAGTTAGCATTTTTTTATTTTAGAAATATTAATCAAATTCGCCACTTTCTTTATTTTGCTGTAGTATCTTATATAAATGCAATTTATTCACTACTTTGGACACTTTTTAGCAAAAACTTTTTATTGTACCTATATGCATACACAATTTTACATTTCGACTGTCCTTCAGTCTTCTTCAGAGCTACTTTCTTTTAAATTTTTTAAAAGTAAAAAAACTTTATTTTTAAAAAAATTATAATAAAGTGACTTTAAAATTTACTCTATGAAAACCTTTTAACATTTTGACTAGATATGCTATATTGAATTTTATTGTGTGAGTTAGGTTCTGGGTATAATTTTTATAATAATGTCAATTCACATGTATGTGTTGTCATAAAAACAAAAATACCATTGAGTGCACTAAACCTGAGAAAATAGTTATTACTGTAAAATAATAAAGATAAAAAAACAATGAATTTAAATATTTTTAAAATTATTAATTTTATTATGCTTAATCATGAATTGCAAATTTTTGATAGATAAATTTTGAAATTCACCTTTTGATAACAAATTTATTATATTTTTTTCACCTTTTTACATCTCCAGTCCATTTGTTTTGAAAAGATATATCAAATGTATTTCTTCCCTGACAAAGCGAATGAAAACCATTTACATATTTATTTAAAATAATATTGATAAATTATAGTGTTTAAAGATATGTATATATATATATAATTAACAACAAAGTAGAAAATCATATAACATTAAATACTAATGAAATAACAAACAAACTAAAATTCTAACACAACTATGATTTGGCCTATTACACAATAGACCTTTTCAAGCGAAAATCAATAAAACATAATATATTATAGATAGCAGATTAACTATTTCCATATTTCATTTCAAATCCCAAATACTCTTAATATCAAAGAAGTAATGCCCAAATGTAATTGGTATTTGAAATTAATTATGGGAATAATGTCTTATTGATTTTCACTTCAGAAGATCTATTTGTGCAATATGCTAAATTTATTGTCATGATAGAAATTTTAATGTAAGCTTGTTAAGTATTAATATTTAATGCTATAAATATATGCACTTAGGCACTATTGTAAGAAAAGCTATTAATAATTGCATATTTAGTGAAGCTTAGCACTTTTGAGGGTGACTTACGTATGGCTTCATCTTCATACATCACCCTTGAAATTGCTAAGTTTCAGTAAATACACAGTTATTAATAGGTTTTCTTACGATAGTGCCAAGTACGTATATTTATAAATTACAGCAGTATAAGAAAGTTCATTACATTTTGAATTAATATTCAATGTTATATAATTTTCTATTTTATCGCATTTAGTAGTACGATGTTTGGCAGTTTTAAAATAATTAATAATACAGTGGAGTCACAAATTACCCTCTATTTTGTTCCCAGCTTCCCTCACATTCTAACATATATAGCATATAATAGCTTATGTTTTGTTGATAAACATTGGTTAGAATAGAAAATTTATTGTTTATTGAACTGCAGGTATATAGTATTTTTCAGCAAGTACACATATATAACACCAATGCTTTTTATACATATATGAGCAAAATTTTAAAAAATAATAATATAGTTATTAATAATAAATTGAGGAGTCATATTTATATATTTTTTATAGTGTTATCTTTAGTCATGCTTTGACTAAAGCAATAAGAATAAGAAAAAAACTAACTTGTATTTTTATTTTTAAAATAAAGTAAATATCGAATTCTATTAGATACACCTTGGGTAATATTCTTCTTTTCCCAATAACTTTTTTCTCCTAATGAAAGATAATATTCTAGCCTTTTTATCAAGAAATTATGATTTCTAATTATTTTATTATTTTTAAACCATTATTAACTTTAAGTATGTTCTAAAATTTTGAAAAACTTTTAACTCTTAGATAATATTTTAATATGCATATCAAATTTGGAAAGGATAATAAAGGAAGGATATATATATATATACTTTTAACATAAACAGAAGAAATTGTATTAATATATATAATTGGTGGCCATGCTCCATGGCGGTATATTATAAAAATTATTTGCAAATTTTACTTCTTTTTTTAATATGATTGCATAAGATGCTTAGAGGAGGAAAAATAGCTACCAAATATAAAATTTGTGAATTTAATAGCTTTTTTGTTGTTTATATAAACTAAGACCATAATATAAATAAAGTTTTTAAAATATATTTTTTACTGAATGTAATAATGCTCAAGGCTCAATAGATTTGTAAGTAATCATTAAAAACCAATCAACACTTAGACAATATCAATAACAATCAACAATTTCAAACTGTTGTCAAAGCAACCACATTTATTATTAAAAGCAGGTTGCCTTGACAACAGTTTGAAATTGTTAAATGTAAGTGTTGATTGGTTTTTAATGATTATTTACTAAATGTGTATTCACTCAAACATTCACTGAAGTAATAGGAATAATAAGAAAACTAACTACTCAATTATTATTTTGAAAATAAAGTAATTAATAAAATGTCTGACTTTCATTGCTATCTTTATTTTTTTTTCCTCAATAACTTTCACATTTTATAGAAACATAAAAGTAGTCTTGTTATCAAAAATTTAATATCTCTTAACTTGGTTTGATGTTTTTAAATCATTATCAACTTTTAGTATGTTCTAAAATTTTGTGAAACTTAGCATTACTCTCAGAAAAATATTTTATTATTCAAAATACTGCACATCAAATTCAGAAAAGATGATAAAGGAAGAATGAAATCTACATGCTTTCAACATAAATGGAAATTTTATTAATATATATATAACCATGTATGGTATGGTGTTCTGATACAGAAAAAAAGGTTATTGGTATATTTTAAAATTTATTTACAAATTTTACTTTTTTTTTTCAAAGGTGATCCTGTACAGGAAAAATGGCTGCTCAAATATCATAAAATTTGCTAATTTTATTGTTGTTGTTTTTTGTTCACTTATTTATATTTTTGTTTGTTTATTTATTTTATTTTTTTGAATAGTATACAACTGAAGTCATGAAGTTAAATGCAGCATAGTTTGACTTCATTGTATTACTAAAAAATAATATAAAGGCATGCATTTTAAGTTCAATGCAACCATACCAAATTCTGCTTTAAAATCTTTTATTACATTTTATAGCCAATAAATGCTTAGTTTTGGCATTATCAGGCACTAATATTTCTCTTACGACATTTCCAGAGATTTTAGTTTTTAACTGAAAAAAAGTTATTTAAGATCATATATAAAGTCCTTGAGACCTCATTAACATATATCTGATCGTGGAGTTTTATATTTCAAAGCCAAGAGATTTATTTCAAAGAAATTTCTGTCTTATCAGAGTTAAGATACTGTGATGTGTTTATATATCATCAGACAAATTAACTTTTGGGGGAAATTAAAAACTGCTGCCTAAAGTTATCTACTGCTGACCCCTACAAAATATCATAAAATATAAAAATTATAATAAAGATATCCTTCCATTCACAAATGCATTAAAAAAAATTTTCTTCAATATTCTTGGAATATTATGCAATCAGATTAAACGTGTGCTGAGCTCATGTTTTAAAAATATTTTTGTTCTGTTTAGAAATATTTTTAGATTATTTCTGAATACAAGCACTAAATGTTTTTATTTTGATTGTACTATTTCAAGAATACTGGCGAAAATTTATTTTTCACTTTTTAATGTGTTTCTTTAATATATATATATATTCTACTTGTTTGTTTTAATTAGAGGGGGTTTGAAACCAGAATTTCAAGCTCCCTTCAATCATATTCTCCATCTTATACAACTGATGCACATGACCACATACATGTGAAAATGATAAATTATCTCCAATTTATGTATTTCATACGTAGGACCTTAAGACCATTTAAATACACAGAAGAGGGATGATTTATAACTTTTAAAATGGGAGAGCAAAATAAAAATTTATTGACAAATTTAAAAATACATTTTATTGTCCAACATAACTTTTTAGGTTACTAATATCCTTTTTTTATGCACATTATAATTGAAAGGGAAACACCCCCTGGATTTCAACCTCATAATTTCATTATACAAGGTTTCATTAATGGTGCTTTACTTATCATTACCTATATCAATCCATACTTTCTTTGTATTAAATGCAGATTGCTCAATGTATATATAATAACAGTAAATGACAGCAATAATAATATATAAATTAATTAGAAGTACTTTCAATTATGTTATAATCATTATCAACTGAAGTTATGTCGACAAAAAAAAGCAGATATGTGATTTTATTAGAATTGTGTATATCAATATTAGCAGGTTGTCTATTTATTATACCATCTTTAAATTGGTTTATAAAAATAGCCCCTTTAAGCTTTTTCTTTTTATGATGTCTTTCTTTATTTAATATTTTTGTGTGATGTGGGTTAAAGATGAATTTAAATTTGCAAGATTTTTCATGATCAAAGAAAACACAATATTAGACTGATTATTTATAGCATTTTTTAAATCTTTTTTCCAAATTACATTTTGACCTCCAAAGTATGATTTTTTGCATTCATATATAATTTGATATATAATATTATTATTTTTGCATTTTAGGAATAATATTTTATTATTGGAACTATGCAATTTCAGAATTTAAACAATATCTCAGAGTTAATCAAACTATGTGCAAAAGAAGGCAAAGTCCTAAAAATGTGTTTTGTTAAAAAAAGATCAATACTATGATAAAATTAGAACACTAATGGATAAAATGGTTTTCATTTCATTGACAATTATAATATTGAAAATCAGCATATAAAATTTATTAATGGTATTTTTAAGAAAGTTAAACTTCAATTTATATCTAATTATACATATTATATCCTTCTTTCTCTATATGTCCACTTATATTTGCTAATTTTAAGCTTCACAAAAAGGGGGATCCTCTCAGATTAATGATAGACTTTGGAGATTCATATTTATATAAGACTGCTAAATACATTGGCATTTTACTTCAGGGTTATGCTGGTTTTTGGAAAATATACAATTGCATCATCCTTTGAATATTTATTGAAGAAGTTAGAAATATTAAATTGGAGAATAACGATTCTATGGTTTCATTAGATGTCATAGTATTATATGGATCTGTAAATCATGTGGAATCTATACATATGATTGAAATTGCTTTACATCAAATTTCAAAAAATAAATTTACAATAAAATTCATTGTGGACTATTTAAAATTTATGTGATAATATAAATATTACAAAATGGCTAAATGATATCCCATGAATCTCCCTATGGTCTTATAAATTTGCAATTTTGTACTATGTAAGTATGAAGAAGCTGTATTCAATTCAGATAATTTTAGAAATCTTAAAATATATGCTAGGTATATTGATGATGTTTTTGTTTGTGGTTCTGAAAATATTATTGAAGCACTTTTACATAAATCAAACAATTTAAATAATTTAAATTGGTCTGTCAACAGGGAACAAAATAGAATTATAAAATTTTTATATTTGCAAATATCTATAGATAATGATTGTTTAAACTCTGAATTAAATGTCAAACGTGTTCAAGAAAGGGGTTACAGTCATTTTAAATCACATGTACCAATGATACATAAATTGTCTAGCTTTAAGTCTTTTTTACATCATAATGAAATGCAACGCAGTTACAAAAGTAATAAAATTCACAACATTGAACTATTTACTCAAGAACTTTTAAATGTAAGATATGATAGAAGCCAAATTTTAAATACATTAAATAAGTTTAATAAAATATCTTAAACATTAATATAAATAAAAATAAGAAATAGATGTCAATGTCATTTTTAAATAATATTCAATTCAAATTTAGAGATAAATGCAATGTTTCATTTTATGTTTCTCCAAATGTAAATTGTTTGATTAATAATTCTAAAATACTATTTCTAAAATGCAAATATATATATATCAAATTATATGTGGACTCAAAAAATTGAGGGAATCAAGATGTACTTAGGAAAAAGATTAAAATAACATCAGCTATTATACAATCATGTTAAAGATACTATAAATAACAGTCTAATACTCCCTTGGATTTCTTTGACCATGAAAAATTTTGCAATTTTAAATTTATCTTTAACCCAGATCACACACAAATATTGAATGAAGAAAGACATCATTAAAATAGAAAAATTAAACAGGCTATTTTTATAAACTAATTGTATAATAAATAGATGCTCCTCTAATATTGATATACATGACTTTAGTTGATAATGATTACAAGGTAATTGAAAGTGTTGTATAAAAATCTATACCTGGTCAGATAATAAATATTAAATTCAATTCAAAGAAAATGATATGTAATTATACTCTCTTAACCATCCTGCGGTTAGACTTTTGAACTTTTTGTAACTGTTGTGAATTATGTAGTATAATCAATTCTTGAATAGTATCCTATCCAAGTATCATTAACCAATAAATTTGCATTGTTGAATTGAATAACAACCAACCAAATTGACTTGTTTTAAATTAATTCAACATTTATTACCAAATGGATAAAAATTAATATACATATGGCAAACATTATAAACATTTAAAATATATACATATGATCTGATTATGCCTTATGCAATAGATTCTCAATTGACATTAATTCTTTTAAATTAAAAATATATATTTATGTAAGCGTCAATAACATTCTTAAGTTTTATATTAAAAAAAATAATTAATTGAAATAAAAATATACTAAAGATGGATTTACTCTTTCATTCACATTATTTCAAGAAAATAAAATAAAAATAAATATTTGAAATTAATTTATAATCAACAAATAAGGAGATATATTTTTAAATTAAACTCATAATTACTTAGCTACAGAATATAAATTTGATTTTAGAAAAACATAACTTATATTGTAAGCATGTAAAATAAATCTCAACTTAAATTGTACTACCATTTATATCAATCAACATGATACAGTTATATATGCCAATAATGATAATAATATATATTAGCAAATGACCTGATTCATTGTTTTCAAATATGACATTTCCAAAATAGTATTATAGTTCTAATATTTATTTCTTGAATCATAATCAAACATTTTGTTATTCCAGAAAAATAGAAAGATCATGAAAACCTATTAGATTCAAAGCACATTTGGTTAGTTCCAGTCTTTTTTAAATATGCAAATTATTCTCTCATCTTGATTGATATGACATTCTAGGTACATAGAGACTAGTTTATATCCATAATGATATAATATATATCCTTTCCTTTAACAGATATCTGATTCATAAAATATAAGTGAATAGATTCTAATTTCATCCATAATGATATGATGGAAATTGAGCCCATTTACATATTGCCTATAAATAATTCATCGATCTCATAAAATTATATTAACAGATGATCATAATGCTTGTGTACATTTTTATGTTGTTAGCATTTATATTTCATTCTTGAAAAGTAGGTAATATCCATTTTTAAAACAGAGAAATATTGTGATGGTTTTTTAAATCATTATGAATTATTTTCATTCTTCAACAAATTGTCATTACACAAATTCCTGATAAATCTATCCAATTAAAGGATTAAGATTATTACTTTCATCTCATCATTCTATACATTTAATAATCGTATACTTTTAAAAATAAATTTAAAAATATATGAAGGAACTTATGTTCGCTTCTATTAAAGCTAAGACAAGAGAGAGAGAAAGTTTAAACTGTTTAATCCTATATATAATTTTTTTTTAATTAATGCAGAGAAACTAGCAATGTTCCACATTAGCTCTTTGGTCAATTTCATCTAGCATTCTATAAATAAAAATCTTATTGCACAACAATAATAAATAAATATTTTATAATTTATTGCATATTATAGATAATTACATTTTAAAAAAATACGTAAATATTCTTTTAATTCAACACAAACTACAATAATTGGTACTATATTCTTACCATACTTCACTGGAAATATATTTTTACATATATCTTTCCGATATAATATTATACGAATAAAATAATAATCAGAAAATAATTAATTCTTTACAACAGCTATATAAATATCAATAAAAAAAATTTATACATTAAAAGGCTTTTTTTGAGCACCTGATTTGGTGCCCTTTAATATATAAAATTTTTTTTATTGATATTTATATAGCTGTTGTAAATAATTTATTATTTTTTAATTATTATTTTATTGAAGAACAGCATAAATATTCTTATTCTTTTCCAATTTTTATATGAATAAAATAACTTACTGGAGACATTAAATATTTAGGTGTATTATTTGTAATCTACTATTGTGAATGCAGTAACGAAAATACACATAATAAAGAAAAAATAATAACTTTGTCAAGTCTAGAAGTTTTATTAGTTATGCATCTATTTTTAAAGTAAATGAAGTCAATTCATAATTTTTATACACTACAATTAATAATAAACATTTCTTTTTCTCAATATTATACATTGTCATGGCAACACATTCCAATGCTCTCCATTTACCACATATTGAAAGTGATTTCAGATTTCAGTAGGTACAGTGTATATTTCTGTATTGATTAGATTATTAAACATATTTCGTATATGGATGACTTTTTTCATTGCAAAAAAATATCTACTGTAACTTATACTATCAATGAAAGTTATACTAAGGAATACTATCTGAATTTCAATAAAATGTCCTCATCTTGGAAAATCCTCATAGACAAAACAATAATATCAATCTTTTATACTGTGCAACATAAGTGTTTAAGTTTCCTAATATACTTTCACTTAGTGCAATGAGCATGAAAGTACAGAAGAGTAATATTAATGGAATCAATAAAAAACTATAAACTCTCTTAGAAAAATTTACATGTCTATTTATAAAAAGGTCTCCTCCCTAATAAATATTCTAATATTCCTTCAAAATTACCACACTCTTATCATTGGATATACTAATATATTAATAGAGTCAAATCTTTGTACATTAAATTTGTAATAAGAAAGCTATGGACATTAGTATTAATGGTAGATAATAAAAAAATTCTAGGTACTATGGGTTGTCACTACATAAATTCAAAGTATTCCAACTGCAGAGGACAATAAGTGAGATTACTAAATAAGTTCTACTTTGATCTATAAAAGCTTGTGGCAATTATGTCTATAGACACATCCTTATTCATCAATGATAAACACATAAATGTTATTACTAAGATCATGTCAAAATATAAGGAGCCACTTACATTTACCAATCTCAAAAAATATATATATATATCAGGTGACTTTTGAATGGATTAACAGTATAGAGCATGAAAGATAATTGCAGACAACTCTAAAATTTAGTAATAGACGTCATTAGGAGCTCCAGATTTATATAATTAGAACCAAAGTATACTTAGTCTTCTTAATTAAACTAAACCTGAAGTCTTTACCAACAAATTTTTGTCTGCTCTATAGAAATGCCAATTATAAACATTGATGTCATTTGGTTTGTTTTTTTTTTGTTTTTTTTTGCTGTAGAATAGAGAAGAGATTGGAACACTTTGTTTTTGAGTATCCTTACTCTCCAAATTTATATGCAATCTAAACTTTTCACTTACCCATTCCCAAGTTCCTCTCCATCACTATGTTGATTGCAAAAACAAATAAAGGTTTATTTCCAAACATTAGTATAATGACATTTATCATTTGATCCCTGAAATGTCATATTTGCTTTAACCCAGTGTTCAGAAATAGATCAAATACTTGCTCTACTGACATTTTTTCCTTTCATGTAGTATGATTCCCAACACCACTGTAGTTGTCTAACCTAATCTTGTTATAAATAATTGATTAATTTTAACTTTTTTTTAATGTAACTGTTTTGATGTTGTTTTTATATTGTGTGAATTTTGCATGTCATGTTTTTATTTTGAATACGTGTATAAATTGATAGTTTTTTACAGAATTCTTTGATCAACTATGCTTGTACATTTCTCCCAAATAACTTTTGGTTGATTAAGACAACCAACTCAGTCTCATATATATTTGTCTTAAAATATTATTTTGCTTGCCATACCTTTTTTTTTTTAAATCCATAATTTGGATTTGCGTTTCTAGAAACAATACATGTAAAATAACTAACCTTGTTTTATTATGAAATCTTTTTTTTTTTAAATAATAAACAAAATGATGTAAAACAATTATTAATTATTTAATCACATATGCAAAAATTAATTTAAATATATTTCATACATCTCCAGCACTGTGTCCTTTCAGCAGCGCTACCTTGTGAATAAAAATAAATTGAATTTAACAGCAGGACAAGACGTAACGTATTATCCATATGCCGCAAAGTTGTTATAAAAATTGAAATTCAGCTAGTGATATGCATTGATTATATTTTTTAAAAATTAATTTGTATACTTTGTTTGCAATACTTTATTGAATCAATAAATAAAAAAAAGTTGAAGTAAATTATTTGTAGAAATTACAACTTGCAATTGGGATATTGGCCCTTGCATTGCCTATAACATAACTAAAATACTTTAACCTCAAATAGAGAAAAAAAAACTTGTTTAATACAAAGCCAATGAAAAACAAAGGTAATTGAGAAACATAGTTTAATATATTTTCTGGGCACTTCTTAAATAGGATATGTAAAGTATCAAAATTAAATTCATATCTAGAGATAAGGAAATATTAATTTAAATATATATATAGTGACATCTATGTCAATTTCTTATCAAATACATATTTAATATCTCCAGAATTATCTTTTGATTATAACTATCAGAATCAAGAACGCTTGATTTTAATTGGCGCTAGTTTATCATTTTCTATCTCAGAATTTTTCTTATATTGATTTACAAAAATTCAGTTGCATTAAGAATTATTATTTTTCAATTTTTTTATTTTATATTTACTTTTTTTTTAGTTGTTGATTAAATATTTTTCCAAAATAATACATTTGATATTGATCATAGGATTATAATTTTATTTATAGTGAACTTTGTGTCTTTTCTATAAATTTTATTGTTTTTAATAAAAATAATCAATATTTAATAAAAATGATAAAATATAACCCTTACTGGATCTAAAGACAATTGATTGCTTGGAAATTTTTTTTAAAAACCCTCAATTGTCACTGCCTTTTGCAGAGCTAATTTTTCTGTTTAAGTGAGATTACATGTAAAATGTAATTACTTTTTATCAGAGATCAATATTGCATTTTTATTCACTTTGTGAATAAATCAATAAATCGTTCTGTTATTAAATTGGAAAATTTTGGAGCAGAATTAATCTTGACTCAATAAATTATTGATTTTAATTTCACCGACAGCAGGTTTTTTTTTTTTTTAAATCATCGGAACAAACAATTTTCTGTCACCTTCACTGACATCTCTTATTGATTGAGAATTACGTAGTTTGTTGATTGTTTGATTATTCTACTCTGTTTTAAAATATTGTTTTATATTTAAAATTTGCATATCTTTTAGTGATAATAATAGCGATGATGATAATAAAAATAAAAATAGTCGTCGTGGTATTTAACCGCAGTTAAAATAATAACGTTCATTTGTATGTGTTATCAACTTGAATTAGTAATGGAATCAATACAATTCTTTGAAATCCGGTATAAATATCCTGATGAAATATTAATCTCATTAAAAGGAATTTTAATGAGCTTCTTAAAACTATTCTAGTATTTTACTTAATAATAAGCCTGATAATAAATGAATTAATTGTGATCGATTTATATAACTGATAATAAAAAATAAAAAAAACAGACGTAAATATGAAACTGTGTTCTCCATACTTATTTTCTATTTATTATTTATACATGTACGTATAAAAAACATCATATATGGTGCTCTTTTAGTACGCATCTCCGCCATTTTGAATTTCAAAAATGACCAAAAACGTCGTATGTCACATCTAAGTGATAAAAAAGTGCGCGAAAATGCACAAACTTTTAAATTAAAATATATCGTAGATGTGTGTATATACATGTTAAATAAGTATATTATATATGATTCGCAAACATACTTTGAAATATATCTGGACCGGTTTGCCAAATGGAAGCTAATACTGGGGCCTACTGTATGTGGTATTCAGAAAGAAATATTGGGTTATCTTAAAATTTTTATAGCTAAAAGCATTGAAAAATAAAATTTCATGGGGTTATAAGAAAAAAAAAAAGTGCTAAAAAAAAAAAAAAAAATAGATATTGCAGCCTAATCATTATCTTTGTTATTTAGCCATCGTGGTTTAACAGTTTGCTATATTAAAAGAGATTATATAATTCAATGATACACTTTTTTTTCACTATTATTACATATTTCCTACATTTGAAAATTATTAAAGGATTTGGAAATTTTAAAAAATATTAAATGTAAACAAATTTAATACCTTTTAAGCCAATAAACATACATGATCACTATTTCTTATGCTTGCTCTTAACTGTTATAAAAACCGGTAAGACTCTCTATACGTATTGCCACTCAGTGCAAGCCAGAGTAATCAATGGATGCCAGAAGGCTTGTGCGTAAAATCCCCATCTATACTCATCCAATATCCCCAGACTAGTTTTTGGCTTGTGGCCTTCATCAGTGAGGAGCCATTGATTACTCTGGCTTGCACCGAGTGGCAATACGTATAGAGAGTTTTGCCAGTTTTTATAAAATTTAATATCTATTAGATGCACATTTACAGTAAGTTCTTTCTTTTATATTCAAGCGTAAATATATTCTGTATATTTTAGTTTTTAATTATGTTTGTGGATTTGATTTTATTACTAATGTCATAATAAATTTCAATATCTAAATATGTTTTTTTAATACTCTTAATAAAAATAATTCCATAAATGCTGTTACTGAATTTATTATAAATCATGTTTCTGGTTCTCATGTTTTGAATTATTGAAATATAACCATTACTTCCACTTAACGAGGACCATTGATTTCCCAAAACTCATCTTAAAGCAATAAGATTGTATAAGAAGCAAGGAATTATAATGGTTTTCTATGGGGAAAAATTTAGCTTGTTCCTGTTGATAAAAATTGTACCATAAATGTATAACAAACATTTTAACCTAGTATATATAGTAATTTTTAAAAAATCCTAATGTATGCTTTATGTTTTTGTAAACTATACTATTGTGTATTATGCAAGTATTTACTTAAAAAGTATTTGTTTGGAAGATAATGCAACTTAAATCTATATAAAAATAGTGGAGACCAGCTTAAACTTGTTCTTTCTTATAATCCATCTAATCAGTGCTTGTCATCCAGTTATCTGCATCATTAATTGCTCATTTTAAGGATTTATTATTATCTTTCAAATCTTTGATGATTATGGTTTTTTTGTTTGTTTGGTTTTTTGGAAGTACACCAGTGTTGATGGCTGAGAATCTCTAGTGAAAAAGTTTAGAATGAATGGCTGACTTGCTTTTTTTTCGTACAACATGAGTATTATAACGTCTCATTCATGGATTTAAGGCATTTTTAGATTTGATGTAACATTCTATGTCGGGTCAAAATATTAAAAAATGCTGTTTATGGCTTCTCTACAGGCTTGTTGAATTGTTTTTCTTCATTGTCTTCCTTTTCTTCATCCAGTTGCAATAATTTCTCATTAGTTAATTCTTTCATGTGTGGTAGCAAAATCTCTTCAATGTTGTCATCGTCAATTTCTTATCAGTGTTGACAAAATGCTGCATTAGTAGCTGATGTTGAAGATTGTGGTGATTTTTTGATCCATAGGTTGAATTGAAAATGTACGTAGCTATAAACTTTAAAATATAATAATAATATCATTAGAAAAAAAATGTTTGGTTTTACTGTTTGACTAAGAAAAGGAGGATGAATTCTTGTTGACAATTGTTTGTTCTTCCACAGAATTGTGAATTATTGCATTGAAAAAAACCCATACTGAAGTTTCATTTTTTTTTATAATTTATAGTCTTATATTATTTATGTGAAAATAGAATTAAAAAAACACTATTAGTAATATCTCATTAAGTGTACTGTTGTGACCATAAAGACGTGTTATTTATCTATGATGTAAATGTAGTTAATTTATGGAATTGCTCTTTACTGCAAACTAATCACACAGTTAATGTTGAAACAAAATAAAAATTCTGACATTAAAAAAGAAAAAAATGTATCTAATGTTTGTATATTGTAATAAATATTTAAGACTTTTTTAATGAATATAAATAACAGCACTTTATATACAAATATGCCAGTGTACTGGTCCCTCCTTCACTTCTTTCAATCACTGAGGGTGCCACTAGGCCACTGTCGGCCTAGAAAATTTATTTTACGGTGATCAAAAATTGATGATGATAAATGCTACCAGTTAGATTCAAGGAGGGGAAGAGATCTTTAACATTGCTCATAACTGTTATTAAAACAGGCAAAACTCTCCATACAGTAGTGCCACTCAGTGCAAGCCAGAATAATCAATGGATGCCAGAAGGCTTGTGCATAAAATCCCTATCTAGTGCCTACTCATCCAATATTCCCAGACTATATACTATATGACTATATAAGCTAATGAGCTTGGATTGAAAATATTGTCTTTTCAATTTTATTCTTTTAGTTTTGTAGTTAAGTAGAGATCAAATGTGGCTGCTGGAGGGTTGCATTAGATCCTAAGATCTAGGTGCAGTGTTCTCAGATCCAAGGCTCCTCACTGACGAAAGCCACAAGTTAGAAACTAGTCTGGGGATATTGGATGAATAGGCACAAGATGGGGATTTTATGCACAAGCCTTCTGGCATCCATTGATTATTCTGGCTTGCACTGAGTGGCACTACTGCATGGAGAGTTTTGCCTGTTTTAACTTTTAAAACCTTTTTATTATAATTTTTTTTCAATTCTTTATTATATTTTTGTATAATCAATATTTTAATAATAGTATTATGATTCTAACCTTAAATATATATATATTAAAAAATAATATAGGTAATTATTAATTATTCATGAATAGATTGTTTCACAATCATTAATCTTTTCTTGTTGTTGTCGTTTTAGTTTTTATTATTATTAATAATAAAATCTACAAAATAAATTGATACATTTGCACCTAGTATTATATTATTAAAACCTTATATTGGAAATATTGAAAATTTTAGTTAATAAATATTATTTAACAAAAAAATAAATCTTATATATATCTATTCAAGTAATTTTTACAGATATAAGTAAAAAATTAAAATAAAATAAATATAAATTATGTAAAGAACAGATAATATTAGAATTAAGTTTGGCTAGATTTTTTCTCAAAGTTCTAAGTCTTTTGGCATACAAGACCCAGTCCTTTGTCAGGGATTCTAGACACTTTGTAGAATTAATCAAGAACATGAAAATTGAAAGAACCGACTTACTGGTTATCTTTGATGTGGAAAGTTTATTTACTTAAGGAAAAGATTAAATGGTGATAATAGTTTGCAAACCAGAACAGCTCTTCCTGTTGATAGTATAATAGTACTATTAACATTCTGCATAAAAACAACTTATTTTCAATATAACACAGAATTCTTCCAACAAAATCAAGGACTGACTATGGGCTCACCATTGTCTTCCCTGATTATCAGTATTTACATGGAAGAACTTGAAACCTTAGCCATAAAACTACTCCATATCCACCTAAAGTTTGGCTTCACTATGCGGATGATACATTTGTTGTATGGCCACATGGTGGAAGACTGTTACAAACTTTCTGGAAACACATCAACAATATATTCCCTTCAATTAAATTCACAATCGGAACAAGAACAAAAATTGGCATATCTTAGATGTTTTTGTGACAAGACTCCCTCATGGCAAAATCAAAACTACAGTTTACTGAAAACCTGCACATACAGGAAAATACCTAACCTATACATTCAATCATACCAGAAACACAAAACATGGAGTTATTCTATCACTATGGAACAGAGCAAAGAAGTTTGGTCAGAAACCAGCGGTTTGGAAAAAGAAAAGATCTATATAGAACAAACTCTTGTGAAAAATGATTATCCATCAGCTGTTATTAAGAAAATGTTAAATAGACAACAAACAGAACCATCAAGAGAAAAGACAATTATTGGTACTGTAGTGTACCCATATATATTCCAAACATAGCAGACAATTTAAGGAAAATTTGCAATCAGAATAACATCAGAACAGCTTTCCAGAGCCATACCACCCTACGAGGAATTCTAACATCTACAAATCCTAAACTTGAAATGATGAAAAGAAAAAACTGCATCTATGAATGGTGAGACCAGTCGTCCCATTGAAAAGCACTTGCAAGAACACAAACTGATGATTAGAAGAAAGAAAACAGATGTGTCCAAAGTAGCAGAACATGTGTGTGCTAATATGTTCAATTGGGAAAATACAAAAATATTGGATAGAGAAGAAAAGGCACAAAGAAGAAAATTTAAAGAAGCTGCTCACATGATAAAGTCAACCTAGTGTGACTATACATAATGTATGGAAACCACTAATCAACTTTACTCTTAAGGAAAAGGTAGAGAAATCAGGAGGAACCTCAGATAAGTATATGAAATTACTATTGACTGTTGCCTTTGGCAGGATGGCTCAGTTGGTTAGAGCGTTACCTTAAAAATTTAAAAATTCAAGAATCTAAGGACCCAGGTTCAAATCCCCCATGCTAGTATTGTTACTGGTCAGGCCAGAAATTCCTGAAGAAGAGGGGAGACTAATACCTCTCGAAACGTGCATATACTAACCTATTTGATGAATGTATTTGGAATACTTAAATAAAGTTAAATTTTTCTAAAGACATTCAATACATATATTAGATGATGGTAATAGTCCAATATAAAAATACAACTAGAACATCATTATCACAAACCTTTAAGAAAACACCAAGTTGAAGTATATATGTATATTTTTTTTTAAAAAATAATTTTTTTATATAATTTAATAAAATTTAAAAATCAGTCGCTCCTAGTTGTTTCACATAAAAGTGTAAAGTTTCTATACTGATATAGTTTGAAAATAAAATTAAAAAATAACAAAATACTAATTTACCTGTACCTATAATCAACATTTTGTCTTTTAGCAATATCATCCAATACTCATAATTTTTTTAATGGACATACAGCAAAACAATTAGAAGAAAGGGCTAAAGAACATAATAATGCTATTAATAGAAGAGATGACAGATCTGCATTATATGTTCACTACTTAAAATATGGACATAGAATAGATCGTGTTAAGAATATAAGTCCATTAAATTATATTAAAGGAATTAATAGAAGGAAGATATATGAAACCAATTACATTAATTATAACAGAAATAATTGTATGAACATTTATAAAACGTCAATTATTTAACTAATAATTGAAAAATGAATGGAGAGTTGTATAATATACCTTATATTACATATATATAGACACAGGTATATAATAAGCCTGTGTTTCAGTTATTACATTATAGAGATGTCTGCCCATCCTTGCATATGTATTAAATGGACTATGTCCTGTACATGTGGGGTTCAGATTGACTTTAGGTCAACATGGATGTGACAAGAATCTCGGTCTCAGGGTGGCCTTTGAGTGTTTCATTATCAGATTTTCAATTGGATGGACGGTTGAAGAGTTGGAGTGTGGAGTAGATTGAAGCCTGTTCATTAAAGTATGAAGATTGTCTATCTTAATATATATCTGAGCACTTATAGTATATATGTGTGGAGATGATAATCTGGACGAACTGATGATTGCTGGTTTAGTATGAAATACGTATATTGGTGATTATTTATCTTTTCAACATATATGTGTTTAAGTGTATCAGTGTTATTAGATAGAGTGGAGAGTGGTGGGCCGTGTGAAAGTCTGTGCTAATATACCCTATATTAAAGATATTTAAGTAATTATAGGCTTGTGTTAATTTTATATAGAGCCGTTAGATGTCACTATGTATGCAATATAGGTTATTTTTGTAATTCAGACATATTGAAAAGGGCAAAAATTTAAAATTTGCCGAAAAGAGCTTTTATATGTTATTTTTATGTGTTATGATTATATGGCTATATTACAGATATTGTCATATATATATTGTTGTTAGATAAAGATATCTAAGATTTATTTTTAATTTGCAAAAGCAACATAAAGGATTTATTTCTTGTATTTTAGATGTTTGAATGGTAAAAATCTTATACCTGCTTTATGTTTTGAATGATTTTCAAATATATAACATCAGAATTCTTTAACTTTCTGGAACCTGTCAAACACATCCTAGCTAATCCAAAAATGATACATTTCCCTTTTTGAATAATCATTTGTCTATAAAATGTTGACATTCCAAGTATCCCCAGAAAAAAGATGTCTTTCTTGCTTTTAGTGGCCAATATGTTGATGCAATTTTGATTTATTATTTTTTAATGTTATGTCATAATTCACATGTGCAGTACGTTTGTGAGTTTTTATATTCACTGAATTGATAATAATCTGGTGTAATTTGCGCTGTTGAGAGACTTTAAAACTGACTGCTCCTATCATGGAAAATTAACCTATTTGCTACATTTAATAATAATTGCTGCAGGTAATTTATCTTTTTTATTATTGGATTATAAATCCATTTTCACCTTCAGAACTATTGAGCATCATTTATTTTCATTAAGACTATTGTGGTAGAATGAATATAATTATCTCAATAATCTTAATATAATTATCTTAGTGACTCATTTGGACTTGTTTGATTCGTGATTATTAATATTTATGTTTTTATTTTATGTACTAATATTCAGTCTAATGCTAAGAGTTGTATTAATCTTTTATCATTTGCAATATAAGCCGTATTTTATGTTTTTTAAATGTCTTCTGAAATTGTTATTAATTAGAATGGATTTGATCTCAGATTTTTTAAAAAAAGTCTTTATAACTATCCACATCATCTTATGCAACTATTAAACAGATTTTTATATAAATATATTTAATTAAACGAATCACCATTGTACAAACAAACATAAATAATTGATTTCCATTTTTTTCAAGCATTCAGATGTAATAAGAGTATATATTTCTTTTTATTTTTTTAACATAATTATTTTAAATTATAATAGATTTTCAATGAGTTTTTATTTTTTTTTCCTCTTCTGCAGTTTCTGAAAAAGGGATTCGTTTTATTTGCCTTATTCCTGTTTTAATAATAATAACATTGCTAGGATGTTAAAAGAAAAAATAGAATTTGGAAATGGAGCAACATGGGTAATTGAAGTTTGAAATAAAATAGAACGAGGATGTTTTTGATTGATTTATGCAAAAGAAATGGATATCTACAAATTAATTTGCTTACTAAATGCATGCCAGAAATTCTTTTTGTAAAACTAAAAACCAGTAAATACACTATTTTTGATTGAAAACATTACTGACTTTATATTTTTTTTAAAAAGTCCTTCATTGATTGATTTTGTCCGACCACCTCTGAAGTTATTTATTGCTGCAAATTCATAAAATCTTATTTTTCTTCATGCAAAATTAAATGTTGTGATTTAATATGGTTTCTTTTTCAGCCGGGTTTTTTTTTTGTGTGTGTGAATTTAGCATAATCTTATTCGTTCATTCAAGATTATACTTAGCAAATGGATGTTAAGAACTTGTAAGTAAAAATAATATTTTCTTAAAAATATTATTAATGCAAAAAAAAAAGTGAAGAAAAAAATTGTTTTATCTCAGTGATTGACTGTTGGTGAATTAAAATAGGGTTTTATTTCTAACTTGTAAAATGTTGTTTATCATGTGATTGTAACTATTTTTTAAACCATCCATTTATGTGTAATATTTTTGTTATGTAATCTTCACTACACCATTCTCACGCAAGGTAGGGACTATCTTGTGTGCGTGAAAGTGGTGTAGTGAAAATTACGCATTATTGTATAATCTCTAGTCTAATGAATGACTAATAAAAAATTATTAACATCTATTCGAATCCCGCCTATATTACATATATAAATGCAGGTTTAAGCCTGTGCAATGTATTAATTTATATAAATAGTGTATAAAAGGTCTGCCCATCCCTCACATATGTATGTATAAATGGATTATTCTCCTGTACATGAGGGGTCAGAATGACTAATATGTCAACATGGGTAGGATGACAACCTTGGCACTAACAAGGGGTTTGAACGTTCCATCATCAGATTTTCAATGAAATTGAAGGTTGAAGAGTTGTGAGTTGGAATAGTTTGAAGCCTGTCCATTAAAGTATGAAGATTGGCTATCTTAATATAAAGCTGAGCACTGATTATATATATGTGTGAGGATAGTAATCTAGACCAACTGATGATTGCTGGTTTAGTCTGAAATACGTATTGTACCGGGTCGAACCGCTGAAACCACCTACTTATACGTATATATAAGTTTTGGCCGGTTTCAAACTCCTTCACAATACATTTATAATATTATAAAGGTTAGGTGAACGAACCGGCACGTTCGAGCAAAATGGGAGATCTTATTAATAGCTTTAACTATCAACAATGGCCCATCTCGGCTGCTAGATTCAAACCCCTACCATCCAAATACTTTATTTGTTTCGGGGTAAACCCCGGGGCGCCAGCTAGTCTGAAGACTAACATATTCGGGTAGTAGGCTCATAATCCAGCGCTCGAAACAATTCCCTTAACCAGCCCAGTCTAATTTTAATCAATGATATTTATTGCTAATAAGATATTAATAAAAAGAATTGACCGACAGATCAAGTTTAAATTTAAAAATAATTTATTTCAATCAACATCAATTAAGTTTAAATATAATTTACTAACCAACATCAACGCATTCTAAACATTTTATAAATCCAAATTTCACACACGCACATTTTAAATTTACATATGATAGGATATTTCATGAACAAAGCATCATAATCTTAGACATTTAAATTAACTCTCATTCGCAAAAATAATAATAAAGCATTAATGACATTTGAGACTCTCGCACACACATCAATAGTTCCTTTTATGTATGATAGAGTTCATATAATGTTAATCTTCAATATTTACGGAATACAGTGGTGACTACTACTGGTAAATAATAATAATAAAACAGATACCTAGGATTTTTTTTCTTGTCGGTGGCTACTTCTGCTGCTTCAAATGGATTGTATCTAACCGGTTAGATTTTGTTTATGGAAGAGAATTTATGGTAATCCGTTGGTTTCTTCTTGGAGACAGCTGCACGTTTTGACGGAGGGTTTCTGTGTTGTTATCCAGACATTATTTCTCAGGCAGGTTTTGATGATCTTATTGGACTAAAAAGGCTGGAGCACAAGCGTATATTTCCAAAAGCTTTTCAGCACTGCATTTCTGTAAACTGACACAGTAAAACTAGACTGAATTTCAAACTCCAACTGAATTGATAAAACACAAAAAAGTCTATTTATACCTGCGACGTGTTTTTGTTTTAATATCCTCCGGCAATACGTGTTGTCGAAATTCCTTTAGATTAATTATATGACAACGTGTTTTCCGATTGAATATTTGATTAGTAGTAGCTATTTTAAAATGTGTAGTTTTCATATGTTTAATTAGCAGTCCACCACTGTGTTTCTTTTAAAATACATCTCATTTCTTTATTCATTTTTTTTTTATATTATTCTTACATGCATACTTTTGTTTACATTCGCACGCACTAATATAATCTATATAATAAACTGGAATGAAAAGAGATTTTTCTTTTTTTTATATTTTAATAATTTTAACTTTTTATAAACTCTTAGTTTTATCTTTTCTAAACAAAACCCCCCTCTCCTCTTTAATTGTAAGTTTTAATTTTAAGAACTCTCTGATTTTTAAATCTTATTTTCACAAAACAAACTCATTTACATTAAACCTTTTTTTTATAATTTTTTCCCCCTTTTTTACAAAAATTTTAATAATTTTTTCAACAAAATTATTTTATATCATTCCATTTTCATTGGTGATTATTTATATTTTCAACATGTGTGTGATCAGGTGGGTCAGCAATATGAGATAGCACTGAGAGTAGTGGGTCGTGTGAAAGTCTGAGTTCGAATCCCGCCTATATTACATATATAAATGCAGGTTTAAGCCTGTGCAATGTATTAACATCTATTTTTGTATTCATGCAAGCATATCTATATATATATAAGTATAAAGAATGAATACTATGGATATATACTACTAATTTAAATAAGCTTAAAAATATTTGCAAGAAAACACTAGTGTTTTTGATTTGGAAAAATAAAAATATAATACATACAAATATTTCCCGGGTTCGCTTCTCGGCCGATGCTTTGTTATGTGGAAGAAAAAATCTGGTCCAATAATTTTTCACTTATTTTTAACTGCGGAACTAATTCATTTTTATTATTATATATATTAAATTTTAATACAATTTTATTTTTTACTGATCATTTGAATCTGTTTAGATTTTTAAAAAACAACAACAAAAGAACCAAAGATCCCTTTGTGATGGGTATTGTTTTAAAAAAAAAGCAGTTTATGTAAAGGGATTTCGCTGATCTTGAAAGGATTTGGGTAAACATTTGAAAACAAAGATGTACATTGGAAATGTTTAGTAGGAAATTTTTACCTAAGTATTCTGAATATATTTTTATGATTAAATATATATGTATTTACAGAAGAGTTAGATATAGATAAAGGTGTAAAATATGTATATCTTTTATTTTGTTTGGATGTCTGCTAAATTAATAATTTTGTTTGTTGTTTTAAAAGGGGGTTAAGATACAACTAATAGTGAAAATAATAGCATTCATTATATAAGATTGGTTGATGATGTTGTAGAATGGGTGATAGTGATGTTGAACTTAATGAAATGTTATATGGGACTGATGGAACATTTAGAAAGTTTGAGACAAAAATAAATGTCCATAAAAACTAAAGCATTAAAAGTAAGGAGAAAAATTAAAAGCCTGAAATTAATTGTTGAACAAAAAGTTATAGAGTGGAATTATAGTTTTTAAATGATTGGGAAATTGGATAATTGAAGATGAGGGTGTCAAAAGTAGAGTGAGAATTGGGTACCTTTTAAATTAGTTTCAGTAATGATACTGATTAAATGTTTTGCTTGAAATTAGTTTTATATGGATCAGGGTTAACTGGACAATTAGGAAAGAAAGCAGAATGGAAACTTTAGATATCTGGATTTGGATGAGAGTGGAAAGGAAAAGTTGAAGGGATAATATGTAATTGGAGATTTCTATAGCCAGTAAGAAAATCAGTTTGATTAGTTTCTAGGCTGGGTAATCTAGGATTTTGCCTATAGATGATGAAAGTGTACTTGAGGCGACTATGTTTTTTTCAGGGCTTCGAACCAGAAACAAAAAAACATTATTTTTATTGGAATGGAAAAAAAATAACGGTTCAAAATCCTGTTTTTTTTAGAATGTATTTATGAATTGGTGTTGTTGTTGTTGTTTTTTAGGGCTTTTTACGAATTGGTGATTTTTTTTTCTAGAAGATACGAACTGTCTGAAGCCATTTTACTATAACTACTATTAAATTACCTCAGCTCCCTCTAGTATTACAATTTGTTCATGTCGCTTTATAAAATGTTTATTAAATTACAATTTTAAATTACCTATAAATAATTATGTTCTAGAGCTGGTCTGAAGTTTTAAAAAAGTTCAAGAAAATATAGAGAGAGAAAAAGAAAATTGTTTTAGAATTGTATAAAAATAAATTAGGTGCAAATTTTACAAAAGAAAAAGAAATTACGTTTTCAATGTCTTGGTCATCTCTGATCTCACATATTCTCTTTTCAATATTCTTTACTATCATAGTTTAAATAATTTAATATATCAAGCACAGAGTTTTTCTTTTCAATATATATATATGTGTATAAGTTTGAAGAGCAATTTTTTAATTATAATAGAAATAAACCAATTTTTTTATGTTAGATATGTTGATGACTATTTTATGGTTTTCAATGGTAATAAAAGAAATGCAGATAATTTTTTGAGTTATATTAATGATAGAGTTGAAAAAATAAAATTTACTATGGAAAAGGAATATATTATTGTTATTGAATATGTGGATAGGAATGGTAGTGTTAGTATAGAAACATCTGTGTTTAACATTTTTTGGATTATCAAATAATTGTTTTGCAGATATTGATAATCATAATAAAATTAATATTGTTAATAATAAAATTATTAGGGCAATTAAGTTATGTTCAAATAGTAATTTGTTTGGGAATGAGATTGATATTATTAGGAATGAATGTTTTATGAATGATTATCCTAGGGGTGTAGTTAAACATTTGTTTTCTAATAAAAATATAAATAAAATAAGAAATAGAATGGGATTAGATAGGAGTAGGAATAGAGAAAAGATTATTTTTGTTGGTTTTAATATATCTAAAGATTTATTTATTAAAGTTAAGAAATTAGTTAAAATGATTAATAGGAAATATAAGTTTCAATTTGTCCAGTTTATAAAAAGAAAGCAAGTTTAAATCTTTTAATTAATAATAATGGGGACTATAATAGATTAGACATTATGAATTCAGTTTATTTGATAAAATGTTTGAATTGTTTTAGAAAGAGTGTAGAAATGACATATGTTGGGACTAGTAAGAATAAATTAAAAACTAGATTAAAACAGCATTTAGGTGATAAAAATTCTGCTGTTTACATTCACATGAATAAATTTTGGCATGGGGATTTTGATAGCCTTTGGAATGTATTAAGTCATATAATGAAAGGATGATAAAAGAAAGTGTATACATTAATGAAATAAAACCAGAATTAAATAGGATGTTAATAGATAAACAGAAAAGAAAATAATAGGTTTTTAATTAAATGTTTTAAAGGATATATATAGATTTTTTATATATATATATATAAAAAAAGGAAATTGTTTCTCTTTGGGTTGTGATTGTTGGTAATAGGAAAGGGGAGTGAGATAAGATAAATTTTTGGTTATGAATATATTTTGTAATTTTTTATTTTTATTTTTTTATTTTTTATTTTTTTGGAATATATTATTTTATTTTAGTGTGCCTTGAAAAACACTATATAAAATAGTCGAAATGTTGGATTTTTTTTTCATGATTATAGTCATATAAAAAACAAGTTTTAAAAAGGAGTTAATTTGTTTTATTGGTGTTGATTTAGTATGCGCTCATGGCCGCCATTTTGAATTACAAGAACCACCCAAACCATGCTGAAACATCCAACCGATAAATGACATTGATCAAAATGGCCTTTTTCGTAGGGAAAAAAAAACCAAAAATCGGAATTTTCATATATAAAAAAAAAAAAAAATCACTTGACTAAAATATTATAACACAAAAATCGCACCGTTTTATTTCTATCATAGTTTACTGATAATAATATTTACGTTTTAATCCATTTATAATAACTATTTCAATTTTTTTATATAAAAAAAATTACCTTATTTAATCTTAAATATAGAGAAATCTGCTATAACAAAAGCTTTTAGAATAAATAATTAGTAGAATAAAGAATTTATTTTCCAATAAATAAAGATTTGTAGTACAAATATAAAGAAATATAATAGACATATTTGCAATATAAAACTTAGTTATCAATTTACATTGCGCAATGCTCTATCTTTAGTATAAAAATGTTATACGTATATGTTTAAAAGTATTTTCCCAGATGCGTATACTACACTTATTCTAGACATGAACCATAAAAGCTGAATTTGAAATCTGATAATGTTGATGTCAAAAAAAACGAATTCAGATGTCTGTTCAATTGGCAGAGTTCTAAATGCTAAAACTTAGTTATCAATTTAACTCACCTTTTTCTATTTCTAGTGATAAAAATATTGTAAATATTTTTATTCAAAAGTATTGTCCTAGATATGTATAGTGTAATAATTTTAGTCATAAACTGTAAAAATTGAATTTGAAATCATGTTGGCATTTTTAAAAAAAAATAATTTATAAGTGATAAAAAAAATATTTTAAAAAGAAAAAGCTGTGTAAAATAAATTGTCAGTGATGTAAATTCGGAATATGGTATGTTATCTGCATCATATTAAAAAAATTAATTAGAAAGTGTTCAGGTAATTAAAAAGATTTTACCTTGGCAGTCTACATTGTAATATTATGCAGTTAAAACAAACTTTTGATTATATGTGCTAACCTTTAGTGCAATTACCTTGTCAGTTATCTTAAAGCACTGAGACCATCAGTATGCTTATTAATGAGCCTTTAACTGTAAACATTTTAATTAAAAATTATTTTTGTGGATTATTACCTCTAAATGTCAAAAGCTAGGAGGAAAAATTCAAACAATAGAATGTGTCTGAGAACAAAGAAAATGAGAGAGTACTGATTTATCTCTTTCATGTGTTTTTAGTCATATGTTTACGATTACATCCTTTCATGAGGTGTTAAAAGCAGATAGAAACCAGTTTCTACCTTGCGTGAGAATGGTGTAGTGAAAATTGCAGTATAGAAATATTATTCATTAAATGGGTAATCTCTAGTCTAAAGAATGGCTAAAAAAAAATATTAATATACTATCTTATTGAGTTTGTCTGCATTCCATTTCCTTTTTTATTCCATTAAGTTATTAACTATTCATTTTTTATCAGCAAATTATTTAAGAAAAACTTCATTGATATCAGGGGAAAATCAAAATGTAATCTCCTCCTGTCTTTTTTTTAATAATTATAATATCAATTTTCATGTTTTAGAGAAAGTTTTGATTACTCAAACTTATGGGATACATGAAAAATGTTATTTTTAAGATAAATCATTGTTTATTCATTCTAAAACATTTTTATATCTTCCAAGATAAAGTGAACTCTTTATTTGTGTTTATTTGTTAAGCTAATATTTTACCTTTTAGACTAATTTCGTTTATTGAATTCATTTCTTGAACGAAGTTGTAAAAATTGAAATGTGAAATTAGAAAATAATATTTAATTATTTTCAAAATTACAACCAAGTAAGAAATCTGAAAAACAAAAGACAATATGTGGTACATCATTGAAAGAATTAAAATGTGGAAATGAATTTGGGCTGGACATATTGCTAGAAGAATTGAAAATAGATGGACAGTTGAAATCTTCAACTAGATTCCAAGAGAAATGTAAAAGATCTAGAAAGAGATCACATGAGATGTGGGTGGATGAAATAAGGAAGGGTACTGGGGTGATGTGGAGAAGAGAGGCGATGTGGGTGAATGAAATAAGGAAGTGTACTGGGGTGATGTGGAGAAGATAGGCTAGATATGAAAGGAGGATTGAACTTGGAGAGACCTTTATCCTGCAGTGGATCGATACTGGTTGAAAATGACGATAATGATGTTGACTTTAAATGTTGCCATAAAGATAAATCCAAAGCAAATAATATTGTGAATGAGGTAATCATTTGTAAAAAGATTAAGCAATTGTTTAAAGAATTGTCTGCTAATTCCAACAAATTATGGTGCACCAAATTGAGAGGAAAAACTGAGTTGTATAATGTTGCAAGGTATAGATCAGGTTACTGATATTATCTTACAAGAAAGCTGGAGTTTTAAAGTAAACAATTTGTGAATTTTTATTAGGATAAATAAATTTGTAATTTACTTTTATGCTTTTAAAAGATAGTCATTTTAGTTATTTAAATATAGTAAGCTTGTGGTTAAGACCTGTAGAGGTCCCTACATTTTTATGCACACATTCTTGAGGTTACAGCCTTAGTAAATATTACTTACGTAGTCAATGTGCATTTAAATAAATTTATAATTACAACTTTAAATTATCGTAATAGATTTCTAACTATAAGATCTTTCCATTGACTCATTGTACATTGAAAGATTTCGCAAGTATTAATGTGTAATAAGAAATGTGGACTTAATCAGTGAAGTATTGAATACCTTTCACGCTCTCAGATCTAACCGCTTCAGCTTCACCTATTTATATAGAAAGTAGGTTGAAGTAAAGAAGGGGTTCCCTTCTTTTCTTTCAAAATATAAGCTTGTGGTTAAGACCTGTAGAGGTCCCTACTATCACATTTTTACGTGCTCATTCTTGAGGTTACAGCCTTAGTAAAATATAATTGTAAAATATATATAGAAATTTAATTTTAAATGCACTTTTGCCTTTATATTTTTGCTTGTTCCTATTTAAACTGTTGTTTGGTAATTTTCCTTTGGTCTTGGCATGAAACTGGAATAGATATCTTCGAAATGCATATATCTCAATATAAGCTACAGTAAATCAATAATGTAATGAATTAATTAATTTATTTTAGTAGATTTTGCTGTACTTAAGTTATTTAAATTTTATCTTTTAAAAGAAGTAACTTTTATTTGACAATAAACATCACATGATCACCATTTCTTATGCTTGGTTACAACTGTTATTAAAACATGCAAAACTCCCCATACATCACTCCCCATACATCAGTGCTCTCAGATCCAAGGCTCCTCACTGACGAAGGCCATAAGCCAGAAACTAGTCTGGGGATATTGGATGAGTAAGCACTAGATGGGGATTTTATGCACAAACCTTCTGGCATCCATTGATTACTCTGGCTTGCACTGAGTGGCAATACTGTATGGGAAGTTTTGCCTGTTTTAATAACCTTTATTTGCATAACAGAAATTGAGATCTTATTTATCCTAATAAAGGTAGCTAAATTTTTTGAAAAAATGAAATCAAAATCTTGTTTAATTAAAATTTGTTTATTTTTCTATAAAGTATGTTAATTATATTAAAAGTTTCTAGCTCAAATTTTGTATATCGTATATAAAAATAAGAAGTATCAACTCATTTCCTGAATAATTATTTTGTTTATTATAAAAATAAGAACACATGAATGTAATTTATTCATACTTTAAAAAATAACACATGTGCTCTATATATATAACTCAATTTATTTAAGCTGCATTCTTATTTATACTTTAAATGAAAATGGAAAATTATAAATTTTACTCTTTTGTTATTTTTACCACTGCAATGGAAAATGAATAAAATGTATAATTTCGTTTTCATTTAAAATATAAGTAACAATGCAACTGAAATGAGTTGAATTATATATAATGCGTACGATGTTTTTAAAGTACGAATAAATTATACGTATATATTTTCTGTATAACAATTATAGGCATGTATTTATTACTACATTCCATTTGTCGCGTTACGCATAGTCTACGCATGCGCAGCTTTTTCTAAAATGGTATTTGGAACTGACTTTGATGACTAATTAAATATTTAAATTTGTATGTTATGAATAATGATGGATTTGTAAAGAAAAAAGGTTTGTTTTGACATTTTTATTCTTGAAGCTGGACTTCTGACACATTTGGATAATTTTTTGTCAAGAGATCCACAATCATGTTATAACTTTTTTTTTAATGAATCTTTGGACACATTTAATATTGTATGAAAACAACACTAGTTTAAAACTCTGTAATCTTATCTGAAGCTATTTTGAAGTTAGGCTGTCTCACATGTCTAAAAATTCATTATATTTAAGATATAGATGTATACAGAACTTACTTTTCTCAAGTTAAAACCCGTAAATTATTGCTTTCAGTTTTTATATGAACGCATATCAAAAATTATCTCCATTGTAGAATTTATTTTAATCAACTTTGAAAGTAGACAAGTATATCATTGTTTGAGATAATCTGCCTGCTTTCAATACACTTTATTCCTCTGTCAACAAGTTTTTTTTATTCCCTCTTATAAAAAAATATTTTTAAGCAAAGCATCTGGATCTTCATCCTCATAGTGTTTTTTTCGAGGGACCAAATAGGTGATAGCCAATGGAGCAAGATCATGACTATAAAGAGAATGCTCTAACACCTCAAAATATAGTTCTTGGAGAGTATGGGTAGTAGTGTGTGGATGTGTATTATGCAATAATGCAATTCTTTTGGATAGTAGTCCTCTGTATTTTGTCCAAATTTTAAACTTCAGCTCTTTGGTGAGTATTTCATTATAATGAACACTTTTTTTTATGTTGTGCTCTAAACACACATCAGTGAAGCTATATATTTTTGAAAAAAATGTCAAGCTTATCGCTTTTGTGACTTACTTGATCCCATATTCATAGCTTATGTGCTACTAATGTTTTTTTATTAGCAATAAATTATGCAAATATATGTAAATTATTTAACCAGACCATTTCTTAGAAATCGAGAAGCAAGCGTCTCTTCTGTTGATGGCATTAGGATCATTTGCAATGAAACATACTTCTTTTACTTTGTGCTTGGCATTCTTTCTCTCAGAGCACATCATCTCGGCAGTAATGGGTTCGAACTTGTGATTAGAAGCTTTTTGATATTCTAAAAATATTGACCCTCCTTTATTTTTGATTCACGATTTGTTGTATACATATCATTGTTGAGACACTGGTAGTAATTGTGGCTCAGGTCTTACCATCTTATGTAGCTCCACAGTCCATTTGGGGGTATGTCATCTTGTACGTGACCTGGGGGGTTTGATCTGGTGCAATTTTATATCTTTTGCTGATATTGCTGCATTACAGACCCTTGGTAATTTCTGAAAATTGTAAATATCAATTTTACATCTGAAGAATGAATATGCACATTTCCTTTACTTCTTCACCTGGCTCTTCATCCTTGTAGTGTTTTTTTCAGGGGACCAAATAGGTATCCACCAATGGAGCAAGATTCAGAACTATAGAGAGCATGCTATAACACCTCAAAATAAAGTTCTTTGGTGAGCATTTCATCATAATGAACACTGTAGATTTTTGAACATTTTTTTTTCTGATAAGGTTCTATTACAGACCCTTGATAATCCCTGAAGATTGTAAGTATCAATTTTACATCTGATGAATGATTTTTAAACGTTTTTTTTTTTTTTTTTTTTTGTGAGTGATTGAGGATGTTTTTATTCTACACTTACAATAGAACACAGAAAAATAATGACAATTCATTAACATTTTTGGAACACTCTAAGAAGACCGGCCATATATTTGAACCCTCTAACCCCGAGATAGTGTGCAAAGAGAAAAACGACATCAAACGGAGAATTAGAGAGGCTTAGTTCATTACTAGTAATAATAACTATCAATAGATGCGACGTCTGCTTCAACATCTCCAAATGCTAGGCTACCTAAATAATTTGCATATTTTTCATATTGCCATTATCTCTCTGTTCTGCACTGCTCAGTATCGCTATGAATATGAGGCAACCCACCTTGAAAGTGCTAAGCTTTTAATATTTTTTCACTCTTTATAGCTTCTCTTTCAAGCACTTCACACTCTTTTAATTTTATTTATTATAATATTAGTCTAAATTTTATTTGCAGACGTCCAAACACTTCAGTTTGTGATCTTCCATGAGTTGCTTTGGTAGACATCTCATACAAATTTTTTGAAACCCAAGTCTGTTCTGGATTATTTTATAGGTAGAGCTGTGGCTAATTTGCATTTGACATGCTGTATAATCTATTGTCACTCATCTATTCAACAACATGGATGTGGATATGCATCAGTCTCCTTCATGCATAAAACTTTGAACAACCTTCCTTGAACTTTTCTACCATTCATGCACACTTTACAACAAAACAGTATCCCCTTACTGTGCACAAAGTCTTTGATAAATATCGGCACTAGACCCACTCTCAAATCACAATACAATCATTGCTTGCCGCCATTCTTTCATGCAAATCACTCATGGTGCAGCCATTGTTTTTCACACTGCAGTCACATTTGAAGGCATTACACATTTGAAACTGTGAAGCTGTTATTGGGAAGGCAGTGACTTTGTATGCAAAATGCTGATAAGACTGTGGTTGACAGAAGTTTTAAAATAAACGATCATTTTTGATTCATCTTTCCATATTTCTTATATATATATGATTTTTGATTCATCTTTCCATATTCCTTATATATATATATGATATGACCAGATTTAGGTTTGAAGTTGTACGTCCAAAACAAAAGTTGATTTTTTAAACAAGATTATTTACAAGTTGAAAACATCCATACAAAATTATAAATTTGAATCGTACATTGTTTGGTGCAGTTGATAGAGCATCCCGACTTGGAATTGAGAGGTCACAGGATCGATCTTGGTGCGCAAGGATCTGGCACTCAAACTTCTTATGAATTCTCAAGAAATAAAGCCATATGTCTTTTTTTTTTATCATGGAATTCTATTTTTATACATTTTGTGTTTTGCTTTGTTGAATCTTAAAAATGTGAAGTTAGGATACATAAATATAAAATCATTAAATAACAGCAAGATTTTAGTATAATTGAAAATATATATATATTCACCTTTATAAAAATCACTCAAATAAATTATTACCATTTTCGTTAATAAAAAATTTTCTTGTTATAAATCTGCGAAACATTTATTAAAACTAATAAGAAAGTCTTAGGGAAAAATAAAAGCCTTAATTTTAAAACAAAGATCTATTCAATCTATCACATCATGCTGTAAATCTGCTCTTAAGAGTGGAATTACTTTTTGCAGTAATTCCTCATATTTTCCAAAAGAATGAGTCTGAGCATTACTGTACATTGCTTAGGAACCCCCGCTCCTATCTCAGTAGTCACATGCAAGTGAAGTGTGGTATGCAAGAATAGCTCAATATGCATAATTTTTTAAAAATTATTTTGCTTAAATCATTTACTATTTTTATATTTAAAATAATGAAGTTTGTAATTGAAAGAAGTGAGAATTAGATTTTTGAGTTATGGTGTTGCACTATTTTTTATTTAAAAAATAAAATAAAAGTATAAAACAATTTATGTCAGCACTAGATTGGATATATAATACAAATGTTGATATAAACTATAGGAATCAATGATAGTAGAGATGAAAACTATGTGTAACTGGTCTGGAAAGTAAATCATTTTCTAAAGCCCTCGATGCAAAGTTTCTTTCTCAAGGTTAAGTATAGAATATTTTATATCTTTAAATAGAAATAAATCAATAATTGTTTGCTTGACATTTAGAAATTTGTATGAGTTAGAGAAATGGAAGTAGCAGAAGAGGGTATTGATCATGGATCTTAAGCTTCAGGGTATGCCATTCTATTTGGTGCATCAAACTATACAGAGCTCCTTAATTAGAAAAAAAACAAATGAATTTATGCATTTAAAAAAAGGTACTTATGTATTATCCTGTCTACCAAGCTTGGTGGCCATTTTTTTAATTATACAATTTCAGAGGCCTAAAAGTATTGGGGGGGGGGTTCAATTTTATTTTACCCAATATGTGTTAGATGTTATGTTTAAAAAAATTAATAAATTGATTATAAATTTCAGAAGGTTTATTTCAATTTTTGTTTTTTATTTATATTATAATGTGTAAATGTTGACATGCTCCAAACATTGTCATACTTTGTTTAAATTCAGCTTCTGTTCTTTTTGTCACTATTATTTTGGGCAAAATGATGAAAATTTGTGATCTTCCTTGGATAGAATATTATGCAATGAAATATTTATAAAAGTATGGGATTCTGCCCTCTTGTATATATTTTTATTTTTATAATAATAAGTTGACTTAATTCAAAAATAATAGTACATTAAATATCAGCCTTTTACAGCTATTGTACATGTGCTTTTACGAGTGTTAAATAATAAATGAATATATATAAACATTTGGGTTCAGAAAAAATAAGTGAATTCATTTTATTCTTTCTTAAATGCTATATCTTGTATTGGCAGTGAAAGTATTCATTTATTATTTAACACTCATAAAAGCGCATGTACAATAGCTGTAAAAGGCTGATATTTAATATATTACAATTATAAACTTCGCGCTAAATAAATAAATGCTTATTTACATATGTTTAAATTTCATTTGAAAATGACGTTTAGTAAATTCTAAGTAATTTTGTCAACGTCATTCAGTCAGACAACGCGAACTGTAATTTAAAGTGAATGATCTATCTTCATGCTTTCTTTGCCAGTACTTAAGATTTGCCCATATATAAACATTTGGGTTTGGAAAGAATAAGTGGATTCATTTTATTCTTTTTTAAATGCTATATCTTGTATTGGCAGTGAAAATATTCATTTATTATTTAACACTCATAAAAGCACATGTACAATAGCTGTAAAAGGCTGATATTTAATGTATTACAATTATAAACATTGCGCTATATAAATAAATGCTTATTTAAAAATAATAATAATAAAGTGGAAATACTATAATTCATTTTTTCAGGAATGTTTCTTTTTTTAAAATAATAGTTTTTAAAAAATATAAATATTAAATAGAACTGCTTCTTGGAAACCATTTTGTTTTAAATATTTATTGCTGGCCCATGAAACTGTATAATTAAAAAAATGGCTGCCAAACTTGGTAGACAGGATAATACATAGATATCAAAAATAATTTTAGTTAATTAAAAAAAAAAGAACTGTTCAAGAATAAGTTCTCTTTCAAGTTTTAAAAATGCTGATGAGTATCTTAAGAAAGGGTTGAAAGGTGTATGGCTGCATGATCCATTTCACATTGTTATATTAATGATTAAGAAGCAAAAACTAAAATATTTGGATCTAAGTAATATATCAAAATTGTCTAATGGATGTTTAGCATAAATAATGTTTTTGTCTCTATCAAGTCCATATTGCTATCTAAGTAAATGTCTTATATTCCCAGGGATTGACCCTTTAACAGAACAGTTGATCACATCATTTCACAGGTGTAGTCTTGAAACAGTTTTGAAATGTACTGACTAATTTTTAGATATCCCTCAAAACTCATCATCTGTCTATTTATTGTGCTCATTTGAAAGAAAATATAAAAGAGAATAGCAGTCATTAATTTTGGCATTTTTAGAGAATTAATTTACTTTATAGAAAAATGCTTCATTGTTTTACTGGAAAAACAATCAATCAATAATAAATCCTGATGACAATTGTAACAGAAGACAGATAGTATAGTTTAAAGTTGATTTTTCAAAGCAAACTTTTTTTTTTGTCAGACGGCAACAACATTTCGTAAAGAAGGCATAACACTTTTTTGAATGTGCTAACTGATCAGTATAAAAACGGATGTTTTTTTTTTTTCAAGTGAATACCTAAGTGAACTTTAACTTAGATATTTATAGCCATTTTTGTGCAACTTTCTAAGATGAAGGATTCTTGTAATGGTTTAAAGGAAGTCCGATGATTTTCAGTGAAGGCAAGCCTCCGGAGACATTTAACTAAATCTTGATTACCTACTATCTGACCAAATCAATTTATAAAGATTGTACCTAATTAAATTTTAAATTTATTCAGTAATTGTAAGATTTGTCTTTGATGGGAATTCTGTCATCACATCAAAATTGTACTTTCAAATTTTGTATGTGTATTTTCAAAATTATGCGCATTGCATATGTTTTGTTTTTTTTCCTTACAAAAAAAAAGTTTAAAATATGTCTTTTTAATATATAGGGTATATGAGCACAGACTTTCACATGACCCACCACTCTCCACACTATTTCATAACACTGACACACTTGAACACATATATGTTGAAAAGATAAATAATCACCATATACATATTTCATGCTAAACCAGCAATCATCAATTGGTCCAGATTACCATCTCTACACATATATGCTATAAGAGATATATATTAAGATAGCCAATCCTTATACTTTAATGGACAGGCTTCAATCCACTCCACACTCCAACTCTTCAACCATGAAAGTTTGTGCTCGTATACCCTATATATTACTTATATAAACACATGTATATAATAAGCCTGTGTGTTTCAGTTATTACATAGTAGAGATGTCTGCCCATCCCTTGTATTAAATGGATTATGTCCTGTATATGAGGCGTCAGATTGACCTTAGGTCAACATGGGTGTGACAAGAATCTCGGCCTCAGGGTGGCCTTTGAGCATTCCATCATCAGATTTTCAATTGGATGGATGGTTGAAGAGTTGGGGTGTGGAGTGGATTGAAGCCTGTCCATTAAAGCATAAGGATTGGCTATCTTAATATATATCTTAGCACTTTATAGCATATATGTGTAGAGATGGTAATCTGGACCAACTGATGATTGCTGGTTTAGCATGAAATATGTATATTGGTGATTATTTATCTTTTCAACATATATGTATTCAAGTGTATCAGTGTTATGAGATAGTGTGGAGAATGGTGGGTCGTGTGAAAGTCTGTGCTCATATACCCTATATATTTCATATATAAACACATGTATATAATAAGCCTGTGTGTTTCAGTTATATGTCTTTTTATAAAGATATTAATCTTCAAAAAAAACTATTTATTAAAAACTAAACAGAATACTTATTCATTTTGTTTTTTTTCCCCCCAGTTTGCTTTCGAAGTGAGTGGATTTTTGAGAAATCCTAAACCTTCTAAATCCAATCTCTTGTTTCATTACAAAATTTGAAATTGGTCAGTTCTTATAAATAAAAAAATTTACAATTCCAGTTTAAGTAGATTCTGACAATTTAAACTTTTGATATTATTTATTAATTAAAGAGATTTTATTACAAAAATATTATTTGATTTAATATTGATTCTACACGTATGCTAGTAGATTTTAGCTTCCTGAAATTGTGTTTGCATACTGCATGCCATATCCATCATTTAAAAGTTCAAAATTGGACTAAGTAAACCTTGGAATTATTTTTTTTGACTCCAAACAGCCCTAGAATGTTTCGGGTAGATTACTAAACCCAACTAACCATCCGATAATGATCAGTATCTAACTATTCTTAATTAACTAGAGGGCAAAATAAAGATGGAACATTCTTTAAATTTTCACCAGTTATAAAGCTTGGTGAATGATGAAGTTTTTTTCACTATTCCTCTGTAGGGAGCATTTAGAAGTATTTATTCTACATTTGGTTATCTTTATGTTGTTATACTCGATTTTATTGTTTTCTTTTACATCCTCTTTGAAACAATATCATATTTTCTTCTTCTTTATGTACTTACAAATTTTAATTTAATTTTTATTTCAGATATGTATATTTTGATAACATATCGTTTAAATAAAATTTGAGCTATTTTAAATGTTTTGGTTTCGTTTTTGATTATTAATGTCATCATCTGACATTTTTAAGATTCACTAAATAATTTTGATGGGAAGAAGATTGATTTGTCGTAGATATTTATAGAAAAAAGAAACGGCATTAGTTATTTATTAGTTATTAGTTATTTATGTATTTAATATTTAATGAGATCTTTTTTTTAATTCTTTTTTTAACTGTCACATATTGTCTATTTAAATTAATGGAATTTTGAATATGACTATGAAATCGGTAATTTCTAATATCTTTTTTTTTATTATTTTTAAAATAAATTCTTACCATATATATATAGTGATGCATTATGGAAATGAATTTCATTCTTACTGTATTTAATTATAATATAAAATAATAATATATTTGTTTTTTAAATAAAATTTAATATTTCTGTATAATCCTATATATAAAATTCCTATTTTCTCTATTGTCTGATTGGTGAACGTCTGTTTGTTCGTAAGACTGTCACATGTCAAATTCACGACCAATTTAAAAAAACTTACATGTGTCCATGTTATGAATAATATTTTATATGAAGGAAATAATTTCTCCATTAATAGTTGTCCATAATGCTGTCAAATTTACACATCAAATATAACCGGTATATTTAAAAAGTTTAATTTAGAGGCTCAATTTGATTACGAGCATTTTATTCAAAGCAAATAATTCAGCAAAGCAAAAAAAAAAGTTGTTAAAGCAACCAATTAAAAAAAAACCAATGGCCTTTATAGGCCGGATATACCTGGTTATTGTATATTTATGCATTTTGTTTACTTTCGATATTCAAATAATTCAGATAGATGCAACAAATTTGCATCTAACCTGTTCTTAATTAGAAAGTAAGACAAGAAATCTTACATTTCACTATTTAACAATTGGCAATCTAGATAGTATTGTCTACTTCATAATTTTTCTTTGAAAGATTTTTTGAGATGTTTTTCACCCGCATTGGTGTATTTAAAGCTTTTATATATCTATATTAATATGTAATATTCTTAAGACGTGATCAAACAGGAAGCAGTTTATAAATAATACGCAGTTCTGATTTTTCTATTAATATTTTATAAAAATTTGATTTGTATAAAATCAGAATCATCAGATTGTATCCAATTCACTAACTATATATGTATAATAAATTGTTTGGAAATCATGTGGTATTCAAGCACAAAGTGGGTTATTAGTTCCATTAAATTGACCAAATTTGATTTTTTTTTTACTTTCAATTAAATGAGAATCAATATAAAAAAAATTTAGATTTTGAATCCACCATTTTCACAATTCCCCAAATTTGTGCAGGGCAAGTATACATATATATAATCACATGACATATTTTTCTATTATATTTGGTCTATTGGGTTTCTTTTTCTTTGAAAGCCTAACAGGTATGGATAATGATCATCTAACACATCAACGAGTTTGTAGAATGCTTAAAGATCTTTCAAATATTTCTGATAGTAACAAGACGTCATGAAAAAATAGAAACTGAGAATGTGGATGCTGATAAATTTATTTAGCTATCTAAAAAGAAATATTTTATTGACATTACTGTATATAAGTGAAATGATTTTTTTTTTTTTACCATATTGGACTCTTCACTGAACATAGTGGTCATGATTAGTACCAGTTCAACATTCAGATATTGTTTTAGGAAATAAATTATATTATCTTTTTCTATTTCAAGTTGTCTCTTCATTGAAACTGTGACAATCTTCCATTACATAATAAATTGCTCACCTTCTTGTGAAAATTCTTTATTTCTTTGTTGTTTATATATTTTTTTATTTCAGTACATAGTTACTCACTCATCAATTTCACTCAATCTCTGGATATATCTGGAAATAATCCTTTCTTCGTGTATCAAACATTAGCTGCGGTGAAGTGTTTTACCTCAGTATTAGCTTTTGCTTTAATACATATATCATAATAAAACTCAAATATCCCATGAATAATATATTTCTATAAATTAGTCAGTGCCTATAACAAGAATAGCCACTTACCAACAGCAAACTTAATTATCAGAAATTCCTTTACTAAAAACTCTGTTGTGACCAGCATTCAACATGTTTTTCTTATATTTGGGACAATTAGCAATTCTAAATGAAGACAGTGACTGTATTTATAGTATTTTAATGGATATGTGTATTCATAATTTCAAGATAAAATGCACTAAAGATTAGCTGATTTTTTGCAGGAAAAATAATAATAGGTTTTCGTAAGTTCGGTGAAGTCACCAAACAGAAAAGCAGTGATAAATTTTTGTAATAATAGTATCTTTGTATTGTGAATAGACCGTGCATTTTCTTTGGATATGAAAGGAATGTCTATCGATATAAAATTGAACAATCAGAAATAGAGAAGATAAGATACTTGAAAATGAAGTTCAGTATCTGAATGTTGAACTAGATGAGAATTAGAAACCATTTGGACATTTTTTTTTTTTTTTAGATTTTGTTTTAATGTTCTTTACTTTGCCTTCTCTTTATTTACTGTATTTATTGGATGAATTAAGTAATTTTTTATTAACTTTAAAAGATTGTCATCAGTGATCTTGAAATTGTAAATATCCAGTGCTTATGTATAATATTAATTTATGACTATTTCTAGACAGTATGGAAGCATATATTTCTCTATTTCAACTAAATATGTTATGAAAGAAATCTATTCTAATATTAGCACCAACATCATTTTTTATTCTATCAGAATTAGAATTACATTTAAACCTGTAATCATATAAGACATATCCAAAGTATTATAGAAAATATTCCCAAAATTGACTTAAAGCAACTGCATGTGACATTGTAGTATTAGAGATTTAAGCTACCTTGATGGTTCAGATACTTCGATTATTTATCAAGAATTTGTAAATAAATGATTATATTCTAGTATATACTTAGACTTCAACTCTGTATTTGATTTTGTTAAATGAGCCTGCTTAATATTGTTTAGACTATCCATAGTTTTCCCCCCTTATCATTATTTAATTATAATAGTTGTAGAATTTATTGATGATGATGTAGTCATATTTCAAAATATCTTTAATCATTGAATTTTGGATCCTGACATGGTCATTTCATTATCACCATTATCAATCCACTGCAGTATGATCATCTTCAATATTTAGCTTCTCTTCTCCACATCACCCCTGCACACTTTCTTATTTCATCCATCCATCTCACATGTGGTCTTTTTCTGGGTCTTTTACAATCTCTTGGAATCCAGTTTAAGATTTCAATTGTCCATCTATTATCATCTCTTCTAGCAATATGTCCAGCCCAACTCCACTTCAGTCTTTTAATTTTTTCAATGAGGTCAGTAATACCTGTTTGTTCTCTTACCCACATATTGCATTTTCAATCTCTTCTTGTTACTCCCAACATGCATCTCTCCATACTTCTTTGAGTGGTCTGAAGTCTCTATATTGCTCTTCTATTAAGTGTCCAAGTCTCAGATCCATGCTCATTTACAAACTAATATTTTTGTAACTTTCCACAGACTGATAAATACTTTCTTCCTTCCTATCTCCTCCCTTGCCATTTTTCAGAATTTTGTTAAACATGTCAAAAGTTAAAATAAGTTATCGCATATTGAATTGTTGTTAAGAGAAGTTAAAGTGAACTTCCTATGCTATATATCACATGACTAGTGTCTTCATTAACAAGAACACTATGAGAAATATTGTGTACAGTCTGTATACTTCATTTTTATTAACTGTAATACCTGAATTCGATAAAGTTTACTCTATGGTAATAATGCCTAATATAATGGGTTAACCTTTTGAGATTTTACTGGTAATGATGGTTTGCAAACTGTTTCTTTTTCTCATTGAAAATGTCTCCCATGAACTCAGAATACTAATATTTTAAATTATTCTTAAAATGTACTGCCTTTATTTTATTCTCTAAAATTTTATTCTAATGTCTTTTCCTTTTATTAATTTTTCAAAAGTCATATCTTATATAGGTGTAAGTGAATACTCTCAATTTATTTATAACTTTTATATATTTTTAATTCATAATAAATCTTTATTTAGAAACAACAGGTAAAACAAATTATTTCATTATTTTTTAAAAATATTTTATCATTGCGCCCAATGGATTTATTATTCAGTTTTGATATCAGTCGGATGAGTGTGAATATATGTAGAAATAGATAAGAATTACTATAAGATTCACCGATTTAATTGTTCTCTTACAAATTCTTTTGTAATATATATTTTCCATGATTTATACTTCATAGCGATGTGAAAAGCTTGGGATGGAACTGTAAATATTAAAATATTAAGAGCATATATTTATATTCGTAACTCAGTATTACATCTTCATTAAGTACTTTATTAACAATCTATGTAATAGCATATAATTTTATTTATATAACTCATACATAATATCTATAGTAATAACTATATATTTATATTTTTGTTTGTTAAAAGTCGAACTTGGTTTAAAAATAAATTGTATTAAGAAAGGAATGTCAAACGATGATCTATCTTCAATCTGCATCCGGGCAGTATATTTAATATTTAGAGATTCTATAACTTATTTTTATATTTAAAGCATTTTGGCTTTTTTTTGCTTTTACGGACTTCCTTTATACATCGTAATTATATCTTACAGTATTTCTGAAATAGAAAAGTGTGTTTCACCTTAAAATACTACGTGTTTTTATTTACTAAAAGTCTTTTACTTATAGTTGTAACTACGGTATTTAATTCATTTGGTACAACATCGCTTAAACATTTATCTATATTGCCATAAGTCAACCATTGATTTTCTTAGTTCTGTCCATAAAATTCTGTTTAGTTTTTTGTTTTCTTTTTAAACGAAAATGTGATGCTATTATGATGTGCTGCCCTCTACAGCAAAAATAATAAAAGATTTATCTAGTTGTAATAAAATAGAAGAGAGCAGCTGAATTATAATTTGATTTAAAAAATAGAAATATAATTCATAGTTTCTATTATTTTATTGGCATTTTATTCTCGCATAAAAATTAATATTAAATGTAAAAAATATAAATAAAATTTTCGTAAGCATTTATTTAATAATTTGACTAATATATTTATTTGTCATATATAATGCTAATTAAAATCTTTTTATTATTATTTTAAAATATTTTAATAAAAAAATAAATCGTTGATCTTTTAAGTTAGTAATCCATCTGTGCACTAAAAGCTTTGAGAATTATTTGAACTTTTTGAATAAATTAAAGGAAAAAGTGCAAAAACTTATAAAAATAAATTGCTAAAATACTTTTCTGCTCTGACAACTTTGATTAATGTGAATACGTTTTTTTTTTTTTTTTTAAATATATATATAGCTACAATTGTAGTAAAATAATAATAATTTTAGTAGTTTTATCTTTGACAATATTCCATACATGCAAACTTTATCTATGTTTTTGATAAAAATTCATCCAATTGAAACACCAATCCTCAATACTAAAATTCACTCTTCTAATATTTCCTCATAAAATTTTGTATTCATTTTCTAATGCAATTAATTATATTAGCCAACGTTATAATTAGTTTAATTTTTTTAATTTTTTTATGCATTATATAATTTCTACTATTTGAATAAAGCTATGTTCTTCTAAAGATTTTGTATTCTAAATGTAAAAAAAAAAACACTTCTGTTTTTACTAAGGTATCCATTATTTCAACTCCACTATATTGTAGCCATCCATTATACAAAAATTCAAACTATTTCTCTCAATATGTATGTGTTTCGCAAACAACCAGGGCCACCGCATATGGATGTGTAGGTTATGCCTACACAAAGGCAGTTCATCATGGAGGCGCCAAGACACCGAGATAATTAATAAAATTTACATATAAATGAAAATGTTTACATTTCCCCCCCCCTCCATGTGTCATAGCATCAGCCGGGAAGTGAACCTGCTAAACCGGGACAACTGCTTGTAAAGCAGCTGTCGCTGACCTCTCAATCACCAATGCTTTACATTTTCGAATCACTTCAATGTTAGAAACATGTTCTGAATATAAATATTTTTTATTTAAATGTGAGTGGAATGCTGCTTTACTTAAATTTATTGTGACAATTGCTCGAGCCTTAAATTTCCAGGCTCAAATTCGAAATATACTGCATATATACTCTTATCATTGCGCTAAATGAACAGGCCGATGCCATTTTGCTGCAATAATTATTTCTGAATAATTTTATTATTCAAAACACATTCTTTTTTATTTAAATATAAGTGGAATACTTCTTTACCTTTTTTTAAAAAAAACTTCTTTATGTTGTAACAATTGCACGAACTTTGAAATATACTACATATATATTCTACCATTGCACAAAAACGAACAGTTTAACATCATTTTGTTGCTATGATTAATCAAATTTATATGTAATTGAAAGTATTTAAATTTCCCAAACACTTGTATTTAAATATTCTAATGTATACAAAAAATAACACATTACTATTAATAATTTATTTAAAAATAAAACTTCTTTTAAAAATGTTGTCTCATAATTACAATAATTCTTCACATGATCAGATTAGCTTTTATCAATGATATTTTATTCAAGTCATGTGTCTTATTCAGTTTAGAGCAGTGATAAGAGTGTCCGATCCTGAATGTGGAATCCTGGGATAGATTCTGCTGCTGTCTTGTGTAATCTGTTTTTAATAGCAGTCTTTTTGCACATTTCATTAAATAGCTTTTTATATTTTTAATAATAATATCTTTTTTAATGCAATAATAGCTCTTTATTTGTTTTCTAGTTAAAAACTCGTAATTGGTCCATAATCCACACTACAATGCAAATCTACGCAAAACAGAATGAATACACAACATAATTTTTAAAAAGATATTGTTGCATGCCAAAATATTTAATTCTTAATAAATTTCATGATATAATAAAATCCTTACATGAATGCACTATTGTGGAAGTCTAAAAAATATATCTAGTGGAGTGAACCAACTGAATAAACAAAGTAAAATACAAGGACTTTTAAAGACTTCCAAAAATTTGTTGAATGAACAATCTAAGTATGAAAATTTAAAATTCTTTCCTTAAATAATCCTTCATAAATCTCTTATTGTTGAACTGTATAATAAAGTATAATGTATATAATATGACTTGGTTATTAGTAAGCGTTAAAAAAATTAAATATCCTAATAGTGTATTTTATTATTGAACGTAAACAAGAGAGGCTATTTTTGTTAATAGAAAACAAAAACAAGTTATTTGTGAGAGGTGGGATTTTTAAAACATATATTTTTATCAAGTTGTTGCTAATGAAAATAGTTTTAAAAACAACTTTTTAAAAAGATATTCTTGCATGCATTTCATTAACACAGCATTATTGTAAGACCTATACAACTTCACTTATAACTGCTCTATTGGGAAAGTGCCTACAAAATTCTTTATCTATTCTAGTGGAACAATCCAATTGTTTGATTTTTTTCTTATTATAATTTATCATTAAGCAAAAGAAATTGCAAGGCATGGTATAATGGCTTTTTAAAATTTATCGAATAAATAATGTGTGAAAATTTCTTCACTTAAGTAAACGTAAAGTAAATCCTTAAAATCTCTGGATACCTGACTATATGGGATGACTACGTTTTTAAACTGAAATAACAAGCATATAAAGAAATGTTCTATTATTGAGATTCTGAATGGTACAAAGTAAAAAAAACAAACAGTTGATTTAGTTAAAACTGATTGCCATTTATTACATTGTGGCCACCAGACAGGAGAGTTAATATGTAAATGAAAAAGTAAAAGTGTAAATAATTATAATTTTTTAATATTCTATTGTGTCTTTTGTTAAACAAACTTATAAAAAATTCACTATGTTAATTAACTAATTTTATTTCATGGGGGGGGGGTCTTTTTCACATGATAAAAACTTTTAGATATTTAAAAAAAGAATTTTTTTATTTGCAAATATAAGTATATTAAAATTGCATAAATTGGTACTACTAATATATAAATAATTGCTTATTTATTATAAATATGATTTTGTGTAATTTTATTGAATCAATATTTAAGAAAACAAAATAGAATACATATAATGCAAATATATATATATATATTTTATTTTATCAATGTTTTATTGTGAATCCATTAATAACATTATTATTTTTTGCATATTCTGATTCAATACATAAAAATGCTAAGAGAGCTGATTTCATATTAACATGACCAGAACATTCCGAAACTTTTAGGTAAACAGCATAACAGAAAAATCAGCATTACCACATCTTAGTACATCTACAATTGTATTACTTCACATATGGTATACATTGTAGGACTTGTAAATTAAAGAGGCAAAAAAGGAAACATAATTCCATTTAGCATGCGATAAAATGTTTTAAATTTCACAAAAGAGATAGATCAAGCAGACTTAGGGCTTTGATAAATACTAGGCTGTGTGACATCACAATGCACTCATGCCGGCTCTGTTCATGAGACTAGGGGTGCTGAAATTTATCTTGCACAATTCATATCTATGCAGTGGGCCTGTAAATAACCTTTGCTTATCAAATAAACTAGATGTATCAAACACTAGAATATCTTTAACTGTGTTGGTTTTTTTTTAAGTGAATAAGGGTGGTCTGAATTTTTGCACTGATGGGTAGTTGCAATGGAATTAAGCTGAGAGATATAGTAACAAAAATTTGAAAATTGTGCTTTTTATGCATAAAATAGAATCCTCTTTAAATGGAGCACATCTTATTTGTACAACACCTCATGCGATGGGTAAAGGTTGCTTGAAAATGTGAGAATAGTGAAAAAAGATGGTCTCATTTTATGGTGGTGGTGAATAGTTATGATATGGTGGAGTTGAGGTGAGGAATACGCTAATAAAAACAAAAAGTATTGATTTGATAGATAAAATTGCACTCAACTAATGCTGAACTATCAAAGGTTGACCATTTTTGAAGGTCTTTAAGAAATTTTCATTCAAATGAAGACCAAATACATTTATAAAAGCTGTTAAATAACTCGTATCAGTTAATTACTTTGTTCAAGATTTATCCATGGAAAAGCTTTTACTTCATAATTTCAAGAAATATTATTTTTAAAACATTGCATATATATATATACCCAAAACAAGATATCATATGACTCCTAGCTTACATGTAATATCTGTATTGGGAGCAATAATACCCTCTATATCACAATACTCTAGAGTAAGGTAAAGCGGATTAAGCATGAGTAATCAACAGTCAGAAAATGATTGGCAGTGCCATCTAGTGCCCATGTTTATATTGAAGACTTTATAATAGAATGGATGACTACTGTTGATGTAGTTTATTTATATTGTCCAGATAATTGTCTGCAAAATAATGCAGTGGTGGCAGATTATTCATTGCAAAAACGTAAATAAAAAGTCTTCTAAAATATCCTTTACGATTTCAAAGATTATGAAGTAATGATTGTTTTTTTTTAACTTCATAAGTCAATATGTTAAAATAATTGAAGGGTTTGTCACTCACTCTTCTAATGTTTTGTGCATTCGAAGTGAGACAATTGGGTTGCAATCCTGAAATCTTTAGCTCTTGAGTCCAACATTTTGCATTTGTATCAGATCATGGATATGACCATCAATATGTTGATATAGGATTGTTAGTTATAGTTTACTTAAGTGTTGTTTGTAATGTTAAATATGTCAGTAACTATTTTACTTTATTAAGAAGTTCGAATGAATAGATCAGTTTCGGAAGCAATGGTAATATTCTAAGGTTTACTTCATTTTATTTACCAATCGTGTTAAAGTTTCAACATTCTGCAATAGCGGGACTTCTCTCCGCATTTATTTTTAGATTAGAATTTGAGCCGCACTACACGGGATTTTGTAAAGATATTTATGTTCTTTTGTCAGTCGTTAGCATGTAAAAATGTAGCAGAACTGTTTTTTCAAATTTAATTATCGTTAAAAATGTATAGTACAATTTTTGCTTCTCCAATTTTCAAGAATTTTAACATATTCTTTTGCATGTTTATTAATACAGTATTTTAAGTTGACAGACAAGAGGCATTCATTTTAATGATTGCACAGCATTAACTACAAGTCTCTTAATATGCCAATATTTTCAAAAGGCACACATAACAACATTGTAAAAGTTCATGAAGAATTTGAATGTCTGAACTTTGCGATTTCTATATAAAATTTGACAATGAAATGTCTTTAAATTTCAAATAAGGAAAATAAGTCAATAATTGTATAATAAGTTGTTCAAAAGATCATGTAAACATTTAAGAATCTAAGTGCAAGTTAAGTCAAAAGTTCAATTTAGTTGACTAAATAGTTTTTGTTAATGTTGTTGTTACTCGGCTGAGAATTGATCTCTGAGCATTCATTCTGAATCTACTGCTCTACCAGTGTGATAAATTATGCAAAGCAAAAAATTAAATTATCAGATGTCATTCTACTTGTGTCTATTGAAAAAGTCTCCTCTCATCATGACAAAGTAAATATATAACAGGACATGGGAATCACACTAAAATAGCTTCTTTCCATTATGTAATTCCAATTTAAATCTATGAGCACTTCTTTTACAATTTATTTTTCTATCAACTTTGTTGACAGAATACATGGATATTCTATTCAGAAATTCATTTTTGCAACAATGTGCTGCCAAAAACACCAGCTGCAGATGTCAGATAGGGACTCTCACCCTTTGCCAAATTTTCATCACTGAAGCAGGCTATAATTGGATATTAAAGCACATATAATTCTATAATAAAATACTATTTATCACTAAATATATTTTAATTTGTAGCACATTTTTAATAAATAAATATTTTTTAAAACGTATGTAATTTGAAAAATAGTCAAAATAAGTCATAGATCACATGACCCTATCTCTTAAGCTTGTAAGTTATAAACAATGAGGATTGCCAATTCCTCAACAAGCTTTGTGATAAATGCTTAGCCAGAGCCAGCACTTAAAATATCTATGTCAGGAACCCCCCCCCCCAAAACCCCTGACCATGTTTTCATGCTTTGGCAGTAATAAAACAAATAAATGATGTAAAATAGCATGTAGATACATATTTTATAGCTGTCTGAACAGATTAATAAAAAATAGACTATTCGTAATGTGATACTCATAAACTGAGTAACTATATATAAATAAATAAAAATCATATAACAATTTATATACGAAGTGTGACAATTTAATTCCTGGAATGCATCTTCATAAAATATACATCTGGAAGTGTACACTAGTGGTTACTGACATCTTCAAAGTGGTCCCTGTGTCCATCTATACACTGATTAGAATGACATTCCCATTTCTGGAAGCACACTTGATACTCATTTTCAGGAATACTATTGAGCAGCTGTCTCACATTTTTTTGGTTATCAGTTATAGTAGAAAGTCGTTGTTCTTTCAGCCCAGTTTTTAATTTTGGAAATACCCAAAAAATTGTAGAGAGTTAAATCAAATGAATAGACAGGTTTGTCTAATATTTTTTGGCCAAAAAGAGCACAAACTCATTTTTGCATCAGTTTTTACAGATATTTATTATCTTCTCAATAGCTAACAAGTAGCTCTATCAAATTGAAATTTGCATAATACTCATGCGATTTTGATACAATTAGATCACATGTGACACCACACGGCCATTTTGGGAATTAAATTGTCATATCTCCTCTATTACAAATCTGTTTTGATGTTAGACACTTTTTGTCATAAATAAAAATAATTGTAAACTTTCATTACACTATGAGTTATCTGAACTTATATTTGAGCAGAAAGCACTAACTTTTTTTACATATTTTTATTGTTTTTATTTTGCTTTCATATATTTTGACTAATAGATTACCGTCTAGAAATTTGGAATAACAAATTATATGTAAAAGTATGGAAAGAAATATTATTTTTGAGTTTAGCATGTTAGTTGCTCATAATGTGATATTACAAGTTATTACCAGTAATGAACAAAAATTATTTCTAGTTCGAAGGATTCCATTGCTAGACAGACTTATTTTTAAGTAGAAAATGTATTCAACATGCCCACTGTTTTTAGTTCATAGTACCTCATTACATAGTCATCTAAATTTCTCATCTTTTATATAAAAAAATAAAGCCCACATAATGTTTTTGCAATATATTTTTGTTTAAATATATAAATTGATATTTGAACAGAAAACTTAATACTACACACAGCAATAGAAAAAAGTATCTTTTTTTCTTTATATGTCAAAGCGTTGACCAGGAAGCAAACCCGGGTCATCTTGCTTGGAAAGCTGCTATGCTAACCGCTAGGCCACCAACGCTTGACAAGTATCATTTTTTGTTTAAGAATAAGTTGAAATATTCAGATCTAGTAGTAATATTGACCGTCATTAATAATTATTCATCATTGCTGCTATTTTTCAACACATTTAATATTTATTTTGGAACTGCAATATACATGTTAATTATGAGCTCAAAAACATGTCATAAAGAATAATGTTTTCTATCACATATACACAGAAAAGCAGGATAATATTTATACTAAGAAAAGTGTATAAAAAATTAGTTTAATGTTTCTGTTATTGTTAAAAAATTAATATAGTTTTATTTTTTAAAGAAAATGGAAAAAATTATTTATTAATATTTTTAAAAAAAAAAATTTTTTTTTCTATTCATTGATATATTTTATCCCTCCCCCCTTTCCCTGCGACTCACCCCCCCCCCCCAATGAAAATGAAAAATTGTTTTCAGTCACTTATTGTAAATATATATATAGCATACAATCAATCTGGCAGTAAAGTATTTGTTCCATAGAGGAAATAGATTGAGCTCAAAATAATTATTTCTCTTGTTATAACAACTATCTATTTTAGGAATGTTTGATCTTTTTTTATGTATTGTTTAAAACTGAACTTAATCTTTCGTAGAATTGATCAAACTTAGAAACTAAATATGAATCATGAAATGACTGCATTAACATGCAATATTTCTTTAATTTTAAAAAATGTCACATATATAACAATTATGCATATATGAACATTTACTAAAACCTTTCTAATTTCATATATATTTACATTCCAACACATAATTATGAATATAAAATAGGATTTCCACTATTTTTGTTTTACTATGTAAACAAAAATGCTATCGTATAATGAGCTGTGATAGCTAATACTTACATTACTGTTATCACAGAATTATAACATTTTGTAGAGCATTTGAAAAGGTATTGCAGTAATTGGTGCAAAGGTAGTGTGTCACATTTTGGTGCATAAGGTCCTGGGATTGATTACATTTCTGGGTCTTCTGCTGATTGAACTTCTTATGACCTCCTGAGCAAAAAAACCATTTGATTATTTTTAGATTATGATATCAAGTAAAACTGATGCTTATGTTTAAAAATATACCAATACCAAAAATAAAGTTTGACTTTCAAACATCTTTTCAGTCTCTAATGAGAAGCAGTCAATCATTAAATAATATTAATTCACAAGATACATTATCAAATTCACCACTTTATTTTGCTGTAATATCTTATATAAATGCAATTTATCTACTCTACTTTGAACACTTATTAGAAAAAAACGTTTTATTGTATATATATGTATACACAATCTTACATTTCAACTGTTCTGCAGTCTTCTTCAGAGACATTTAAAGTTAAAGTGGCTTTGAAGAAGACTGCAGGACAATTGAAACATAAGATTGTGTATGCATATATATACAATAAAAGGTTTTTGCTAAAAAGTGTTCAAAATAGAGTGGTTAAATTGCATTTATATAATTTACAAGATAGTGTTACAATTTTTTTACAAAAGCAGCTTTGCTATGTCATGTGTGCGATAGGAATTTTTATAGGAGTTAGTCTGAAATATTCCACATATGAATATATTTGTTTTATTTTTTTTAAAACTAAGGTATGATAATAATTATGAAATTGTTTTAACTATATTTTAATTTTTTTAAAAAAGCTATCATATGACATGGCTTCTAATTAACTTAATAGTAATGCTTAGAGAGGAAATTACATAAATAATTCAAAAATTAATTAGAAAAAATTTCATTTGAAATCATTTTTTAATCAAAACAAAATCTTAATATGCTTCAATGTCATTTATTATTTGAAAATTATAATTTGCATCAGATTTTAAATATATATATTTTTTAATAATAAAAAAAAAAAGTATTATGCATCAATTTGCTTGTTTTTTATCTTTTAATAAATCTAAGGTTTTAAAAACTAGTACAATTTAAATTTTTAGTTATATTTAATGAATAAATGAATTGTTTTTTAAAAAATTAATAATTTTCACTATTAGTACACTCCAGTATATTAATTATTTGTATTGAAATATATAGAGCATTTATAAATTACTTATTCTCTAGTAAGTCTCATATTTTCCATTTGTCCATCAGTTGAATCACTTAATACAATATGTTAAGCGTTTATATTAGCGGGTAGCATTTATATTTGAAATGCATATGTTTATGTCCAATTATATATCATAGAAGCCATATATTTGTAGATTTTTATGCTGTTGGAGATTATTAAATTATTGGGTTACTAATGAAATTTATATTTCTAGTAGATTTATTTATAGAAGTAGTTTTGTTTTCTAGGATTATTCATAAACAACAAAGGATCCTAGTAATCGAAATATTGATGTCATACTCATACTAGGCAATGTTATCTACAACAGATTAGAACATATTTTTAAAAACAAAAGTCAGAATTGTTTAAGTGATGTAGGGTTTTAACTCTATGGGTGTGAAAATTGGACAGTAAAAAAAATGGTGAGCAAAATATTAATACTTTTGGGTTATAATGCTGGCAAAGATTTAATGAGTTTTCAATCGTATTGCAATTAAAACTCACTTGAAATACAAATTACTATGTTGAAATAGTCATCTTTTACTCATATTAAAGTGATTCAATTCATTTGAAAAGTTCACATTGCTTAGAAAGAATGATAGTGAAAAAAGAAAATCATAATAATGAATGTTATTGAGGAGTCTGATAAATCCAAAAAAGATAGTGAGTCAAAATGAAAAAATGCTTATAATTGCCAAAATGTGATATATTGTCTTCAGTCCGAATATGAAAGCACTTAGCATATATTAATACATCAAATCTAAAGCTCAAATTTCTCTTTAGCTGTGTTAGTACTAGCGCACCATTCATCACTTATTTTAATTAAAAGCTAAATATAATCATAAACTCTTAATATTTTAGATACATAGATGTGTGTATATATATTTAATCTGAAATAGATTTATATGTTTACTTTGTATAACTCGTACGCAATATCTATAGTTGGGATTCGAACTCAGACTTTCACACATCTCATATTGCTGATCCACCTGATTTCAGCATGTGTGTGATCAGGTGGATCAGCAATATGAGATGGCACTGAGAGTAGTGGGTCGTGTGAAAGTCTGAGTTCGAATCCCAAATATATTGCAAATATAAATACAGGTTTAAGCCTGTACAATGTATTGATATCTATAGTTGTAAAGATTCCATCTGCAAGTATATAGAACATGAATCATTATTTACCTGAAAGCTTGCGATGATGATGATGATGGTATTTTAGTTATTTTTATATGTTGAACTATTTCATCATCTAACATTAAATCATGGATGTCTTTAGAAAAAAATTTAAACTTTATTTAAATTTTCTAATTACATTCAACTGTTAGAAATAGAACACAGGTTAGTATATATACACATCATTTCCTGTGATGTTATTCTGCTCTCTTCTTCAGATGTTGCTGGCATGACCAGTGGTAGTAAGGGAATCAAACATGGATCTTTAGATTCTTGAATATGGAGTTTTAAATTAACGCTATCTATCTCTTAAATATGACGTAGCTCTAACGACTTTTATTACTTGGTATCATTTACTAATAAACTAAACCTTTTATCTTTGAGAAAGTCTTTCTAATGATTAAACCAAAATATATATTTACATTACAATAACATAAATTGAATTGTTCTAAAATAAACATTTTAAAGTAAAGTGTTATTGTTATAAATTTTAAAAAAAACTTATTGTAAAACGTTCCTTCCTTTTCCTGATTTGAATACATGTTAATTAAAAAGAATTATTTTTATTTTTTTGGTTACTGATCTGAAATATGATAACTTCCTTCGTCTTTTAACACAATAGAATTAAAACATTTGTCTGTGGAAAAGTTTTTTTATTATTATTAATTGTCCAAGCAGTTATATTATATTTCAATTTAAAAATAAATTTTGATAAATTCTTTTGTGGTAAACATCCTATCTAATATTCCTTACGCTTCATTTACAAATCAGTAGAAGGAACTTTAAAATAAAAAATCTGCTGGTAACCTCCTCTTGGTCTGTCTGCTGCCGCTTAACATTGGAAACATAAATATCAAAATAACATACATAACAAGATCTTGATTATACAGTACTGAAGGGAGGGAGTCCTTTTTTATAATAATAATAAAATTCTCTCATGTTACTAGTAAAGAAAAAAAACACTACTTTTTTTTTTTTAAGTGGGATGAGATTTTTTCTTGAAGACATCAATTTATTTTTAATGTCTCTCATCCATTTCCTCCTCTAAATCTCAGTACAATGTCTGTATTGATAAATTAGATCGATCTTTTTTCTATGTAATGTATAAAAAAGAGTAAATTTATTTTTTATTGGACTGAAATATGTTGTAAAAAAATCAACCCGCCTCCACCCTTTAAATCCGCCTCTCCTAGCCTTCAACTGAATTTTAAAAAATAAGGTTCACTACGATTTTATATGTTTTATTTACAGCTGTGTACAATAAAACTTTTTAATCTAAATATCCTGTTTAGTTGTCTCTGATATTGCTCGATTATTATTGTGACATTTTTTTTAGTTGTCGCTCTTGGAGTTTATTAGGAAAATTGCAATTTTTTAAATAAAAAAACAACGTATTATTTAAAGAACTAAATTTTTATTGATTTCCGGATGTTTGTTTTCTCCGTGGAATCTTGTTTGTACAGTAATAGTTGTCCAGAGAACACCAAAAAAAAAAAATACGAAAATAAATTCAAAATTTAATACCTCATATTTCCGGTCTGGGCAACAAACAAAATTTTATTTTAATAGATTTTCAGTAAAGCAAATAAAATCTATATTTTGTTTTTGTAATTGCTAATTAAAATGTATGCTATTGAAAATTATGAATAATAAAATTTTTAAAGAATACTTTAAAGCAAAAGAAATTTACTATTAACTATTACGTCACATATTTCACAGGGTCTTTGTAATTCATCCACAGAAAAATCTGAATCCAGAATCAAATTTACTCTGAATTGCCAATTGGTTTTTAAATGAAAAATTTACAGAATTCATTTTCTGGCACAAAAAATGCACAAATGTTCACTTTTTTTTTTTTTTTTAAGTGTCATAGCATCGGCCGGGACGCGAACCGGGCAACTGCCTGCAAGTGCAAGGCAGTCGCGCTGACCTCTCGACCACCAATGCAAGACTCACACCAAAAGTCATAGAAGAGAAGTTAGATGGAATAGCAGTTATCAAGCTGACAGAAATCTATAAAATAACTTGCATACCTATAGTCAGCATAATAAAGCCAGAAGATAAATATTGTAGGAAAGAACAGTATTGCAGTTACCATCAAAAAGTTATCATGTTAAAAGAATAATAAGAAAAAAAAATACTATCCATCACTGGGAAACTTAAAAATACTTTTATCCTTAATCTGTAGATCTATATTCTATGATGACATTAAAAAAAACAACATCTGCAAAGCAATACAGCCAAAAGTGTTTAATTCAAGAAAAACCTTTGTATATTAGCATCAGAAGTTGTTGGGATCTCTACCAGTGAAATTGTCTTTAAATGTTCAAAAAAAAAAAGAGTGAAAAAAATATATTCACTATATTCTAGCTTCAATTTTTTTATGATATTGGTCTTAAAAACATATAGATGAGTTCATGAAGCAGGCATCAAGATTCAATCTGAACTAATTAATAACCATAACAAATCTAGTTCATTAAATTATAAATCCAAATTATTTAAGGCAAGAAGTTCAAAGACGAGATCTTTAAAATCTCTATATAATTATAATCATCAAAAGAAATTTGTCCATATTATAATCATCTCTAATTTTCTATTTTGCACAAACCTGTTATTTATAAAATCTATTTTATTAAACCCACCATTCTCACAAAGTAATGATAAAAAATTTTTTAAAGGTCTTTAAAATAGCACGCTGCTAGGTACAAGCCTCCCTTAACAACCTTCTCGAGAAGTCATTATTCTGCCCATGCTTTTTAACTGCCAGTTAATAAGAATTTAAGTGTTGTTGTTTTTTTAATTTTATTTTATCTTTTAAGAATAGCTAGATAAACATTTACTGATCAATATTTACTAATCATTTATCTGAAAATAAAATTCTCAGCCTATTAAAAAAAAAAAAATTTTTTTTATTCAATATGGCTGTCAAGTGTGTCACCACTATATTTTGAGTCCCACATGGATAAAATAATTAATACAGTTATTGGTGAAGTCAACACTTTAAGGAATTAAAATACCATGTCTTAAGTGATCAGAACTTAAATTTAGTACAAATTTCAATTATAGAGTATACCATGCAAATATATATATATATTCAATAAACACTAAATGCTAAATATATAGGGTATATGAGCACAGACTTTCAAACGACCCAGTACTTTCCACTCTATCTAACAACACTGGTAAACTCAAGCACATATATGCTGAAAACATAAATAATCACCAATACACGTATTTCATGCTAAACCAGCAATCATCAGTTGGTCCAGATTTTCATCTTCCACACATATATACTATAAGTGCTCAGATATATATTAAGATAGACAATCTTGGCCTCAGGGTGGCCTTCAAGCATTCCATCATCAGATTTTCAATTGGATGGATGGTTGAAGAGTTGGAGTGTGTAATAGTTTAGAGCCTGTCCTTTAAAGTATGAAGAGTGTCTATCTTAATATATATCTGAGCACTTATAGTATATATGTGTGGGAGATGATAATATGGACCAACTGATGATTGCTGGTTTAGCATAAAATACGTATACTACTGATTATTTATCTTTTCAGCATATATGTGCTTGAATGTATCAGTGTTGTTAGATAGAGTGGAGAGTGCTGGGTCGTTTGAAAGTCTGTGCTTATATACTCTATATATTGCATATATAGACACAGGTATATTATAAGCCTGTGTTTCAGTTATTACTAAATGCTAAAGCACAATTCTGTAAAATCAAAATTTGTTAACTATAAAGTAATGTAAACACATATGTATATATTAAGATCATTCTAATTTAGAGTATTTTATGACTAAATATTTGTTGTAAAGTAATAATAGGAAAAGTTATTTTCATTTCGATGATTTTAGTTTTCTCTCAAAATTATTAATTAAATATATAAATAATGGGAAATTTTCAGTCATCTTCATTTTTAAAAAAAAAATGATTTTTTAGTTATAAGAAATGAAATTAACATATCAAAAAAATAAACGCCATTGAAATTAGAAGGAACAGTTTTATTCAAACCAAAAATCTTACAAAACTTATCAATACCAGTTATCATTTTTTTCACCTGTATACTATAAACTCATAAATTGAAATCTATTTATTAGATATTGTAATTGCTTGTAGAACAAAGTAATGTTTCAGCACCAGCAGGGTGAGTGGTAAGGCAATTGGTTATCCCAGTTGACTTTAGAATCCTTCCCAACATTTTCACGTTACAGAATCAATCTTGAATTTTTTTTCCACTAGTACTATGCTGACACAACTGCTTTATATAAAATTATAAATACCTTATAGTTTAGGATGTCTTTCTGCCTGCCAGCACGCGATCTGTTAAATTTTAGCCAAGTGGGTTTTGGAAAATTAGATCACAAGTAGGCTAAGGATCTAGAAATTCTGTAACCATCCAACAATCATATAGCCAGTAAATGATCATCTGGCTAGTATTAGCCAGAGATTAAAGGTTGGAAATTAACCTAGGTTTAACGAATGAGTATGGGTGTTAACTGTAAGAACAAAAATACAGTTTTAATTTGACTTTCACTGTTAATGGAAGAAATATTTTCCTATGAATGCTGAATATTGTTTTTCTTTTTTTTTTTATCATTATTCTTACTAACTACTTGGAATAGTTGCTACCAAATCAATGTTTTCTTTAGCGGTAGTAAATAATGTGTCTCTAGATTATCCTACTTTCTATTTGTTCTTTAATAATTTGCGATGACAATCTTCATTGATTATTGTCTTCAATTATAACTATTACTGTCAATTTATTTCACCATCAGAGTCCATGTACTTAGTACCCATAAATGCATGATGATTCCTTCAGCAACTCTAATTTTAAACCACTAAACATCACATGATCACCTCTTATGCTAGCACACAACTGTTATTAAACAGGCAAAACAAACCTTTTGGCATCCATTGATTACTCTGGTTGCCACTACTGTATGGAGAGTTTTGCCTGTTTACCTCTAGTTTTGTCTATCCCTTTTGGAAATGCTGAGCGCCTGCCAATCACTCATGTCATTTTTAATATCATTTGTCCATATTCTATAAAGATCTTACTCCTTCATTTGGGTCTTCTATAATATCAAAATTAGGATTTATGGTTTTTGATCTTTATTCACTTTACATCTATAGCCAAATAATTGTAACTCTTTTTATAACTTTCTTAACATAATTTTTTTTTATTACCTTTTTTTGTACAAGTCTTCATTAGAAACTTTTTTATGTCCATTTAATTCTCATTAACTTTTAACGGCACATGTTCTTGAAAATAAATATCTGGACTCTTCTTCAGTTTAAACATTGTGATTATGCAATATTAGAATATGTCACTCCTCAAATTTAGATCACACTTTATTAGAGTTAAACAACTTATTGTATTACCTGTATGATTGTGGTTATACTTTCATCATATTTTCGCCTATATAATATAATTTTTTTCTTTTATAAATATGATATTTGTATATAGTTTTTTATTCAATATCTATTGGGAATTTTCTTATGCAATTGTAATTCAAGCTAAATGCTTTGGAAACTTTATTTATCTCTCGTTTCCAAAATATTTAGCCTGAATTATATGGTTTTTAATAAAAGCAAAAAAGGTTTATCTCACTGACTATTTTATCATTATCCATATTTTACATCCATATATTATATTAATAAATTATGTGTATGGTTGTATTGATATGTTTGCCTTTCCAAATTCTCTCCATGATTCACAGAGGCAAAACTCTCCATACAGTAGTGCCACTCAGTGCAAGCCAGATTAATCAATGAATGCAGGAAGATTTGTGCATAAAATCCCTATCTAGTGCCTACTCATCCAATATCTCTAGACCAGTTTCTAGCTTGTGGCTTTCATCAGTGATGAGTTTTGCCTCTGAAAAACAGTTTGTGTAAGCATAAAGAATAGTGATCATATGATGTTTGATGATTCTATCCATAATTTGTAGGAATTTTTCTGTTGTGGCTATTCCTAATTATATTTTCTTTCAATAATCAAGATTATGAGTGGTATTATTTCCATGATCATCAATTTTGATTTTTCTCTTCATTTTTTAGTTCTCAAGTTTAAGTTTAAACTATTTGCAACTTCAGTTTAACATCTCTAATGTATATTACAAAGTTTATTTTAGTTCCTTTAATAATTTCTATAATATTTGCATATCTTAAATTATTTATTCTCATATTCCTGATGTTTATTGCACTTTTCTCTGATTTTATTGATTGCTCTTTTTACATGTCTGATGAATAGAGACTGAATTCTCTTGCTTTGTATTTTTTCAAACTTAAATCAACTTACGATCAATGCTGATAAAGGCTTTTCTCAAAACAAAACATGGATATACATTTTTTTTCTTGTTTTTGCATAATATTCATATTTTTTTTCTAAATCCTGCTTGTTTATCTGCCAAGTTATTAAAACTTTATCGAAAATGCTATTTAGTACAAAGCTTCTGATCTTTTCACAATCTTTTTTTGCTTTCTTTTTTAAATAAAGTATCTCTAACAATTATTTTGTCCATGTTTTAGATATTGTATCTTCTCTCAGTTTCTTGAAATAAGTTATCACTACTGTGTATTGTCAATCTTCCAATTATTTCTCCTCAATATTAGACTTTTTTTTTTTTTTTTCAACTTCTTCATTGCTCTTTCTATTCCTCCATTCCGCAGTAAAACATCATCTTCACTCTATTATAAGATCTTATAGTGCCAGCAATTTAGATTTTTTACCCCCAGCAAAGTTTGCTTTAAATAGTTTAAAACAACATTCTGACTATCACTTTTTAAAAAATACCTTACTATTGAGCTTTTTTCCCCACATTCATTTTTTATTAGTTTCTGCTTGGCTACAATTTATTGTTAAGATTTTTGGGAATTTTATATACTGCTCTAGATTTATATTTTCTACAATATTTTTTGTAACATTATAGTGAACTTTCAACCATTTATGCTTTCTCTTCTTGACTGCCTTTTTCTTTACTCATTATACTTTGCCTTATACTGCTATTCTGCAAGTGTTTTGGAGTATCACTTTGATTTTTCAGTACTTAATTTTTCTGGTCAGGTTCCATGTGTTTTGTATGATCCAATATTTCCTTTTTTCATTTAGTTTATTAATAATAGCTTTTCTTAGAGTCTTAAAGATTTTTAATTTTTGAATCTAATTCCTCTCTTCCCACTCATGTTTTTGATTTTCTCAGTAAAGTGATTGATATTTTTTTATTATTTTTATCGCTAATAAATGGTCGGAGCTCTTCTTTTCTGAAAATGAGTTTTAGTTTTTTAAACCTCAGCATAATATTTGTAATTATTAACTAATGAATTTGAACCTATTCCTCAAACAGTTGCATAATTATGTTAAATGCTCATCATCTTCTATTTATTAATACCATGATTTTAATATTCTTTGTTTTTTCCAGTATTTAATCTCCATGATCATTTTTAAAAATTCTTTTGTTAAATCATATGATGCAAATTATCATATGATATCGTAAAACGGTTTTTTTTAAAGTCCATCACTTTGTTTTCAAAGACATGAAACTTTTTCTCATCTTCTATTACCAATTGTAATCATAGCATTCAAATGTCTTCCAATTATGATAATGTCTTTTTGAGATATATCACGATAAATTTTGGATGACTACTATTATTCTTCACATTGGATAGGAGAGCACTGCACCTAGATCTTAGGCTCTAATGCAACCCTTGAGCAGCCACTTTTTACCTTATTAGATAATTATAAAGCTTTGTGTCCAAAATGAAAACATCTGAACACAGTTCAGTATCGATACTTTTTAGTGTCTTTGGTTCTTTAATAACCACAGTCCCCATAATCCTATTGTCATTAGTTAGCTAATAAGGTAAAAGGTTTGGATTTTGGAGGATTGCATTAGATCCTAAGATCTAGCTGCAGTGCTCTCAGACCCAAGGCTCCTCATTGATGAAAGCCACAAGTTAGAAACCACTCTGGGAATACTGAATGAGTAGGCACTAGATATGGATTTTATGCAAAAATCTCCCTGCATCCATTGATTACTCTGGTTTGCATTCAGTAGTACTATTCTATGGAGAGTTTTGCCTCTGTGTGAACAGTTTGTGTTCACATACAGAATGGTGATCATGTGATGTTTGGTGGTTTAATACCAATCCTGCCCAACAGTGGTTATTAAAGAACCAAAGACACCAAAAAGTATGGATGCTGAACTGAGTTCAGATCTATATGACTATACAAACTAATGAGCTTGAATTGAAAACATTATTGTATTTTTAATTTAGACTCAAAGTTTTATAGTTAGCTAATAAGGTAAAAGGTGTTTCTGGAGAGTTGCATTAGATCCTAGGTGCAGCAGATCAAAGGCTCCTTACTAATGAAAGCCACAAGTGAGAACTAGTCTGGGAATATTAGATGAGTAGGCACTAGATAGGGATTTTATGCAAAAATTTTCCTGCATCCATTGATTACTCTGGCTTATATGAGTTGTGCTACTGTATGGAGAGTTTTGTCTCTGCCGTAAATAGTTTGTGATATTTTTTTATTATATCCGATATTAACAAATTCTGATTACTCTGGAGAATATATGAACCTTGTTTTTTTCCAGGTAATATGGGAAGAGATAAAAGTAGACCATTTCTGAAATAGTGAATAGATATGTTACAGCCATCCAAGATTTTTACTCTCATTTTCTGTAGATAATAATATTTGTTGAAGATAATTAATATATCTTTCACTTTCAGAATCATTGATTATCATTTTCTCATCTTTCATATCTCTTATAAGATTGTAGGAAATGCTCTTGTTTTTGGGTCCTGCTTATTGGTTTTAGTAGTTAACCTTCATTTTTAACAAGTATCATCTGGAGCCTGACAACTTTCAATTGCAACATCATAAAAGAATTTTTGTTATCAATTCACAGTTTTTATTCTAAAAATGTATACAAAATGAAAATAGTGATTAAATATAATTTATATTAGTTTTATTATCCAAAATTACTTAATAAAATTATTGAATATATTTATTGAATAATAATAGTTAGTGTGTGAAAATTAAAAATACTAGTTTCATAGTTATCCATATTTATTAATATTTATTAATGATATTTTTATCACTATTTAAGGAAGACATTTCTCACTTTTTGATCGAGTTTTCTAGAATTTTTTTTCTTTGATAGTGAATCAAATTCAAAATACATTTTAATAGAAGTATCTTTAATATATATATATTATAACGATCGAAATGAAAGTGAAGATCGAATCTAACCGCAAACTACGATATCTGCTCTACAAGGCGCCATCTAGGCATTTAAACCTAGAAAAATTTATAGAGTAGGCAGATACGCACTGTTAAGATTCCACTTTATCTAAATATTCTGATCGTTAGCCCAAGTTACTAGCTCAGCGGAGACGCAGAGATAAAATCTATATCTTAATTTATATCTTAAATATCAATAAATAAAAGCCACTGCCAGAAATTAACACATAAAAATATTTATTTACGCACATATAAAATATTTAAATTTTGAGGAATAAGTTTAACATTTTAGATTTTTATATTAACTTTTAATTTTACATTTAACTAAGTTTCAATGAGTTTAATATTTTATTTAAATAGTCAAGTATGAATAGACTACATAGATCTGCATTTGAAAAGAAAATATTCTTCCCTGATTTAACCTTAGGCAACAAATTTTGCAACCAAACTGGCGCCAATCCATCTGATACATTCATGTATTCAATGTAGCATGATACGACAACACAAAATACTATACTGTCAGGAATGTACATCTGAACAATAAGTAGAAATAGAGAAGACATTGTCTCTCCACCAACAGGAATGTGACATCTGTTGGCGAGTAGAACAATAAACATAAAACTCCATAGGAATGGACTGCGGTCCTTTGCCGTCTTACAAATCCATCCATAGGCAAACAAAGGGTGTGTGGCGTATATCTATAATCCTGCCCGTAGCGGACCTCATACTACATCTACAATTACACAAATATATCCAATCCATTGAACCAATTTAACTACGAAATGAATAACCTAAGATTACCCTCCCTTAATATAACTTTACAAAACTATATAGCCATTCACACCCCACTTAAATTTAACATTTAAATACGTTCGCACAGATTATTTTTATAAATTTGCTTTTAAAATGTTGAGTATAGATCGGCTGCACAGATTCCACGATCAAAAACATCCAAATTAAACACAATTGATCAAAATACAAAATCATCGATCACGTCAATTGCAAAGGGAATACACAAGGCTCCGTGGCATTCATCGTAAGATGCCCGCATTAACCTCGTTGACCTATATATTCTAATCAAATGTGAAAACTTCAACATAATCAACCGCTACGAACCTATGCAAAGTCTATACTCAACCTAAATTTCATCATTTAAAATTTAAACAATAAACAATTTATACAATAAGAAAGAAAAAAAATGGAAATGATTTTTATCAATCGGAAAACATATAAAATTAAACATTATTAATTTGATTTAAAAACTTACAAGAGTCAGATAAGAGTCCGTTTTAACATTTAAGTTGGCTTGTTTATCAATTTGTAAAACTTGATGAAAGTTCTTAATTGATTTTAACAATTGTTCATTTCATATAGCTTATGGTAGAAGAGTCCAGGTTTTTGCTTTTAATTCCTGCGACGCCTCCATTGGAAGATAATGTTCTGGAGATGGCAATAGCTGGTTCAAGGTATCACAGTCTTTTCCTTTTTTTTTTTTTTTTTTAAATAGAGAGTGTGGTATGTGCATCCTACCACAACTCTCAAACACACCACGCTGAAACTCAATATTTCTCTTTTTATAGTAAATCTCCAGATTGAATGAACAAAGACGTCACTAATCCAAATTTTCGTTCGGGTCCGGGCTGAGGCTTGGTGATTCCATTGGTCAAGCTAAAATCTCTTTATTCTCTTATCTAATTTACTCTCTGACTTTTTAATTAGACAGCTTTTGGATAATTAATAAACAATCATTTCCATTTATAGGAATTAATTAATACCTGTTTTTATTTTTACTTAGTTATTTCTTTTTTAAACTATTTTTATATTTAAATCTTTTTTTATAAAAAAAATACATTCAAATACCCTTTTTTATTTATTAAAAAAAAATATTTTTAAAGTTTAGCATCTGTGCGAATATATACGTTTAACAAACATTTTAATTTTAGCGTTTAGTTTTTTTTTCTTTTTAATACACTTATTTTTATATGCGAACTTAAAAGTTTTTATTTCAATTTAATGTAACGACATATTTATATATCGTTACAATATATATTATTAAATAAAATCTCCAAAGATAAAAAAAATCGCATCAAAGATTGAAAACTGATTTCTATATATCTTGGTATCAAATCATATCTTCTCACCGATTTAGTAACAACAATAAAGCATTTTATTTGATAGTCTTTTTTTTTTCTCATGTGTCAAAGCATCGGCCAGGACTGCTTGTAAGGCAACTGTGCTGACCATTCGACCACCAACCGATGTCTTTATAACTCGTCTGTAACAATTCTTTTATCATATAGTAGCTAAAATAAATCGTACTCACGTATTAGTCCGGCAGTGAGATTTCACATAAGTATTAGTCCAGTAATATTTATTTAGAAAAATGACGACCTATAACTTTATTTGCTGGAAATGATATAAACATCTACTAACACGCATTCTCGTCTTTTTATGAGAAATTATCTTCCACCATCTAAACTTATAAACATTTTTTTTATTTTGAAAAATAATCATCTATAACTTTATTTAGTGGAAATGAAACACGTGCCTTTACATTTTTGCGAGAAATGATCTTCCAACAAGTAAACTTTTATCAATCTATATTTATTGCAAGTGGTAACCAAACCAAAAGAAATAATAATACACATATATTTAAACACGCAATTCTGTACATTTACAAAATGTTGTTTCTTGACATCACTGCGGTGGACTGAACTACAATTTGTTATAAATGCCTACTCTCTTATCACAATCCTGAATGAAACACCGCCATTGTTTGTCCAAATTGTGGTCATAAAGTGTGATATCAAGGTTATAAAATTAGCAGCAAAAACAATATTTTGACTAATAACTTTCTTCTCATTGGAATATTATTTAATATTCACTAACAAAATTAATTTATTTTCTTTTTAGAAGATTAACTGAAATACAGGCTTATTATATACCTGTATCAATATATGTAGGATATATGAGCACAGACTTTCACAAGACCCACCACTCTTCACTCTATCTCATAAACAGTGATACACTCGAACTCATATATGTCTGTCGAAAAGATAAATAATCACCAATATACGTATTTCATGCTAAACCAGCAATCATCAATTGGTCCAGATTATCATCTCTATACATATATACAATAAGTGCTCAGATATATATTAAGATAGCCAATCTTCATACTTTAATGGACAGGCTTCAATCCACTCCATACTCCAACTCTTCAACTGTCCATCCAACTGAAAATCTGATGATGGAAATGCTCAAAGGCTACCCTGAGGCCGAGATTCTTGTCACACCCATGTTGACCTAAAGTCAATCTGACCCCTCATATACAGGACAATCCATTTATTACATATATGAGGGATGGGGAGACATCTCAACTATGTAATAAACATATACCCTATATATTACATATATTGATACAGGTATATAATAAGCCTGTATTTCAGTTATTACATAGTAGAGATGTCTGCCCATCCCTCATATATGTATAAATGAATTATGTCCTGTACATGAGGGGTCAGATTGATTTTAGGTCAACATGGGTGTGTCAAGAATCTCAGCCTCAGGGTAGCCTTTGAGCATTCCATCATCAGATTTTCAATTGGATGGGCAGTTGAAGAGTTGTGGTATGGAGTGGATTGAAACCTGTTCATTAAAGTATGAAGATTGGCTATCTTAATATATATCTGAGCACTTATTGCATATATGTGTAGAGATGATAATTTGGACCAACTGATGATTACTAGTTTAGCATGAAATACATATATTGGTCATTATTTACCTTTTTGACATATGTGTTGAAGTGTATAAGTGTTGTGAAATAGAATGGAGAGTGGTTGGTCATGTGAAAGTTTTTAGAAGATTGTAAATGTGTTTAATTTAGTTTTTATATACATATTTGTTTGTGCAGTGACTTTCAACGCCAAACTAATATGTAAGTTCTAATTTATTTTTTTTATTTCTATAATTGTTTAGCTCTGTCTAAAAAAGAAATCGCTTTATATATAAATAACTTTATTGAAAAACATATGTAAGAATGATACAATTGTAAATAAAATAATAGTTATCCATGTTCTCGGGCAACCAGATAGTCTGATGTGCTCACAGGCTCCATGCGTTGTCAAATAAAAATCTGGATGAGATGATACTGCTGTCCTTATGGCAAAATTCCTTCAACTTAGAAATGGATATGTCGTCAGGCTTGGGATGAGGAATGGTAAACTTGTTGCGACATCTGCCCATCTAGGTGGCATAAGTGATGAAGGTCGAAAGTCTTGAGGTGACATACTCCCTAGACAGGAAGCAGCTCTCTATATCTAATATTTTGTTTAGGTAAATGTGGCAGTTGTGAGCAATGAATGTTCTGATTTTGTCATATGCCGGGCAATCATTTATTATGTAGTTAAAGGTTTCAGAGGTTCTGTGGCAGTTGTGACACGTAAGATCTATGTTCTTGAAGAATCTCCTGTAGTGCAGGAACCAGTTCATCTGGAGTGAATCCAGGTAGATTTTCACTAAGAAGTCCAGGAACCTTGGCCCCAGCTTGAGATATTTGAAAAACCTGGTGGCCACTGATTCTTGCCACCGAGGTAAGGAAGGGTAAAGTTTTGAGTGGGAAATAACAGGTCATGAGCATCCCAAATAGAGATTTTCTGTCTGAATACTAGGGTTGAATGGCCATTGTGAACGAGAAGGTAGCCAAGTATCCGATTTAGCCAGTTTATTTTTGAGGGTGGAGGTCTGTCCGACGGAATGATTGGTTGTTTAGTTACAATCTGGGGAAATTTCTTTTGGAAGATGTGGATCAGAGAGTGGCACTTTTGGTAATATATTGAGAAAGTTGCGTGCAATGACATACCATTATTTTTCCTATGCAGAAATTGCTTTAGAAGCAGGTTTAACCATTCAAATCAAGTTTTTTTTTTAAAAAGAGAAAATCATAATTTTACTGGTTCTCATTCTGTCTATTTCAAATAGCTATCTCTTCCAAGTAATATCATTAATTTCCTTTATTTATAAATGGGAAAAAAACATGACAACAGCTTATGAGTTTCTTCAAAAATATTTTATGAAAGTAATTCTTAGAATTTTATTAATTTTGTGTATATAAATAGTATTACTACTATTTAAACATTTTTTAAAAGGTACTAATATTGGACGAAAACGCTTACAATAAATAATTATTTAATATTAGTTGTATATTTTAATTGAGTTATGTTGATTATTAATAGTCTTTAAACATTTACCATAAACAACATGTTTTTCTTTTGCTACAAATGCATTATTATTCCAAAAATTGTTAATCTATAATCTGTTATAATCCAGGCGAAATCATTCTAGCTCTAAGTGTGTACAAAAAATACAGTCTGTGTAGTGCGTTGAGATAAAAATGCACTATTTATGTTGTGCTCATTAAAAGTGTTAAATTCTCAAGATTTTGTGATTATTATACATTTAATCCCAGCAATGGATTATATTATAAGCTCAAGTATTTAGCTGTAAATAAACAAAGGGGCCCCTGCCTTTATTGCTGAGTAGGTTGTAATTGTTGATAGCTTAAGAGTTTATTATTATCTCATCTACATTTATAAACCTATTAAAACCATGAGTAGTTGGCTTTATTGTCTTGGTAGATATATACTTTATATGGAATTTGGAAGTTATAAATGACTATTTATTAGTCTGCTTTCAGAATAGGTTATATCTGCCTGATTAATGAGGTTTGTTTAAACTTCTTTGCATTATTAATCTCGCAGTCCTTCGTCAAATTCCAATTTTTAGGGTCTATGTAAACATATCAGACCATAGATAAGGGTGGTACCACCTTTATTGTTAAAGGAGTTGCTTGCCTTGACTATTAGTTGAGATTGTTGATAGCTTAATGGTTGATTATCACAAAAAAAGTTAAATTGTTATTTGCTTTGCTTAAGGTGTTTACGAGATTTTCCTTGATATTTGTTTAAATAGGTAATCTTAAGAATAAATCACAGATCACAAAATAAGAGTAAACCTCCCTAGTATTATATCAATAATAAATATTTGTTATAAAGATATTAGTTCTATAGTGATTGCACCCGAAAGAAAGATTGAAAAAAACAAACCTTTAATCAGTCTGATTATCAGAGTAGAAACAAGATAGTAGGTTTATAATCTTGTTTATAGTTGCATGTCTGAACAATCATTACCATGTTAACACTGTTAATCAAATGCGTATTCATAGATTGGGAAAAGCACGTATTTAAAATATAGCATTTTATTCTGGCAATCAAACATGCAGCAAAACATTATGGCGGGCTTTCTGCTACTGATTTTCATCTTTGGTTAAATCCAACTGTGGCAAATCTTATAAATTACAGGTGAACAAACTTGCCACATTAAAGCTACAGATCTTAACAAATTAACAAACAGAAAGTAAATCTTATTATTATAGTTGGTTAATAAAACAACTAATTCACAAGAAAACACATTTATAATATAACAATTACTTTTTAACTTGCAATTCTTTTCATTCTTTATGCATTATACTTTAACTGCTATCGTTCTTATTTATCATCATCAATAGTATTGTTCCATGGACATGTCTGAGCATAATCACATCATCAATTCATCCATTTTCCCCATGTATTCTCTTTATTGTCCAGCTCTTCAATTCCATGTAATTCTTCCCATCTCTTATATCAGTGTTTCCCAACCTGTGGTATGGGCGTACCACTGGAGGTATGCGAGTTACTGGTTGGTGGTACACGAAAAATAATAAATAATGGCAGACATAAAAAAAAAATTAAATCATAAAAATATAATAGAAACGTTTTTTCCTATAATTCATAAAAATTATTTTAATTAATAATATTATACAGTAAAGTTGTTATTATGTATAGTCGATAACGATTTTTAATGTTAATGATAAAATTGAAAGTATGATTAAGAAATTAGATTTTTGGAAACAGTAAGTATCGAAAACAATCAACTGGAAGTATTCGAAACTCTACATATTTTTTTTGTTTGAAAATAAGGTTAGTCTGTCTCAAGATATACGAGAAAATATAATACCACATTTAACAGGATTAAAATTGTCTTTCATGGAATATTTTCCAAAACCCAAAAACACAAATGATAATTGGATTTCAAACCCCTTCTATGCAGAAAATTAAGAAAAAGCTACATCATTATCAATAAAGGATAAAGAAAATTTAATAGAATTATCATGTGACAGAACTTTACAAGTAGAATTCAAATGACACAATCTAATTATTTTTTGGTTAAACATTAAAGAATATGAACAACTTTCTGAGAAAGCTCTTAAATTATTATTACCATTTACTAGTACGGAATTAGTAGGAAGATCTTTTTTTTTATATATTTTTTTTAAAAATAAGTATCGAAACAGATTGAACGCAGCTGTAGTCTTAAGGGTATACCTCGCATCTTTTCAACCAAATTTCAAAAAATTATGTTGTTCAAAACAAGCACAAAGATCTCATTAAATTTATTTTATAAAAATATTTGATTATGATCAAGAAAATATATTAAATGGTTTTTTATAATTTTGTGTTTTTATTAAAACCATTTATTAGTAAACGAAATATGACAAAATAGTAGATAAATAATGAGTCGGATCAAGGCAAATCAATCTAAATTATTTAATTTGAAACAATGTATCAGAAAATAATCATACCCAGAAATTAGACTCTCATTAATTCTTGATCATCTATTGTGGATTACTAGATGTAAGCTAGTATTTAATCATCAAAATTTTAATCCTATTAACTTCATGCTGAACAATATAAAGAAAACAAGAACAAGAGATATCCTGATAACCCCTGAGGTTATTTTTACCATGACTTGGGACATGCTGGATTTATCCTCTTCATGGTCCAACCAATAGCAAGATGCTCCAAAAAAGAGAAAACATACTCAAATTCAGGAAAATCAAATGAAGGAATGAGAAAACACTTTGAACAAAATATGTACCAAATAACCTTTAATGTAATAATGTAATCTTTAATAAATTATTTTGAAAAAAATATGAAACTTTGAACAAACACATACACATAAATTTGTTACAGTGAGTTTATAATTTCAGTGAGTTTATAACATGGCGTGATGTTTAAGCATGTTTCAATGTAATTTGTCTCATTATGAGATGTGAATACATACAAGGTCACCCTATAATATTTATAATGCAAATAAAATAACACCCTCGCAATAACAAATTTCACGAAATACAATCATTTTTATGAAGTGGTACAATTTAGTGTGATGTACTACCAAGTGGTACACGAGCCAAAAAAGGTTTGGAAACACTGTCTTATATCATCCAACAATGCCAATCTTTTTTGCCCTTTCTTTTTGCTTCCACACACCATTCTCTCCAAACATCTTTTATTAAACGATACTTTCTTGTTTATATATATCCAATCTAGTTTCTGTTTCTAATTTCCTCAGTCAATATTCTTTTTTCATTGTCTTTTCAATACTTCTTTATTTGTTATTTTATTCATCCAGCTGATTTTTTCCATTCTTCTCCATGTCCACATCTTAACCTTTTTCTTAATTCTCTCACCAAAGATCCACAAAATATTTTTTTTTCTTAATAAATGCCTTATTTGCCAGTGCTATTCTTTTTCTAATTTTCTTTTCACTTCTTCCATTCTCACTCAACCAACTATCCAAATATCTAAATCCCTTTATCTTTTGAACTGTTATCATGGATTTCAGTTTATAATAAATAGATATAGTCAATATTAGTCTATTTTATTTTTATATCGAATTAGATGCTTGTACAGTATTTATAAAAATAAAAATGGTCAAATATGTTGTTTTTATTTAATGAATAATCTACTATTAAGAATAAACTATCAATTTTTAAATATTTGTATTATATATATTAGTAATATCTATTTTATATAGAATGGAAAAAATTTCATCACTTAATGTAGATATTGCATTGCATTGAAAATAGCTTGAAAAGATTTTTTTTTCTTTACAATACATATATTAAATAAATAAAAAATTAATGTTATTAAATATTCTGCTTTTTTAATAACGAATTTTATAAATAAGAAAAACATATGAAAAGTAATATTAATAATTCATATGAGACAAAAATATATATTTTATGTATATTTTTTATAAAAGAAAAAACATTAAGCCTCAAATTTAAAAAAAAAAAGAGAACCGATTGTTATTTTCCCTCCCATCGTTTAAAGTGAAAGTATAGGAATACGAAAATTTATTGCTTCCTAGTGAAAGGGGGATAGTAGTGGTAGGTAGGCATACACCTACACATTTTTTTAAACAAATGTATAGAAATATATATATATTTTTGTATCAGTTGTAGAGATTGTTATTTAATGGCTTTTCTTTTTCTCTGAAAATTCTATTTCATATGATAAGAGTTATTTATTGATCTGCTTTGTCTTGTAACTGGGATAAAATACTTTTTTATCTAAGGACAGTTTATTGGATTGGCCTTGTGGTATAATAGTTCACTTGTAATGTAAACAATATATTAATTGATTAAAACATGATAATATGTTTGTGATTATTATGACTTGAATTGATTTTTTTAAGTATAGTATTATGCATTTTAGTTGTATGTTGGACTATAAATATAACAAAAACACCATCATCGTAAATCTTCAGGCAAACAGTATTATGCAATGTTGTCCAGTAATGTAATATCAAATATTTTTTTAATAAAAATAGTTAACTGGGTTTAAATAGTCACAATTAGCAGATGATCTCTGTTAAAACCTAAACGGCAAATTTAATTTCTTCTTTTTTGATAATATTTGGAATTGATGAAGTATTTTAATTAATTTGTTTATAAGTGATTTTTTTCCTCGTGTCATAGCATCAGCCGGGAAGCGAACCCACTAACCCGGGACAACTGCTTGTAAAGCAGCTGTCACTGACCTCTCATCCACCAATGAAATGTTATTTAATAAACTAGTATTAGTATTACCAGCGCAATTTTGTTGTATCTAGATCTTAAACTGTGTCATTTAAGAGTGTCTGAAAATCATTTACAGAAATGAAGAAGACCTCAATATTCTTATTAATTGAAAAAATTAAAAACAGTGAAAGAGATACTGATTAAGGTACTTTGGTATTAATTCTGCTATGACATATTACTCTGGTGACATTTTCATCCTTTAATATTTATTCAAAGTTTCCATTCATGTTGTCATGGCAAACCAAATCCTGACATGACTAATCCATATCAACTTTTTACATATATATATATATGTCACCTAATGTGATTTTGTGCTATCATATTCTATCACTGTGATTTTTTGATTTTTACTTTTACTGATTTTAAACATCACATGATCACTATCTCATACTAGTACAATAATTGTTATTAAACAATTCAAAGCAAAGCAATTTCTCATAGTTTTGTAGTTAAATAGAGTTAAAAGGTGGGTGCTGGAGGGTTGCATTAGATCCTAAGATCTAGGTGCAGTGCTCTCAGATCCAAGGCTCCTCACTGATGAAGGCCACAAGCCAGAAGCTAGTCTGTGGATATTGGATGAGTAGGCACTAGATAGGGATTTTATGCACAAGTCTTCTGGTATCCATTGATTGCTCTTGTTAGCACAAGATGGCACTACTATATGGAGAGTTTTTCTTTGTGTTTACTGATTTTCTTGTAAAAATTAGTATTAAAATTTGACTGCTACCTGCTACAGAAGAGGAAGCAGTCAATTTCTTCCAGAAATATGGACTCCTACCATCAAAAAAATTGTAAGAATGACCATGATATGAAGATGTATAAAATTAACATCAGGACAGCTGTTTACTTTCTTGCAAATCATCAAAGAAAATGTGGAAGGAGGGCCTACAATTCACCCCGATTGCTGGAAAGTCTGCAAAACAGAGGAATATGCGAGCCGTCGGGTATGACCAGAATCATGGATCTATAATATATTCAAACTAAACCTGATATTTTTAAGTCATAAACTTTTTTTATCTATGTTCTTTATTGGAAATTCCGCTGTCGTTTCTGCTACAATTGTCTCTCTTTATTTGACTTATGAATAAGATTAATGAGGGCTGAAACTATTTTTGAGCTTTAAGAAAGGTTTTGTGTTTGTCACTTACATTATAATTATAAAGAAATCTAACCCAACTACAATTACATATATATATATAGTGTGTGTATATATATATTCCCATATCCATTTATGTGTAAATAGGAAAATATGCTATTATTAATTAATATTTGTAATATATAAATTGTAAACTAGTTATTTGAACTAATTATGTAAGAAATTGTCAAAGATTTTTGTTAAAAATGAGTTTATTTTAATTAAATAAATAAAAGCAATATGCTTCAAAGTTAAAATCTAATATTCAGTAGTCTAAAGATATTGTTATATTTTATTGGTTATTATTTTCTTGCATGTTATTCAAAATAAGTAGATAGGAATTTGCAGTGATGAATCAATATTTCACTTAGATTATAATGGAACCCATGACTTAAACAATTCTTGAAACCACATTACAAATTTTAATTTTTTGGTAAACTTAAATCTCTATAATACTGCTTTCGCTAATATTAAAAGAGACCGTTGAACAATATAACTGTTTATTTTGGAAAATCTCCTTAAATCTGATGGTAATAACATAGCTCATTATCTTTTTGTCACCAATTTAAAAACTTGTTAGCAAAATCTTGTTTTAATGCATTATTGAGGACAGTTAAATTTGATTGAGTTAAATAGTGTTAGAAGAATAACTATGAGGTTTTTTTTTTTAGATATGTTGTAATTGGGAAAAATACCATAAAGAAATTTGATGCCAATATGAGTCAACAATTCCTTCATTAACATATTTTTTTAACACTTTTAAAGATGAATGGTTTTCCAATTGGGACCTTTATTGAGCTTTAGGGTATATCATTGATAGATTGTAGTTTTGTCATATGAATTATATTGGAAATGTTTATCTGATCTCTTATATTACATAGACCAGTCCTTTGACACTAAGTATAATTTTCTAATTTTACAAAATCAGTTAGATAATGATAATAGCAGCTTTCTTCAACTACTCCAAGCCATTATTTTTATTGGTGTTTGTGGAGTCTTGTATGATGAAAATTTTGATTCTGATCCAATATAATTAATTATTAAACATCACATGATCACTATATCCCATGCTTGCTCATAACTGTTGTTAAAATAGGCTAAACTCTCTCCATACAGTAATGCCACTCAAAAGAAGGCACCTCACTGACAAAGACCACAAGCCAGAAACTAGTTTGGGATATTGGATGAATAGGCACTAGATAGGGATTTTATGCACAAGCCTTCTGGCATCCATTGATTACTCTGTCTTGCTTTGAGTGACACTACTGTTTAATAATAAATTATTTATATGTTTAATTGTCTATTATTGTTATATTGGTAATCTTTAAGAATGAAATTAATTATTTTAATTTTTGATCTCAGATAGCATTTAATCATATTGAAAGTTTATTGATGATTGATTTATTTATTATTAAATTAATTTTGATCATTTATTGGATACCATATAAACATTGATGAGATGTTTCTTCAATTAATATTTGTCATGCAAAAATTTATCTTCTAATGCAATTAATTGATCCAATTATTAGAGAGACAAATCTCTCCCTACAGTTGTCCTACCCAGTGCAAGCCAGAATAATCAGTGGATGCAAGGGGGGTTATGCATGAAATTTCTATCTACTACCTCCTCATCCAGTATCCCTAAACTGGTTTCTGACTTTCATCACTGAAAAGCCATGGATCTAATGGTTGGGGAATTGTGGACACTTACCCTATCTGCTGTATAGGGCGCTACTAGGCTATTTGAACCTAGAAAATTTATAATGTAGGCAGATATACCTTGAGAAATATCCAACTTTTATATACCATTAGCCTTTGCCACTAGCTCAAGGAGTAGCTGAGATTTATAATAAAACTTATTTAAAACATTTTAATAAAGAAAAAGATTTTTAAAAAAATAAACCACTGCCAGTAATTACCACAAAAACACTTTGAGGAATAAATTAATATTGCTTTAGATTTTATTATTAAGTTTAAATTTAAATTGTTATTTTAGTAAGTCTGCACAGACTAACATTTTATAAAATATTTTTATTTTAGAATGTTGAGTATAGATAGGCTACATAGAATACATAATTAAAAAAACTTTTCAAAACATTTAACCTCCGGCTAAAAGTTTGTAGCCAAACTATGCTAGCTTCTTGATATACAGACGCAACCAATGCAATATGAAAATGTTAGCATAAAACCATGCTGACAGGAATGTGCATCTGCAGTATGATATTATGTAAAAGAAATGATCCTCGCCCAGTCCAGGAATATGCATCTGGCAAAGGAATCATATATAAAACATTAAAAAGAAATGCTTTGTATGGAGGAAGAGTGGTCTTTGCTGACTTGCAGTCCCTATCCATAGAGCAAAAAGGGAAATCAGTGGCAGGTAAGTATTCCATGTCCATTGCAATACAATGGCTACACCTTTGGCGCCACGCATTCATTTGGGCATGACATACTTCACATTACATTGATATAAATACCCATATATCCTTCTACCAGCATCGACTCAACTACGAAACAAATTGCCTGAAATTAACCCCAATGACCTAACCCCAAGCTTAATGAGTCTATGCAGTCATCTACACCCAACTTTAAATTTAATAATTTAGTTAATAAATACAAAAATAAAAAAAAATGGAAATGATTAAATCAAACATTATACATAACAAAAAAAAAATATTAATGAATTGAGAGTCTTTTGATAGTCAGATAAAGAGTTCATTTAAAAATCTCCTATTAGATTATTAATTGCAAGTTTGTAAAAGTTCATATTGAATATCACAATTTATACTTCCCATGATTTCGGCAGATTTATAGATGTCCATCCTGGTGATCACTTTTGTAGATTGTCCATCCTCCTTGGAAACGAAGCCGCTACTTTCCATTCATTTGGTCAGGAACTGTCATCAGGAGACCTCAGCTGGTGCATGCAAAGGAAACTAATTTTATTGCAAGATCCCTGCATTACAGAATCCACAATACAGCTACAAGATTAATAGTCAGATTAAAACAACCGCCAATGAATTCAATAATTTTCTCTTTTATAATTTCTGGCTTCCCTTATCACAAATTCAGTGGATGATCGAACATGACATCATTTGTTCTTAAGGTCTGAATGTTTTCATTTCTGGCTCGTGCATGGTTTGGTGCTTGCATTGGTCAATCTTTAATTTTTTTTATATCTCTTATCTGACCTTATAATCATATAAGTGCCCCAAGGGCTAGTTTGCTTTACATTCAATTATATTTCAATCATTTCCATTCACTAATTGATATTTGTTTCTATTTTCTTTTATATTACTTAAAACAAAAAATATTAATCTTCAGATCTTTACTTTTTTTTTACATTTCTTTTAAATACTTTTTTTAAAAAATAGTTTTTCATCTGTGCGATAATACATATGTTAAATAAGTATTTTAATTTTCTGTTTTTATCTTTTAAAAAATCATTTTTACTTAAGATTATTTTCTATTTATTTTAATTTTAAAATAATGTAATGGCATATGTATACCATTGCAATCTAGATCTTAGGATCTAATGCAACCCTCAAGCAGCCACCTTTCACCTTTTAGATAACTATAAAACTATGAGTCCAAAGTGAAAACACAACAATGCAATCCAAACTCATTCACTTTTATAGTCATATAGATTTGACTCCAATTCAGTATCTATACATTTGGTTTTAATATCCTATTTGTCAGGATTGATATTAAACCACTAAATATTGCATAATCACTGTTCCTTATGCTTGCACAAGCTGTTATAACAGAGGCAAAACTCGATGCAAGTCAGAGTAATCAATCAATGCAAGGAAGTTTTTGTGGAGAGTTGTTTTAACAGCTTGTGTATGCATAGCAAATGGTAATCACATGATGTTTAGTAGTTTAATACCAATCCTGCCAAATAGGATGATGGTCACTATGGTTATTAAAGAACCAAAGACCCAAAATGTACAGATACTGAACTGAGTTCAGATGTACATGACTATACAAATAAGTGACCTTGTATTGAAAACATTATTGTGTTTTTATAGTTAATTAAAAAGGTAAATGATGGTTTCAAATAGCTCCATGATCTAGCTGCAGTGATCCAAGGCTTCTCATTTATGAAAGCCACAAGCTAAAAACTAGTCTAGTGATATTGGATGAGTAGGCCGTAGATAGGAATTTTATGCACAACTCTTCTTGCATTAATTGATTACTCGTGCTTGCAAATAATGGCACTATTGTATGGAGAGTTTTGCCTCTCTTATAACAGCTTCTATAAGCATAGGTATGGAGATAATGTGATGTTTCATGATCCAATTTTTTTTTTAAGAATTTCACAATAATAAAAATAATTATTGTGATATCATCAGCATAGACAAGCATATTTATCTCTCTTACTAGATTTGTAACAAATATTTCAGGAATAAGATTATTGACATCTCTTGAGAATCAACCATAGATAGCAAATAAAGCAAGTGAAAGAGGAGATTTTTGTTGCTTCTAATTTACTTTTATTTAATTTATTGATCCTCATATAAGATCTAGTTGTTATGAAATAATACTCCATATTTGTGTAGCTATAGATAATGAATATTATCAAAGACACATATCTGATGGACTATTTTATTTTACATGTGTTTAGATTCAGAAATAAAATAATGGACAAGCAATATTTTAGTTGCTAAGAAGGGCGGAAGTTTAATAATATTCTAGCATATACATTTTCGGTTGTTATAGGTCTTAATTAAATCATAAGTGGTTCCATGATATTCACCATATATTTCATAGTTAAATAATTTTAAAAAAAACTTGTTAAGTGATTAACTATCAGAAAATCTTAACGTTATTGCAGGTTTTAGATTGTTTATTTGTTCAATCACATTTTCAAGAGAAATCAAAAATAATTGTGGACCCTTATAGGGTATTATCAATGTGTAGGTGTTTGAAATATTTCAAAATTGCACCATCCACCTAACTTCCCATTAGAATATTGCAAAAGTTTATTAAAAATCTATGTAAATAGTTTTTTCTAAGCTATATTTGAAAATGCTTTCATTGGTAACATGTTTTCTGTTTTGTTTCTTTTAATGCAATAATTGTACTGTATTTTCTAAAACTATAGATATTTAAATAACTTTTAAATGTTACAAATTATTATTTGATATGTAAAATTGTGATTAAAAATTCAGAATAGAAAAATATATAATTATGGAGAAAAAATATTGTTTTTAAATTATTATGTTTTAAATAATAAATGTTTCGAGGTCTTTCGTCTTTCAAATTACCGCCATCTTGGAATGATCACATGATGTAATAACATTAAAAAAAAAAATTTAAACTGAATTATTTATGTAATGGACATTTGATATTAATATTAACAATTGATTCTCCTTATTAAAATTTAATGTCATGCATATTGTTAAGTTCTGTCATTTATATGATTTTATTCTAAAGAAATTTGAAATTAAAAATATCAATATATCATCGTTTTTATACAAATTCATTTTACTTTTTTTTACTCGCGCTCAGCAAAAAAAAAAAAAAAATCTATTAATTAGGGAGGGAACAAATATAAAAAATTTATGAGAATTTTATAAAACACCATTTCTATTTTATGTCTTTTTTAATAAACAGTTTCTATTATTCATTTTGCCAAATTGTTTCTTTTTTTTATGAATTATTTCTACTTCTTTTTTTAATTACAAATATATATTTTTTTCTTGGTTATTTAAAAATCCATTATTATTATTTTTTTATTATTTAAATCTATTATTTTTTTACCCCTCTCCCCATTATCTTTTATTTTTTAACTACAATTTAATTTTTAATTTATTTCTGAATGAAATAGGAAGCAAGCTTTTTTTTCTTTTTAATTTTCCAGAACAGAATAATTAAATTTTTCATTAATTTTTCTCATTTTTTATTATTATTAATTATTATTTTTTTAATTAAGAAAGTATAATCTGAAACATTATTTAATTTCTAATTACTTCGAATCTTTCTTAATTGTCATTAGTATTTAAATATACTCTGATAAGCGGATGATTGTATTAAAACCTACCTAGTCATTTAAATTATTCACATTAATGAAAAACAGCATTTTTTTTTTTCATTTTAAAGAAAGTCTAACAAAGCGAATTACTTTTATTATCAATTTAAAAATAAATTAAAATATGAAATCATTTTTTAAAAACTTTTTTTCCTAGAAATGTATAATTAAAATTTTAGAACTATTTAAAAATAAATGAATGACTTGAATATTACAATACTTGTCAACAGCACTAAAGGTCATAAGTTGATATCTGAAAAACATTTGTAAAGAATTTGTTTCTTTTCATAAAAATATTTAATTTTTAATTATTTTGATAAGATGCAGCGCTGTGGCAGAAAATGAGAATGAATATAACAAAATATTAGGTAGGATTAGTAAAATTATGATTCACAAAGTTATAATGATTTTTCATTATTTGTGATTTAGTTTGGCAGTGTTCCAATAATGACTTTGGCTCATAACTCATTACTCCTACACCACATGGTATCCCAAGCAATTAACATTCAATTACCTTTTTTTGACCTGAACAAAGTGGTAGACTCAGAGCTAAGTGTACCAGAATTGATTCTTGACAGATTGACTTAAAAAAAGAAAAAAATTACATGCTAAATATACCATTAATAAGTCACATGATCTAAGTAATTGTTCATATAACAGCTAGTGACATTTCCATTCATGCATCACTGCAATGTGATATGTAGATTGAGTGTCAATTTAGAAACCTTTAGTTTTCAAATCCATTACTATCTGTGCTAAATCACATAAAGCAAAATAATCAAATAGTTATTTATTTGGAATGTCATACAATTTTCAAGCTTTATATCTATTCAATCGTTATTTCTAGAATTCTTTGCATTACCACTGCACCAAACTAACATAGGATAAATATGTAGGTAGTTTCTTTAGAAAAGAAAAATCATCGAAATTCAGTGAATTTTGTGTGAAAATAACGTTTCAAGTCATTAATAATAGAATTGATTTGAGCTGAAAAACAATTTATTTGTAAGTGAAATGGATCCTAAAAGAGAAATATGTCTTATTATTATGACCAGTAAAATTAGAATTGAAAAAAGCTAAGGTATAGTACCGGCATAGAAAATGATAGGTAGTGAAATATTTACATGGACAACTGAAAGAAAAACCTTGAGAAGTTTTTTTTAAAATATATGAAAGCAATCTATATGATGATTATTAATCTTTATTGTTATTAATTAAATTAATATGATTTAGATTATATTATTGATAATAACTATGTATATATATATGTTGGATATATTCTTGACTAATATAAAAGTATACAATCATTAAGTTATTTAATTAACAGTAAATTTAATATTAAGATGATTGGCTTACATGGTCAGCTAATAACATAAAATAAAGGCTGTGAACTCAGATCGTTGGCATTATCTATAGTTATAGATAGTGATCATATCTAAATGCGAGATACTGTATCAATTAGCAATGATTAACTGTTCCTTTTGCTACTTTGTCAAATGTGGTGCTTTTTTATACATACTGTTTCCGCTTAAACAAGTTGCAAACAGTCTTGCATGGCAATATTAATTTATTGAAGGTTAAATGCTGTTTTAATATGAGTGTCTATTGTGTGTTTTCTCTATGCTCTTTCTATTGTACTTTTTATTTTATTTTACCATCTTTAATATCTTAGATTTGTATGATATCTTGTCATTGTTTCTTAAGTTCTTAATTTGTATTTACATTTCTAACAAATAATTAGACGTACAGCATGGTTAACTCCAATATTTTTTACACCAGTTTGTAAACTCTTTGATATTGAAAGATTAGCTGCAAAGACGGTCTTTAATTGTGATCTTGCATTAATTGTAATTAAATTTGATCCTGGAGATTTCTTGGTGAAATGTTGTATGCTTGGTAACCCTTTGTAAAAATTCCCTTCCTCCCTCACATATATGAGCTTAAATTGCTCACATCTTTAAAATCTTGCGAGATTGTTGTGCTGTATAGATTACTCATTCAAGGAGTAAAAATAATTGTAGTATCACTAATAATAATGGTGACAATGTAAGAGACAGTGGTTATAACACAGTCAAATATTTCAATTTTTAATATAAATATTTGACATGTATGGACTTGTCAAGTTTTGAATGTAGGGTGGTACTTGTAAACAAAAAAATTGTCATGGTTTATGAATATAACTGTTCTTACTCAAACATATTACAAATTAAAACTCTTTAAATGAACATATAGTTGACTGTGAAAGTTCAATCTATTAAATTAAAGTAGACTACATGATTTTCAATTTAATATGAAATCAAGAATAATGTTGAAAATTATTTGCTGGATTATATGTTTGTTTTATCTGCTATTATGCACTATTATTAGATTCACAAAGTTCAGAGGAAAAAAAATTGATTTTTCTTCGATAGTGTATTCACATCTCTACCAATCTTTTATAATGAAACATTAATGTATGCATTGATAGGAACAGTAAAAATTTCCAAAGTTTTTGGAAATGGTAATGGTGATTCTAGAGATTTGACTGACTTATATATTATTCATTTTTGCAAACAGATGACATGAGTATTGTAAACGTTTCATTAACCAAAAAAATCACTATAAATGAATGTTGATACATTCTCCTTAAAAACTATCTTATAGATTATGTTACAGTTAAGACTTAAGAATATAAAACAAGTAATGCTACATGAGTATTTAGATCCTCCAAGTTTAAAATTAAAAGGGTATTAATAAGATCTATCTCGAACATATTGATAAGAAGTTTGATGTTGATTCTTTAGAAGCAACTACTAAGTTTTAGTAGCTATTAGATAGTAAAATTTGCAATTTTGATTTTCAAGTTAGTCATATTATGTTACTAAGGCATGGAATTCTTTTAAGTAGTGTGTTATGATTGTAAGTTTGTTGTTGAGTTCCCTAAGTGGGAAAATGTGATTGGTTTTCTGAATATGATTGCAATAGTGAAGTAGCAGACTTTTTTACTTTATAAAGAATATCTTGATGATACTAAAGAGATGCAATATTCAATAAAAAAATATCTTTAGAATAGAATATAAGTGACAGCTTCTTTTACACAAAATGTTGATGTCTTTTAGAACAAAAAAGTGCTTCCATGAAAGTAAACATTGTAGAAGTCAAATAAATAGATGAAAAAGATTGCAATATGAGGCCATCATTTAACTACCAAAACTTCATATTTTCCAAACCTTTCTATCGCTCTATTTTTCAAATCATCAAAGCTATTTTTCTTTTTAAGATCATCAGTTTAATTAACTTCTTAGTTCTCTTATCTCATTTTTAAATATCTTTTACAGTCCCTTCCAACATATCTTTCACCATTCTTTTGCTTCTGAAAATATGCCTAATTCAGTTCTCCTTTTTAGCCTTTGTTAAGAAATTAAATACTTTAATTATATAATATCTATATATATTATAAGTTTTTTTTTTTTAACTTTTGTGTTTTATATTGTAACGTTCATGGATAGATGTAGGCTCTCTATTTTATGCACAAGAAAGTGCAAGTTAAGCAAACTATGAAAAACTATCTTTTGTTCATGTATGAGTTTAGATATCCCAAGAACATAGCTATATTTTTTGATTAACTGACCTAATAATTTCTTGCAGCTCGAATTGCCGACAGAGTTAGTTTTAATTTATTTATGAGGATGCCAGAGTCTGTAGACTTGCTAACGTTCATTGAGCAGATTTGCAGTAAATAACAATTCAATATTCTTTAAGAAATTTCCCTGGGCTTAACTATTAAATAAGCATGTTGGCAAAGTTAATTTATACATAATAAATTCTAATAGCTAAAATTAAGAATGTACGGTGAAAAGTTAATATTAAAGTTAAATATTTTATTAATACAAATTAAAACATTTAAATGATAAATTATTAATAAACTGGAAAGAACATACATATGCCAATCCTGATAATAACGTGCAACAAATAATTAAAACAGTCCATATTTCTATTCTTCTCTTTAAGCAAATGCAAGTTCTTTGAATAATAAAACAGCAAATGTCTCTTTCAGTATTTGAAGCTTCTAGTTAAAGTTTATAGTTAAATTTAGTTTGCAAACATTTAATTTGAGCTAATTTAGGATACAAGTAGTATTAACTTACCAGCAAGATTCGTAAATTTATATAGATTGTAATATACATGTATTTCTTGGTTTGAAGAGCTCATGGCTGTTGATTTTAATCACTGTAGAAATCTTGTACATTCCTGGTCCACTTTAAAGCTGGGCTTGAAGGCTTTTTGGACTGACCTCTTCATGATGAAACAAGGTATTCTCCACTCTCATATGAATACTTAATTTCACAATGTGAGTAGTCCTGACTAGAAACATCCAAACACCATTGTAAGAATAAGACAACCACAATTATCCCATTGTCCCTCCATCCAGGACATATGGAAAACTGCCAATACCAGACGAGGCTAGACCTTGTTCCAAGTCATTTTTTATACTCTTGTCCATTTTAGATTTCTGCGCATATACATTTTTATTTTGTTTTTGTTATCAGAATACACATTGATAATCTTGTATATATATTTTATTTTTTTTGTTACAAAGTCTCTGTTTTTATAAATTATTTCAGCCATCTTTAATTAGTGTTCTGATCGTAATCATTTATATTTATAATTTTTTTTTTTAAATCTGGATTAGTAATCGGCATGTACCTACATTCCTTCCAATCTTAACTTTGCATCAATCAAATAGATAATAAATACAGAAACAACAAAAAAATTTCATTGTACATATTTTTAAAACAAAAAGAATTCTACTAAAAAAAAAAATCTAAATTATATCTATTGAACGATTTTTAAATTTTACTTTTTTTTTTTCAGCTTTTAAATCTTACTCAATGCCAACATACTTGAACCATATATATGTAAATGGTTCAATATATATATATATATATATTGTAGCAGAACAAATTTAATAGAAGCTTGAATTAGGTACATTACAAAGCAGCATGGTCAGAAAAGTTTAATAAATAAAACTGATAGATTAATTAATAAATTTATATATTGCCATATATGTGGGTGCACACTTATTTAATATATATGCATTAATAAATTACATATCTTTAAGAAATTAAAGGGAAATAGATCTGTACAGTTAATCATATTATTAAATGTTTAATTAAAAAAAATTAGTCTATAGATTTTATAGTACTATCAAATATTTTGTAAAATTATAATTAATAAGGTGATAATTTTATTATGTAAGGGAATAAAGAAAAATTAGATAATTTATTGCAAGAGAAATTAGATAACTTATTTAAGTTCTAGTGCATGCAAATGAATTTGAATTGTATAATTTATGAAAATGTACTTTGTAGCCCTTTGAGATTTGCCTAATGGTTGGGAGTTTAAAGAAATAATTTGCCTTTTCTTATAGTAAATTAAATGGCAAATCTAAATTTGTTATTGAAAATTATAAAACCCTAAAATTGAGAATGTTAAAAAAACAATAGTATATACACTAAATATTTAGATTTCTTGATTAAAATCAATTGCAAAGTGCTTCTCACTAATAATTTACTGGATGAATTTTTCCAGTTTTAAAGGCCACATTATTTGTGAAAAAGTAAATGAATAAACTAGTATAGTGAAATAAGCAATGTGCATTCACTCTAGAAATATTACAATCACATATTGTAAATAGTCAAAATAAGAGTCATAGATCACATGACCCTATTTCTTAAGCTTGTAAGTTATAAACAATGAGGATTGCCAATTCCTCTATAAGCTTTGTGATAAATGCTTAGCCAGAGCCAGCACTTAAAATATCTCTGTCAAGAACCCCTCCTCAAATCCCTGACCATGGTTTCATGCTTTGGCACTCCTCAGAGAGGTGTCAGGGTAGGTTCAGACATATTGTAAACTTTCTCTGTCATTATTATAAATATTGGAGATGTGTTAAGTTTTAATGATGTATAAATCAAGCATCAGGATGTAGCAACAAAAATGTTATTCAAGGTGGAACAGCTTTAATGCAGGTAATGAGCATTGTATTGTAAGAGGTTGGCTGCATTTTGAATTTAAAATGGAAATGTTTGAACTAGTACATTACCAGTTTCCTATAGATTTAGAAAAAAATCTTAGTAAACAGTTACAGGAACCTTTGAGTATACTTTTAAATATAGATTCACATTTGTTAAAATTCTAACAATTTAACATTTAAATAAAGAGCTAAATATTGTGGAACCAGCAAATTTATATGATGGGAAAAGGTTCTTTGATAAAATTTAAAAATCATAAACAGATCACATGATCACCATTCTTTATGCTTACACAAACTGTTTACACAGAGTCTGAAAACTCTATACAGTAATGCCACTCAGTACAAGCCAGAGTAATCAATGGATGCAAAAAAGGTTTGCACATAAAATTTATATCTAGTACCTACTCATCTAATATCCCAGATTAGTTTCTAGCTTGTGGCTTTCATTAGTAAGGAGTCTTGGATATGATAGCACTGCACCTAGAGTGTTCTCAGATCCAAGACTCCTTACTGATAAAAGCCACAAGCTAGAAACTAGTCTGGGGCTATTAAATGAGTAGGCACTAGATAGGGATTTTATGCACAAACCTTGCATCCATTAATTACTCTGGCTTGCACTGAGTGGCACTACTGTATGGAGAGTTTAGCCTCTCATAAATAGTTGAGATATTCATTCTTTTACTATAATAATTTACTTCCTAAACACCATTAAATAAAGGATAGCTTTCAAAAAACTAAACAAATTCAAAATTATAGGAAAACATTACATTTTAGTTTTAATTAAAAGAGATTGCAAAAAAAAGTTCATGAATTATTTTTCTTTTTATGACAAAACATAAATTCGGGATATATACTTGAAATGTTATTGAAAAATGATTTGCAATTTCAGATATGAAAAATGGAAATTCATTACCCCAAAATGGGATTGTAAGTAAAATGGTTAAAACTGAAATGGTGAATTAATAAACTAATTTTTTTACAGAAAATAAGCATTCTTATGTAACTAGAATATCACTTTTTTTTTTTTCACGTGTCAAAGAATCGGCTGGGAAGCGAACCCGCAAACCCATGACAACTGCTTGTAAGAAAGCTGTGCTGACCACTCAACCACCAATGCTTGACATTTGTATTGATTATTATAAGGTTTATCAATTGTTATCAAGTCTGCACAATTTTTATTTCTGTAATATTGTTTTATAGTTTTTTGTATTATTGATTGTTGGGCTGATTTCTTCTATATATATTTATAAATATTTAGTTTTTACCTATAGGGTAAAACGAGAATGGAAAAATACACAAATTCTAATGACTCAATTATTGGTAAGAGTGGTAATTTTCTCTCCATCACTGTTTATATATGATGGTCTGATAGAGAGATTTGCTTTGGATTTAATTATTTAATTAAAGTCTACCTATTAGCATTTATATGCATAGATATATGAAAGCATCTATATATCTAAATTTACCCACTGATACATCATCATATAAAGAATATATGATTGTGAAATGCATGCTTGCATATATAAGAGATAATAAAGAAGTCTGCTAACCTATCAGAATTTCAGGAAAGGAAAGTAAAAATCATTGGGTAAAATTGCAAAAAGAGAGTTAATTTATTGATGTATTTTTAATTAAATCAAATTATTCATATTTTATTTTGTTCACAAATCAAAATTTTTGGGGAAAGTGGATTTGTGAAAGAATTGATAAATAATGAAATGTACTTCTCTGAGGAGTGCCAGAGCACAAAACCATGGTCAGAGGTTTGGGGGGGGGGGTCCTGACAGATATTTTAAATGCTTTCTCTAGCTAAGCATTTATCACAAAGCTTGGTGAGGAATTGGCAATCCTCATTGTTTAATGAAATGTATTGTCTTATTTTTTTGTGTTGGTTCGTTTTTGTTATTAATTGAATATAATTAAAAAGTTATTATGTATTCAAATAATATTCGACAGTTCTGCATTTATAAAATTAAATTATGCAAAAATATAAAATCCAAAATAAATTGTAAAGATGGTTGGTTTTTTTTATATATATATTTAAAAATACATTTTTTCTTGTTATTTATAAATTTGCATAATTAATATTTATTTATTTATAACTAAGAAAAATCTTTAAAAAAAATAAATAAATAATGAAATAAAAATTTATTTTAATATATAAATCCTGTATATATATTTATAAGATATTCATAATCAAAGAATGCTCATAGGCTTGAAATTGATAAAATTTTAACCTATATTAATTTCCAAAGGGTATATAAAGTATATTCTACTGCTGATTTTATTTTTTATTTTTTTTGTTATTGTTGAAAATATATTAAATTAATTTCTTGTTCAATATATTTCTAAACATTTTTTTTTAAATGGTGAAGTTTTGTTTGAACTAAATGTGAAATTTCCAGAACTAAAGTTTATTGAAATATCTAATATTACCTATAGACTTTTGGAAGTATAATACTAATATTTGCTAGTTAAAATTGTGCATGCTATACATCATGGATTACCAACCTGGTCCCTAAGGCTTTCAGATGGGTGGTGATTATTTTCCAAATGTTAAAAGAAAAATTTAGATTACTATAGATGTGCAATTGTGCCTAGATAAATTAATTAGGTAGTTGTCAGTTACACTTACTGTGGCCGCTAGGTGATGCTGCAGTACCATCAAGATAAAGGGGATTTAGATATAAAGGTTATAGAGTTGACAAAGATTATGTTGTGGAAATGGGATGGAGCAGAATGTGGGAAAATTTAGAGTGGGGAATGGAAAATAAAGTGGCTAACAGGTTTATCTGGGCATAATCGCTGAGATATTCTTGACTTTTCTATTGAAAAATTGCTGAAATTGACGGAAAATTAAAATGCAAAAATCGCTGAAATCAATGGAAAATTAAAGTGCAAAAATCACTGAAATCAATGTAAAATTAAAACACCTGAGGCAAGAAATGGAAAAATTAAAACTGCAAAAAAATTAAAATGCAAAAATCACTGAAATCAATGTAAAATTAAAACACCTGAGGCAAGAAATGGAAAAATTAAAACTGCAAAAAAATTAAAATGTAAAATGCAAAAATCACTGAAATCGATGTGAGATTAAAACACCTGAGGCAAGAACTGGAAAAATTAAAAGTCCTAAGGCAAACAAATTGGAAAATTAAAAATCAAACAAATCCTTCTAAAATACAAATCAAAAAGAAATCAGTATGCTATAAAATTCAAATTACAAAAACAGAAATTGGCCATAGTAGGTGTAACTGATAGCTGCCATTAATTAATATTTTCAAATTCAAAATAAATTAAATACATTTCATTTTTGCAATTTGATTTAAATTTATTTCTCACTTTGTATTGTTATATATCTACTAATATACTATTCTAAATACTTTCTTATTAATTATTTCCATAAGCAATAAATTAAGTTATTTGGGCATCATTGGGGATAGGGGAATTGTACTATTAACAAGAATACAAATATAGGTGGTAAGTAAAAAAAGATTGATGACCAATGCCATACATCATTTATATCTTTTAAATTATCCATGCTAATTTCATCTTATAAATGTATAGTTTGTACTAAGTTCTTTGTTTGAAAATTGTTTTGATAATGTAAATGCAGCAAGTCCTTGAGCCCTGGTAACATTTCATAAATATTTTTGCTTAAATCAGCTTTGAAAATGTAGATTAATCCGCAGGATAATAAAATTTTAAAACTTTTTTTTGCTAAAATTTGTAGTAAAAATTTTGAGTCACTTAATAAATAAAAAGCAAATGTCTTCCCTCGGTGCAAAAAGAAGTATTAAAATACTTCAGGTTTTAATTCTCAGTATTTATTTAACAAATTTTATATTTAATGTTTTTTATATCAATAGTCTCTGAAGCATTCTTGTATTTTCATTGGTTCTGTATTTTTTTTCTTTATATAAAAATGTTTATATACTATGTAATGAAAAATATCTATTAATATTTTTTAGCTTACTGTTTATTTTATTTTACTTGGTAATTTCTAATCAGCTATTAATTATTATCATGCACAATAGCTGTAATTCAATGTATAGAGAGCCAGAATTGAATCAATAAAGTATCTACTATTTGTAAACTCATATATATTGTAACAGTTTCCTGATAAGAAAATACTACTGGCAATGGCAATTGATAAACATAAATAAAATATAAAATATTCACAAATTAATTTATTCTATGGGAATTTTGAAACCAAATGGGCGACTGCATACATGATGGAGTGACTATACAATTTTTATTTTTGTTAACTAATTTACAATAGTCGCAGATAATGACCAGACTGAGTCTACATGGAGGACTTTTTTATGCAGATTCAGCCATGTTTCCTGGCCATTATCCTTTTCACATTTAAGATATAATTAAAAGATAAAGTAAGATAATCTATTTCAAATTCGGATGAGAAATAAATGAGCAACAAAATTATTATTAAACACTACTTTTAATTATCAAATATGATTAAGAATAATGTAACAATTTATATTTACTTTAGCATACTAATATAGAGAACATGTGTGACAGAAAATATTTTTATTTGTAACAATTCATAAAAGTTTTATACACATTTTATTACGTTACCTATTTTATAACAAATTGAGCTATTTTCTTTTACATTGGAAGAATTTTGAATTAAGGTATCTGTATAGTCGTAAAGATCCCTATTTAATATTTTCAATTTAACTATGGTTTATTTCCACCAAATTCCTCTCCTTGGGATTGAGGGTATTGAATCTACATAATTTATTAATTCATTTATGTTAGAGTATTTTCGTTTGACAAACAATTAATTGAATGTCAGGTTTCATTGTGTGATCAAGTGTCATATAGTTTAGTATCCACAATCATTACTTGATTGAGAGAAGTGTTGTTGATTGCTAGGACATTTTCTTATTTACAGCTCCATAATAAGTTATATCAGTCAAAGGTTCAGGGGAGGGGAGCACTCTGAAGCCTTACCCCTAAAACTGCATTATATCTACCTGGATAAATAAGCATTACATTTTTTTGGCTTCCATTATACAAGCAGCCCACAGAAGAAGTGGGGGTTTTAGTCCTTTTTTGTTCGAAAAACAAACTTTTTATTTTGCAACTGGTTTCCATAGTAACTTGGTATTTTTAATAGTCAATTTTATTTTACAATAAAGAATTTCATTATTAATTTTGCATTATGATTCTGGAAAGATGTTGCCAAAAGTTAACTCAGTGCTATTAGAATATATATATATATGATAAACAAAACAAGTTATAAATTTCGTAACTTGCTTTTAGCTTGCAATTTATGATCACTAAATGGAGCTTTACCAATAGCTCCTAACAAGCTTTTGTTTACATAAATGCCGAGAGAGATAGAATTCAATATCTCTTTCGTTGTCTCCACCTCCAGACCAGCTGGTTTCAAGGTAGTTGGCTCACATCAGTGAAGGGTAGAGAGACTAGAAACTAGATCTAAATACTAACTCTAAAATCAGTATTTATCAAACATGTTTCTATCAGTTTGAAAGCATGAAATTTATCAGACACATAATGTCTTCAAATCCAGCTTAACAAACTAGATATATATATTTTCTCTTTATAAATTCATTTGTGGATTTGATAAGCCACTCACAATGTTGGGATAGATAAAGAAATCCACTAATGACAATGAGTATATCATATAATATGAACACTAAGAAAACTCTCAAGCATAATATAACAACTACCAAACCACCTATAAACAAACGCCAATACATTTGGCTAAAGCCTTGCTCCATTACAAGACTTAGAGGATACTAAACATATATCTCAGAATTATGCCTGGTTCACTTTTGAGTCTTAGAGGTTCACAAATAGAAAATTATGCCTGGCTCATTTTTGAGATGTAGAGGCTGACAAATATAAGTATAAAATGATTGTGAATAGTGTTATAAAGTCTCTTTGGAGTATCATGAAAACATGACAGCCTCAAAGCAATAAGAAACCATCCATCACCAGTACAAAAGGCAACACGATCACCCTTCAATTAAACTTGTGCAATTAATTTTTGGTTTCCTGGTACTTTTTCTTTTATACACTCTACCAAGCAAAACATTTATATATTTAATTCTATTAAAATGATATTCTTGATAATCAAATTGTAACATATTTAAATAACCTAATTCATTTTCCAAATTAATCATTTCTTCACATTTGCTTTTATTTACATTATTTGTACTTTCAAACACATAAGTTATAACACTGTTATCACCAGCCAAGGCTTCTGTGTCAACTCTAAACTTATTTAGACTATCATCTCTGTAATTTATCGTTAATTTTATCTGTTTCATATATCTTAGATATAATATCTATCTCTTATGATTTTGAAATTATATCACAATTAGCTTTATCTATTTTCTCATCTGCCACAACATTATTTATTATTTGTTTTTTTTAGTTCTTTATTCTGTTTTTCATGATCTTCCATTAGGCCTTTCATTTCTTTATTTTGTATTTTAAGATCTTCCAGTTGACCGTTTATATCTTTATTTGGGGTTTTAAGATCTTCCATTTATTTTTCTATTTATTTAAATATTGTTTCCATGTTCTTCTTATTATTTTTTTTAATGTCTGAGAACATGTTTGTAAACTTATTACTATGAGTCTCAGCTTCAGTTCCATGAACATCCATATTTGACTTAGTTCTGGTAATCATGTATAAAAGATTATAATAAAATTAGTCTAACTTTTCTGTAAGAACTAAATAACATATTTTTTTCTTACTTTATTTATTTGACAATTAGAATGCCTAATCCCCTTTCCACTATATAGCTATCTTTATCACTGTACTATATTTTATTTTTAATACCTTATTTAAATATTTGTTTGTCTATTATTTTCTCTACCAACCCGTTTTTACCATGATCGCTGTTTAAAGACATTTATAGATTTATTGTTTTTATTTTTTTAATAAAATATGTATTCTCATCTGACCAAGTATTGCTTATTACTTTATATTTCAATGTTAATTTATTTTTTACTGAATGCTAATTTTAAAAAAATATTTTAAAACAACTGGTTTCAATCCCTACTTATTTTGATTGAGATTATCCCAGACTCGGATCTCATATGTAATGGTTTCCTAATAAGAAAATACAACTGGCAATGGCAATTGATAAACCTAAATAAAATATATTGTAAAACGTTTAAGAATTAATTTAGTCTAAGGGAATTCTGAAACCAAATGGGTGATTGTGTACATGGTGGAGTGACTATACAATTTTTATTTTTGTTAATTTATATTAGTCATGGATAATAACCAGACTGAATTCACATGAAAGATACCTTTATGCAGATCCAGCCATGTTTTCTGTCTATTATCTTCTCCACATGTTAGATATAATTATAAGACAAAGTAAAATAATCTGTTTGAAATGTGGATGAGAAATAAATGAACAACAAAATTATTATTAATAATAACAGTAATTTTAATTAACAAATATAATAAAAATAATGTAACAATTTATGTTTGCATATTTTCATCAACATACTAGTATAGAGAGAACATGTATAACAGAAAGTATCAATTATTTGTAATAATTGATAAAAGTTTTATGTGTTTTATTAAGTTACCAATTTTATATCCAATTGAGTTCAGTTTTCTTTCACAATGGAAGAATTTTGAATCAAGATATCTGTATGGCCATAAGGATCCTTATTCAATATTTTCAATTTATCCCTGATTTATTTCCAGTAAGTTCTTTTTATTGTCATAGAGGGTATTGGATCTACATAATTTATTAGTACATTTATGATAGAGTATTTTCGTTTGACAAACAATTGGATGACGAGTTTCTTTATGTGATTAAGTGTTGTGTATTTTAGGGTCTGCAATCAGTTACTAGGTTGGGAGAATCATTGTTGATTCCTAAAACATTTTTATATTTAGTTTCATAATAAGTTACATCAATGGAAGGTTTAGGGAGGATTACTCTGATGCTTACCCCGATAACTGCATTATATCCACAGAGATATTCATTAAAATTTTCCTGGCTTCCATTATATAACCAACCCACAGAACAAGTGAAGTTTTTCCCTCCTTTTATTGGGAAAGCAGATTTGCAACTGGTTTCCATAGAACCTTGGTATTTTCAATAGTCAATTTTATTTTACAATAAAGAATTTCAATAAATTTTTAATTTCTTACAATTATTTTTTTTTAACGTCTTAATAATTTTTTTTTACCCACATGATCTTCACAATATTTTAGAAGACATTTATAAAATGAATATACATTTCCAAAAAGCTATGTATGTAAGTAAACTTTATCATGAAGTTTACACTAGTGATATTGATTTTAAAAGTTTTTTTTTCTTTTTTTAAAACATTTTAAAATTGTTTATGAATAAAATTTAAAAATGTTGAGTTATATATAGGAATGTAGGTGTTGTTTGCAGTATTTGCAAATCTTCAGTTTTTGGCCTTTTGTCTTTCAAAGATTTCTGTTTCAGATTTTGAATGTAGATTGTTTTTGTTTTACTAATAAAAATAGTTAATTAATAGTGGTCTTATATACCATTGAATCTCCTATAAATTAATCTTGACAATAGAAGTACAATGTTGCTTGAAAGGCCATGTGATCTCCAAGTATCAAATTGATTTGATGAGAACAATTTCTCTTAGTTGACCAAGATGATTATTAATTATTTTATTGATTATGTAATACTAATTTTCTCTCTGTTTTTTTTTATATAATTCTTTTGCATATGCATATACTTATGCATAATGAAGTAGTTTCTTTCTTATCTTGATATCACAAAACTCTGAGACTTTTGGTGATGAATACCATAATCATGGGTCATGATATAATTATGGTGCTTGTCATCAGAAATGCACTGAACTTTATGGTATAAAGATAAGAAAGAAACCACTTTGTTATGCATATGTACATATACATGCAAAAAGAATTATTTCTTAATTGTAAATCAACCCATGGACCTGTAACTTTTGAATTTGTCATTCTTCTACTAAGCTAAACTGCACGTGAAAATTGTCTACAAAACCTTTCTTTATAATTAAAAAAAAAAAGTATAAATAACTTTCAAAAAAATCTGTTGTTTATAATAATGTATAGTCTTTCCCAACAAGTTGTCATAGTGATAAAGTAGTAGAAGATTTTTATATGGATATACAAAGGGCTTTCGATCAAAGTAAACAACATTTTTAAATTGTTATGGGAGACTTTAATGCTAGAATTGGTAGACAAATGAAAGATGAAATTGCTGTAGGTAATTTTGGTTATGGTAATAGAAATGAGAGAGGACATAGACTTGTGGAGTTTGCAGAAAAAGAAAAACTTTATATTATGAATTCATTTTTTGAGAAAAATGTTAAAAGGAAATGGACATGGAAGCATCCAAATGAAGGTACAGCAGAATTGGATTATATTTTGACTAACAGAAAATATATATTCCAAGATTGTAATGTTATTAATAAATTTAATACAGGAAGTGATCATCGATTAGTAAGATGTAAGATACAAGTTAATGCAATACTAGAGAGACAAAAATTATTATTAAAAAAAAAAACAATTTTTACAGTTGATATTCCTAATCTTCAAAAATATTCTAAAGAATTTAAATTAGAACTTACAAATCGGTTTCAAGTATTAGTAGATTTTGACCATGATTCAGATTTAAATGAAATTAATATGAAAATAACTGATACACTTTTAAAAACTGCAACAAAGATAGCTGGTAGAAAAAAGCAGCAATTGGCCAATAAAATTTCTTCTGAGACTAGAGAATTTATGAAGAAAAGAAGGAATATGAAGATATAAAAAAATGATGCATTAAAAAGGATTGAATATCTCCAATTTTGTAAAATGGTACGGAAAAGAGTTGAAAATGATATAAGAAAGTATAACTGTGAACTAGCAAGGAAAGCTGTAGAAGAAAATAAAAGTCTCAAGAATGTAAAACAACATTTTAGTATTGGTAGGAAATTTATATCTGCAATAAGAAAAAATATGGAATTATTACTAAAAAGAGTGAGGACATCATGAAATGGGTAGAAGACTTATCAAGAATCTATATAGTAATAAAGAATAAGTACCTCCTATATCTATTACATCTTCTGAATTGCCCATAATTTTAAATGAAGAAGTGAAACATGCAATTAAATGTATGAAAGAAAGGAAAGGCTCCAGGTAATGATGGAATTATAATTGATATATTAAAAGAAGCAGGTGAAGAAATAGAATTTTTTTTTTAGCAAAGTTATATACCAAATGTCTAAATGATAAAGATGTACCAGATGATTGGAAGAATGCAGTAATAATATTAATATTTAAAAAAGGTGATAAAGAAGATATTAGAAATTACAGATCTATCAGCCTTTTATCAGTTTTATACAAAATTTTTATTAAGATAATTACAACTCGTCTACAGAGAACATTGGATTTCCACCAACCAAGAGAACAGGCTGGATTTAAAAGTGCTTTTATCACAGTAGATCGTATCCAGATATTGAGAGAAATTATAGAAAGAACAAATGAATATGAGTTGCCATTATGTTTTGGATTTGTAGATTACGAAAAGGCATTTGATTCTATAAACATTTCTTCAGTGATTAAAGCATTGGATCATCAAGGTATATATCCAGGATATTGTCATATTTTAAAGAATATTTATAAAAATGCAACAGCAACAATTAGATTACATAATGATACTGGGAAAGTCAACATTGAGAAAGGTTTAAGACAAGGTAACTCCATATCTCCAAAACTTTTTACAGCAGTGTTGCAATAAGTATTTTGTGGATTAAAATGGGAAACTAAAGGAGTGAAAGTAAATGGACATTATTTAAGTCATTTAGATTTTGCAGATGATATAGTTGTTTTTGCAAATAATGCTTCAGAGCTGCAGGAAACATTGCAGGAGTTATCAGATGAAAGTAGGAAAAAAGATAAATGTTAAAAAGACTAAAGTAATGTTTAATCGATTTGCTGAAAATATGAAAATAAAGATTGATTATGATGAATTGGAAAAAGTTAACAGTTACAAATACCTTGGTTAGATTATTAATACAGATGGAAACATAATGGATGAAATTAATCATAGAATTAAACTTGTTTGGAGTGCTTTTGGTAGAAATAACTTGATGCTGAAAGGAAATATGCCTATGTGTTTGAAAAGGAAGGTTTTTAACAAATGTGTTTTGCCAGTTCTTACTTATGGATCTGAGACTTGGACACTTAATAGAAGAGCAATACAGAGATTCCAGACCACTCAAAGAAGTATGGAGAGATGCATGTTGGGAGTAACAAGAAGTGATCGAAAACACAATGTATGGGTAAGAGAACAAACAGGTGTTACTGATCTCCTTGAAAAAAAATAAAAGATTGAAATGGAGTTGGGCTGGACATATTGCTAGAAGAGATGATAATAGATGGACAATTGAAATCTTAAACTGGATTCCAAGAGATTGTAAAAGACTCAGAAAGAGAGACCACATATGAGATGGATGGATGAAATAAGAAAGTGTGCAGGGGTGATGTAGAGAAGAGAAGCTAAAGATCGGAGAAGATGGATTAAACTTGGAGAGACCTTCATCCTGCAGTGGATTGATAATGGTTGATGATGATGATAGTCTTTTCTATTTAAGTTGCAAATTATCTTGTGAATTTGATCTTTTTTAATAAATAAAAAAAATGTATTTTTATGGATATAAAGATTTTCAAAGTTATGAGTACTGTACTCATAATAAGGATTGATTTTTTGGCTGATTGTTACTCCCCCCCCCCCGGCTGATTGTTACCCCCCCCCCGTCATTCTCTTGAGTAAACATATTTAACATGTAATATACCAAATGAAATAACTGATTGTTCTCTTTGAATTTGATTGGTGAGAGCAATAATTAAGTTGTTTTAAAATTTTCAAAAATTTAAACATCACTGTGTATATTTTTTTATAGGATAAATAATCTATCAAACATTTAAGTACGTTTAACATGCAAATACTTGTTTGCTTTGTGATTTAAAAAAAAAAAACAAATTGTAAGATTTATTAACAATTAAATACTGTAATTGAAAAACTTTCGCAATTGTTTAAATAATTTTTAGTTGTGTATAATGAAAAATTTATTTCACATTAAGCTGTATTCACAAAAAACTCAAAATTCTGTAAGATTTTTTTTTTTTTTTCATCTTAAATGAAACAAATAATTCTCCAAAGTTTATCATTTAGCTCTAAATGGTGATATACTATAATAAATCATGTTAAAGTGATATAAGCCAGGGGTGGGCAATTGTTTTGGTTTAGGGGGGGGTCACAGAGGTTGGTGGGGGCCGCATCTGGGGCCACTTTGTGGAAGCAAAGGTTAGTATAGGGTCGCACCTTTTTCCATGACACAATAAACACACTGCTTTATTCCCTATATTACCAAAGAAATATTTGTTTGTCCATTCTTCATTAAACACACAACATTCATCACCGATTTTACATTTTTTCGGAGGGTTCATGGTTTCTCTAAAGTTGGAAATGTATATATTTGCTAATGTAAAGACAAAATTGAAATTAACCAGATCAACCGGAAAAGCACTGCACATCGTATCTACACTGCGCATATGCATTGACATGGCCATCCTAGTGGAAAATGCGAGATGAATTCTTTGGTCACGCACAGGAAGGAAATCTCAGTTCAACTTGGATTTTTCTGATGGTCTTGGTGAGTAGTATGTGGTCTTTGGGCCACATTTGCCCACCCCTGAATTATAAGCAATAACAGAGGTTTGCTAATGATAAGTATATTATTTCTTTAATAATATTATTTTTTTTTACTTCCATTTGTCTTTAAGAAAAGAATGTAAATGTGCAAGATTATTTTTGATAGAAATGTCAAGTATCATTTTTACATTTTGAAAGGAATTTGAAAAAGGATTTGATAGTATATAAAGTATTGCGTGCAATCCATTTATAAGAAAAGAGATTTCCAATGAAATTGAGTATTAAGTCACGTGCTTTCTGCTGTTTAAAATTTACTAAACATCACATGATCACCCAATCACTATGCTTACACAAGCTGTTATAACAGAGACAAAACTCCATACAGTAGTGCTACCCATTGCAAGCCAGAGTAATTAATGAATGCAAGATGTGCATAAAATCCCTGTCTAGACATTCCATACAGTAGTTTCACCCAGTGCAGGCTAGAATAATCAATGGATGCAAGGTTTGTGTAAAAAATCCATATCTCGACCCACCATACAGTACTGCCACCCAGTGCAAGCCAAAGTAATCGATGGATGCAAAAAGGTTTGTGCATAAAATCTCTATCTAGCACTAGATAGGGACTGTATGCACAAACGTCTTGCATCCATAGATTACTCTGGCTTGCACTGGGTGGCACTGCTCTTATGGAGAGTTTTAGCTCTGTTCAAAATTTCTTGTGTTATATAATGAGAAAAATGTTGGAAATATTACTTAGTTTTATTTATGCATAGATGCAGGCTGCTTTTGTATCACTATAATATCATTATCTAAATTATCACGTTTTTTTAATTCTTTTAGCTTTCCAATAAATATTTCATTTTTATTAATTAATGAATGTTGCAAGTTTGCTTTATCTGACCAAATGTTAGAAATTTTTTCAGTCTATAACTCAGACTATAGGTAAATTTAAGTTATTTTCTTATAATTGTTTAATTTTAATGTAGTTTCTAATTCATTTTAGGGATTTATGTGTATTTTGTTTCAGATATATAGGCAAAAAAAATAATAATAGTTTTTTACTTACATTCATAATGTTGCAATTTTTTTTACTCCTGTTTTCTTTTAATATTTTTCTCACGATTTCTATAGTCAAAAAAAAAAAAAAAATTCCAGTTGAATTTTTAATTTTTTAAAAAATTCATTCTGTGTTTAAAATAAGTCAAGTGTATTGAATGAGTATTTTGCAACAGTGTATTTTTTTTTTTTAATTTTCATAGCTAAATAGAAATATATTTATATGGAAAGTTGTTTATATATATATAAGAGAAATCATTAATTAACTTTTAAAAATAACCGAGTTGCAATTTGAATACAATTTTTTGGGTTAGTATTTTTCATAAATTACTTTATTCAGTAATTTTACTAAGTGAAAGTAAATTGTTTACAGTTTTCAATTACAAAAGGATTTCAATAATTACTGCAACGTTATGGTTACTTCACAAATAATGCATTGTATTCTTGGAGCGTTAGTTCAATTGAACATTTTTTATTTTTAGATATGTTTAGTCGGAAATGCTTGATGCTATCCACTGTCAAGCTATTTATAAGAAAATCAACAGAGGTTGTGGCAACAATCAATGTTTATATATAATATCCAAATATTGAATCACCCCATATGGCTAAGAAATTCAGCGCGCTGTCTGTGAAATAAATATATTAGAATTCATATTTCAAAATAGCCAGCCTCATAATGATACCTAATATATTTATATGCTGTATTTATTTCACAGAGGGTGGTGCTGAATTTCAGTTTAGTGTTAAGCACTGGGATTATTTTCCTCCAATAAAAGGGCATTATTAAAATCAATAAGAGAAGTCTTGTTTTTTGTTTTTTTGTACATGAAAAAAAAACTTTTTACCATAGAGCTTTGATCATTGTATTTAACATACAAAATATAGTTAAAAACAATGATTATATCAGTGGAAACAGAGAATTTCTCATTTGAGTTAGTACGGCATATCACTTTATATATATATATTGAATTAAATATTTCCATCGATTGTTATTATAATAAAGAACAGAAATGAGATTATATTCATGTAAACAGAGATAACTTTTAGCTTTTGATGTTGCTATTGATAAGAAACTATCAATTACTACTAATTGACAATTCCTAAAGCTAAACAAGTTTTCTCATTAACCTATAATAGCTTTTATTGTTTTTTTTTGTTGAAGTGAAAGAAGGTCATATATGTGTGCTTACTTTGACAAAATATAATATTAAATTTAAGAATAAAATTATACTTTCTCAAAATAAGTAGTGGTGAAATAAATTATAAGATCAGACTTAAGAAATTTAATGATGAAAGTGCTATGATAGATATTGATAATATGTGATGGAAGAATATTAAAACATGTATAAAATCAGCTGTAATTGAAGTATTGAAAAAAATATTAGTACCTAAAAAACCTGGATGATTCAAGAAGTGGTGTATTTAATGAAGAAAAAAAAGGATTGAGATTAGATATAAAGACTATCAATATAAAGTAATTAACGATGTAATAAATTGCAGGATTGAGAAAGCAAACTGGATGAATATAAATAAAGAAATTGAAAGCAACATAAATATTGGAAAGGTTGAAGAGATATATGAAAACATCAAAATGTTGAATTATAAAGGGAGAACATTTAGTAATATAGTTAAGAATAAGGAAAGAAAGATACTTTTTGAAAACAAGAAAGTGTGTGGGCATTGGAAAGAGTATATTAAAGATTTGTTTAAAGGAAAAATATAAATAAGAAATTATATAGAGGATGAAAATATGATTGATGGTGATGAAAAAGGATGTATAATAACAAGAGAAGAATTTGTTTATGCAATTACTAAGATAAAGAATAACTAAGCATTTGATATAAATGGAATTCCAATTGAATTTTTTTTAAAATGTAGTGATGTCATTAAAAATAAATTATTTGATGTGATAACAGGAAGTTATGAAAAAGGTAAGTTACTATCTGATTTTCTGGCTACAAAAACTTGCCTTTCCAAAAAAAAAGATAATACAAATGATTGCATGAATTGTAGCTCTACTATTTCATGTCTCAAAGATTTTACTCGTAATAATTAAAAATAGAATACAAAAGAGGATAGATGAGAATTTGGATATAGATCAATATGTTTTTTAGACTTGAGAAAGGAACTAGAGAAACAATAGTGTCATTAAGATTATTTTGCAAAAAAGATTGGAAATGAATAGGAAATCATGTGACTTTTATTGGGTTGGAGAATGTTTTTGACCAAATAGATTGAAAATTGTTGTTTAAAATGATGAAAAATGTATGCCTTAAAGGGATAGACCTTTAATTTTAAATTTATATAAATCTCAAAATATAGAAATAGTTATAAATGATTGCAAAACTAATATAAGACTGTCCATTATCAATTTATTTATGGAGAACATAATAAGTATTACAAAAAAAGAAAACTAAAGGAATTCAATTTAATGGTAGGCATATTCATTATGCAGATGATAGCATTTTTTGCAGATTCAGAAAAAGAAATGAATAAAATACCAAAGACATTGAATATGCTTATAGAGTCTTTTAAATTAATGATAAATGTTAATAAGACTAATATGATAGTGGTAGACAGACAAAAGATAAAAAGGCTGACTGTTATGCAGATAAATTATATAAGTTTAGAACAAGTTGAAGAATTTTGTTATCTGGGAAGTATGATTTATGATGGCAAATGTTGTCGTGTGGAGTTTTGCAAAATAAAAAAAAATATCATTACATGGTTCTTGATGAAACAAGAAAAAAAAACTATTGGAAGGAATGGAAATATGGCTTTATAGATGATTAATTAGAATGAGTTGAATGGTAAAAAAATTAATGAGAAAATCTTAAGAGACCATAGACTGAAAAGAAAACTACTGAATATGATAAAAATGAGAAAGATTTTGGGTCATATTTTAAGGCACGACAGGTTTTTACAAAATATGTTGGGAGGCAAAATTTTAGGGAAAGGATTGGAAGGCAAATCAAAAATATCCTATCTTTAAAATGTGATTAATGAAATTGAATGTTTTTGTTTTGCAAATATGAAATAAATGGTTGAAGATAGAATGATGTGGATATAATGACAAAGTTTGCCATTAGAAGTTGATAATGATGATGATGTGTAATAAATATTTTAATGTTACACTAAGTTGTTATCAACAATCGCAATTTAAATACATAATAAGAGTGTAGGTTTTGAGATCTATTGAATTCTCAAAGTAGAGTATATATAGAACTGTTAATAATATGTTTTTCTATAACTTAAATGTTTTCATCATCCTAGCCTAATTGAAGAGTCATAGTTGATCTGCCAAAACATGTTTGGTAAAATTTGGGAGGTTCTTATTCGGTATTGCCATAGAGGACAGAATTTGGTGCAGAAGTACTTAAAATTAAAAAAGTAATGCAATTGAGTTTGGAAAGAAAAAGGTTTGAATCTTTTTTTTTCCATATACATACATATTTATAGCATATAAATTAACATACCTAGATGTATATAAATATAAGCATTATCAAACAAATGTATTCTATTTACTCATTAATATTGCTTATTATTGTTTTTCCATAATGCTATAAAAGTTTAATAATAAATAATGATATAATAATTAAACTTTCTGATTTTAATTTCAAATTAGTTGCATTTTTAATTCCTAATCGTACAGTTTCAACCATGTCTGTTTATTTGTTTATTTTTTTTACTACAATATTGCTATCATCTAACCACTTTAGTCTGAATTCAGTTTTTGTTACTATAAGCTCTATTTAATTATTAAGATTCTTAAACTTATTTTTAATTTTTTGTAGAAGTTTGAAAACTAAATCTGTATATGAAGCTGATGTCGCCCGGCCCTCCACAATAAATCCAAGGGATAGTCCCAAACTTAAATATACTGAAGAAAGTTCTGCTTATTCCAAACCTTTAAAGCATGACAATATCAAAACTATATCTTTAATACAATCTCTTAAATTATTGGAGGAACAAAAAGAAAAACATGAGGTAAGAAACAACATATTTTAAGTGGCAGATGTTTAAAGAAATTATAATATTGATTAAATGACTTTAGTAATGGTTGATTTATAAATAAAATGATGTATTATAATTGGTTTTTGATTGTCAAAACTGTGTAAAACATATATATATTGTCATATTAAAGATTCTCTATCTCCACTAATATAATCTATTGCTTTTAAATATATGGTAGGTTAAAAACATTATTCAATGCTTGATAATAAAACTAAGAAAATAGAGAGAGGAAAAAATTAAAATAAGACCAAAAACTATATATAAAAACGGTAATATTTATTAAATATTTGTCAAATAGTTCCTGGTTTTTATAAATAAAAAGTTAATGAAATGGGTAATTACTTGGTAAGTCATGTGATATTCCAGACTCAAAATGGCAAATTGAGCATGATATTTTCAAAATCTTTATTTGTTTAAGAATTGATCCAAAGTGTTGAATCCATCTCAGGTTTTTTTATTTTATTAAAGTTTTATCTTCCCTAATTCAGTTATTATTTGCTGATTCTCTTTTTCATAACTATATGAAAAAAACATTAATCAGAAACTAACGTCGAAATTTTCTAAAAAACGGCAAAACTTTCCATGTAGTAGTGCCACTCAGTGCAAGCCAGAGTAATCAATGGATACCAGAAGGCACCTGCTTTAATAACAGTTATGAGCAAGCATAAGAAAATGTGATCATGTGATGTTTAGTGATCGAAATTTTCTTCGATAAAATTAACAGCCATAAGACCTGCAATATTGTTTTATGTGATATAAATTATTGAAGATGCTTTTTCTATTTGGAAGAACTAAATGAAATTGTTTTGAATGGATTTTTTTGCCATTTATACTGCTTTTGGGATGGAATGTTGTCTTACTTCTGAGATATTTTATTCTACAAATATCATGGAAATCATTCATTTTATTTCATATTTTATTATTTGACTAAAAATGAAATTTGAGCTCAGCAAAGCTGAATTTAATGTAACATTATTTTGTACTCTATCTTTAGTAAATTATATTTAAAACATAGAATTAATTATCTTAATTATTTTAAATATAGTAAATTTTCATAAGTAAGTTTTTTGTAATTCATTGATAGAAAAATTATATCATAAAATTTAGGATATTGTTTAAAATTATTTTGTTTTTCTGGTGAGTTTTTTAACTGAAATGAAATTTTGTGCTTATATCTGAAAGTCTTTTAAAATTACTCTTATCATTCACTCACAAGTTATCTATTGTAAGCAGGTGCAATTAATGGATGATAGATAATAAAAGTTAATCAAATCTCAAAACTTGTTTCTGAATATTGACCTTCATTAGTGATGAACATTGGATTGCACATATACAGAGTTACGAGGAATTTGATATGATGTTAAATGTAAGCTAAAAGGTCTTATGATGCCTTGTTCTTTTTAAAAATTCTTATTTCATTTAAAATGTCTATCCACTATTGTCAAATCTTTTTTAAAAGTGGCTTTTGCAGTATGTTTTCCAATCCTAATTTCCCAATGTTTCTAATGTTCCAGAATAGCTTTCAATTTAAGCAGCTCATATGAATACTAAGACTTGGGTAATATTGATAAATTCAGTTTCAAGTTATACAAACATTTTTTGAACTTTCACAACAATCATTAGAATTGATGATAAAAAGATAAAATATGTCTGCAAATATTTCAAAATGATTAACCAGCTTTGAATGAATATTCCAGCACATGTTACAAACTGTGCTTCATGCAGTGTTCTCTTCACCCTTTTTCAGAACAGTCTGAGTACGCCTGAATAACCAATGTTTTTCAGATGGTTATGCTATAATATCCTCTTCCACAAATTAATTTCTGGCTATTGCTTTCATCAGTGAGAACTTATGATTCAAAGCTGGAACTATCTAGAAATCAGATATTATAGTATTACTATCTGTTGTCTATTAATTACACTTGGCTCTGGAATAGGGTGAAACATACAAGTAAGCTGAAAATGTCTTGTGATGTTTGTTTGTTTATATGTATTTTTATGTTGTATAACATGTTTTATGATCTAAAATATACTATACCACTATTATTAAGTTGATATCACTGTTAAAGAAAATTCGATCCCCTTTTTTTGTTTACTTTTTCAATGTTTCTATATTCGTGAATTGTTCTTTATCTTATCTTCTCCCTTCTTTAAATGCCACATTTCAAAAGTTTCCTTTTTCCCCCCTCTTCTTCCAGTTCCTGCTTCATGTAAAACAATACTGCAAATGAATATTTAACAAGACTATATTTTAATTTTGACCCTAATAAGCCAAAAAATAATTTTCTACTCCAATATTTTTTTAGCCTTTTTAAGTTTCACTGTTAATATATTTGCCCCTATTATCATAGCTCTATAATTTTATTCTGAAATTCACTAATTGTTTTTAAAAGTTTCTATAAACTGACATTCTTAATTTCTTATAACATCTATCTGCAATCACTGTTTTAAATTTAGATATAATTATTTTAAAAATACCATTTACTTAATATTTTATTATGTTCATTGGCAGTATCATCAAGCCTTGCCATATTATCAAACCTGATATAATGAATTTTTCCCACCTTGTGCTAATTTCTTTTCAAAACAAGACTCATTTGTCAAGCATTGGTGGTCGAGAGGTCAGCGACAGTTGCTTTGCAAGCAGTTGTCCTGGGTTAGCGGCTTCGCTTCCCGGCTGATGCTATGACACATGAGAAAAAAAAAAACAAGACTCATTTAATAAATTATCCAAATAAACATTAGACATACAGAGGATATTCAACATCTTTATTTTTACATCCTCTATAAAAGATCTGTTTAATCTTAAAAATATTTTTGTGTATATTTTCTGGTAGTCATTTCTTTTTAAACTATGCATTCAATAAAATATCTCAAAATGCTTTAGCCAATCACATTCTTTGCTCTTTCTCGCAACAATAGTTCTGATTATTCTAATTGTATTTAATGAATGTCTTTTTTTTAAAATTCTAATTATTCGCATATTGCATCTAATTTTCTCAAGCCTTTTTGACTGCTAGCTTTTAGGCATTTAAATGCAATGTTAACTGCTTTCTATTTTCTGTGTTGGGCCACAACTTTTGGAATCTTATCTTTCATTTTGCATAACTATTTTGTCTTTATCAAACCTCATATTTGTTTTGCTACTATTTCACCGATGAGAGATTATTGCTGTTTTTATTATTTTTAGCTTTTTTTTTTAATTCTTAGAAAGTATTTTAGTTTACTACAAATTAAACCAAATCTATTTTCTCTTTGCAATTCTTTATCTCACTATGTTGTTTTTATTCTTAAATTGTTTGGTTTTATGATATGCATAAGATTGTAAATAGTTAAAACAGTGATAACTCTCCATACAGTAGTGCCACTCAGTGCAAACCATCGTAATCAATGGATGCAAGAAGTTTTGCGAATAAAATCCCTATCTAGTGCCTACTCATCCAATATCTCCAGATTAGTTTGTGGTTTTTACCAGGGAAGATCCTTGGATCTGAGAGCCATGTACCTAAATTTTAGGATCTAATGAAGTCTTAATAGCAGCCATCTTTTATCTTTATAGTTAACTGTAAAGGTATGAATCCAAAATGAAAGCAACAGATAATGTTTCCATTCCAAACTCATTCATTTGTATAGTGATATAGATTTGAATTCAATCCAGCATCTATACATTTTAGTGTCTTTGGTTCATTAATAACCATAGTCTACACATTTTGGTGTCATTGGACTCATAGATTTCTAATTAACTGAAAGATAAAGGTGACTGCTAGATGATTCTAAGTGCAGTATTCTCAGATCAAGGCTCCTCACTGATGAAAGCCACAAGCTAGAAACTAGTCTGGGAATATTAGATGAGTAGGCATTAGAAAGGGATTTTATGCACAAACCTTTTTGCATCTATTGATTACTATGGGTTATCCTGGGCACTACTGTTTGGTGATTGTCACTGTTACAACAGTTTGAATAAGCATAGGAATTGGTGATCATGGGATGTTTAGTGTTTTAATTGTAGATAGTTGGTAAAACAGAAATTAAGATAATATATATTAAAACAAAGGCAAAACTCTCCATACAGTAGTGCCACCCTGTGCCAAACAGAGTAATCAATGGATGCCAGAAGGCTTGTGCATAAAATCCCTATCTAATGCCTATTCATCCAATGTCCCCAGACTAGTTTCTGGCTTGTGGCCATCATCAGTGAGGAGCCAGAAACTAGTCTGGGAATATTGGATGAATAGGCACTAGATAGGGATTTTATGCACAAGCCTTCTGGTATCCATTGATTACTCTGTTTGGCACAGGGTGGCACTACTGTATGGAGAGTTTTGCCTTTGTTTACAACAATTATGTGCTAGTATAGAGATGGTGATCATGTGATAATATATATTACAGAAAAAAATTTTAATACTATTTTTATATATTTTTTTAGAATGTACTTATGCAGCAGGCAGTGTCAAAACTTGTGGAACAGTTTGATGTCAAAATAGAACCATTGGAAAAGAATTTAACCAAAAATTTCCAGTATCCTTTTAATGATTTAAATACACTGAGGAATTGATTTGCAATAATTGCTAGGAAATAAGATTATACTTTTTGGAAATAGGAATTTCTATCGTTTCTTTTTTAGATAAAAATATATTGAGTAATAAAAAGTAAATAATTTAAAACATCATCATCATCATTAAGATTAAAAGAAGAATCAACATTAGTCACTCAAATCCTTCACTATTTTGCAGTACATCATACAAAACAATTAACATTATCAATCCACTAAATGATGAAAATCTCCCAAGTTTAATCCAGTTTGTCTAATTTTTATCCACATGACTTCAAAAAACTTGCTTATCTCATCTATCCATCTCACAAGTGATATCTTTCTAGATTATTTATAATCTCTTAGGATCTAGTTTATCTTCTTCCATTGTTCATTTATTGTCACCTTTTTTAATAAAATGTCCAGTTCATTTTCTTTTCCATCTTGTTTTTTTCAATGATATGTTTGTTCGTATGTATTTTGCTTTTAATCCCTTATTAATACCAACATACATCTCTCTATATATCCTACGTAGTTTCAAGTTAAATGTTCATGTCTCAAATTTATGTAAATACTGGTAAAACATATGTATTAAAAAACTTTGTTTTCAAATGCTTAGTTATTTTGGATTTTTAATATTCACTTATTTCTACCAGCACTTAATAGGATTATTTTTATTTTAATATTTTCATCTGTATTAATTATCTGCAGAGAAGCATTTATTGTTGTTAACGTTTTCTAAATCAATACCATTAAATTTTATTTTTATCGTGCTTTTGAAAAGCTATTGAAAATTGTCTTAGTCTTTTTTTTTTTAGCATTTACTTTTAAATATTTGTTATGTTCAAAAACAATCCCAATTGTTTTTCTTTTCTTTAATTTCTATTTAGTTAACATATTTAGTGCAGTTAATATTTGAATAATGAGTTTTACTAAAAAAAAAAAAAATTATACTTCTTTTTTAATATTCAAAATTTTTAATTATTTTATTTATAAATGAATAGAAATAGAATATTTTTAACAACTTATTTTCAGTTGGTTCCCCTCTTTTCTTCCAAAGAGTAAGTTTGTGGTTTAAGACATGTAGAGGTCCCTACTATCGCATTTTATATGCATGTGCTTGAGGCTACAGCCTTAATGAAGATTACTTATGTGCGTTTAAATAAATTTCAATGCTTATTGTTATATTCAAGATTTAGAATCTCTATGGTGTAACATGGACAGTTACGACCTGTTGCCATCATCGATCATATAATAATTCTGATTAATCATAAAAATTATTACCAGATGATCTGTACTAAATCTCCGATTTGTACAATCAGTGAAGAAATTGAAATAGCATAAAAATGGGCTTTAGCACAATTTAGGTAAGGATAATAATAGCCTTTAAAACGTGTGTAAAGTTGAATAAGAAATACATTTATCGAATAGAAGTCCAAAAATAATGGTAATAAATATTAGAGGAGGATCAGTGTTTTTTTTTAGAAGAAGCAAATATGAAAAAGATAAACTAATTTGAAACCAATAACATATATGACTATTATTTTGAATAACCAAATAATTTATTTGGATGATTCACGTGTATTGTTTTAAAAATATATTTATTGACATAATAAAATTGTACAGATGAATAATAAATACACTTTGTAATGTTGACTCATCTATTGCTGCATTGGTCTGGTAGATGTATGGCAGAGCCATTCTCTACACTATCCAGTTGATGTATGAGTAAATAGCATTCCATTTTGTTGTTATTGACCACCCCTTTTGAGGTTGGCCCAATAATGCTAACGTATCAGCTGGAATACATGTAGTGTGAAATCAATGCCTCTCTAGTAGAATCTGGCATGTTGCATCGTAGACTACTTCATTTACGATACACTACAATATGGATATATCAGGTCCAATATTCATGTAGAGTCTGTGGGCCATATTAGTAGACTCCATGTATTCATTAATAAGAATCTAGAGGATAATATCTTGTCCTTGTTTTGTAGAACTTTGAGCTTATCAAAAAATACAGCATGGAGTCCGGTGTTGGTTGTGTGAACTTTGTCCTGCATCTTGTGTACCAAAAAGCGTATGTCAGGAAGATAGATAACCTGATAACTGTAAAGTCTCCAGAGAAGAGACAACCCCTGATGTCCAGGATTTTATCCACTGCTATAATGCAGTGTTGAGAGATAACACTTCTAGTACTGTTATAGCCTGGACATATATTTAACAGATGATTAAAGGTCTCCTCTCCTATATCAGTTATAATATAGCAAGAATTATATGGAAAGAAGTTGCAGTATTATGATTACAATAAATTAGTAAAACATTTTTTACATCTGCAACTGAAAATGTTTTATTATTTATTTTTAGGCTCAGTTGAGTGTGCTTTTGATGTAGGACACCAGAATTATACCTCTCATTGATTGGCTAGATGTGTTCCGTATTTATTAAGGATTAATTATAATTATTTAAATTAGATTTTAAATATTCCATTTATTTGAAAGTTGAATACTATTTTCTTTCTTATTAATGATGTTATTGTGGTTGGTAATAAACCGAACCTCCTTAACTTTTCTCTTACTGTCATCTTGTTCTATGCAAACCAGATTGACATTCTATGGATTGAAGGTGTGACTGACGCTCATGTTTCCAGAAAGTTAAGAAGACATGGTTTATTGTCAACTACAATCATGTCATTAATAAGAAAGAAAATTGAATAAGTGGAATGTTTAAAAACTAGTCCTCAATACATATGGCAGCACACCTACCCAATCAGTAAGAGTTATGTTTCTGGTGACCCACACAGAAAGTGTGCTCCAGTGTATTTTAAAAGTAAATAATAAAACCTCAGTTGCGGATGTAAAAAACGTTTTGCTAATTTATGGCAAATAATACCAAAAAGGAAAATAAAGAATATTGATGTATGGAAGTGACTGTGCATTCATAAAAGAATGTTGTACATTCAAGAGATAATTCAAAAATTTAAAAAGTCATCTTTTAAATGTAGAGATATGGACAGCAAACAGTACTATTCAAAATGAGTAAATAAAGGCAAAACTCTCCATACGGTAGTGCCACCCTGTCCCAAACAGAGTAATCAATCGATGCCAGAAGGCTTGTGCATAAAATCCCTATCTAGTGCCTACTCATCCAATATCCCCAGACTAGTTTCTGGCTTGTGGCCATCATCAGTGAGGAGCCTTGGATCTGAGAGCACTGCACCTAAATCTTAGGATCTAATGCAACCCTCCAGCAGCCACCTTTTAACTCTACTACCAAACTATGAGAATGAAATTGAAAACAAGCCTTCTGGCATCCATTGATTACTCTGTTTGGCACAGGGTGGCACTACTGTATGGAGAGTTTTGCCTTTGTTTACAACAATTATGTGCTAGTATAGAGATGGTGATCATGTGATGTTTAGTGATTAATTCAAAATGAGATGAGATAATCAAGTTTTTACATGAGGAATGCAAAAAAACAAATTGAAAATATTTAATACCTTTATAGTTTATGGATATTATTAGAGTAGCTACCAATTATTAATTGGATTTTAAAGAAAAGACAAGCAACAAGATTGATGAGAAAGATTAAGTATATATGCTAAAGGGCTGGACAAATATTTTGGGTCAGTTTAATAAAAAATAGACTCTTACGTTATGAGAATTGTTCATTGTTATGATAGTAACTATTGTGACAGTGGAATAGATTGCACATATGGAAAATAAAAAGTATTTGAACACATAAAATAAGCAAACTTATCAGCAGTTCTTTTATAAAAAAAAATAGTAAGGAACCTAAGAGAAGAACTTAAATGGTTTGTTTTGTAGAAAATGATAAAAAGGTTAGTCTTTTATTACTAGAATGTTTATACAATCAAAGAGGATGTAAATATATGAATTAATGGAAAAATAAATATAAAATTAAATGAATATACAAAAAATGGAGTTTTGATTTTTCTAATTGAGGATTGGAAAATGATAATCCTAAGTTTAAAGTTATGGAATGAACAAAATAGATTTCAAATTTTAAAGGCTATGGAGATTTAAAAAGATTAATAGGAGAAATATAATGAATGGATAACAGATTTTTGGGAGGCTCACTGGTTCAGAAATTCTAACTTCAATAAAAGAGAATCTATATATCATATATCCTTTACTCTTAGCAGATGTTGAGAGAGAGCCTTTACACTGGATTATTTAAAGGCTGTTTTTGCCATTACGCACACTTAAAATATTTCACAGGTTTAAATATTAATCAGATATATACATTTACCCTGATAGATAAACTGTGCTTATATATTGTTATACATACAGTATTTGCTAAGTCTTGGTATCAATATCAAATTCATGGATAGTTGCAAACTATATACGAAATGCATTTTTAACACGCATATATATATATGCATGTTGTATGTGTATGCCCTATGAATTAAAATATAGAGAAAAAAAATAATAATTTTTAGTTTTTTTATTTATTTATTTTTTCATCCAAATATTGTATATGGAATTCACAACGTAAGTACTATATATATACATTTTTGTCTGGTATTATATTTATTTGTGCCTATAGAATGTTTTAAAAATAAAGTTATATTTTATTTAATATCTATATATCATTGCATTTGCAAACTATTTATCATTGTTTCTCAACTATAAACTTAGATATCGGCAAGCAGAAAAGGATGAAGATGAAAGCGATGAAGATGGGACGGAATATAAAGACTTTGATGATGATAATGATAATATAGATGGATACAATATTGATTAGTTAAAAATTATTTCCAAATTATGGTATATATTTTATAAATATATTTATTATATGTAAATATTTTGCAGAAAAATTAAAAAAAATCATTTCCAATTTTATTAATTAAAAATTTCAACATTTCATTGTACAGTTTTATAAAATAAACTTATTTGCAAAAATTTTAGTAAATCTGCTAAGTTTTTTTATTATTTTCTGCGTAACAATATTTTGTTGACTCGTCAAATATTTATTAAAACTGATTCTGTGGAAAAAAATTGAATACGTTGAGACCTGATGGTATTGTTCAAAGTATTTAAACAAATTTTACAAAAGAAGGCATGTCTATGAATTCATTAATTATATTTCTACATCAGATTAAACTTTTACAAAAACTACATGTCAAAATCTTAGTTCAACAGATTATTAAATGGTTATCATATATCATTTATTAATACCGTGAGATATTTTTTTCCTATTTGACTAAAAACAATCCACAGCATCATGAATCAGAAAGTTTGCATATTTTATTAAATTAAAATAAAATATATATGTAAACTTACACTATATACATCATCTAATTTATCGCATACAGCATTTTTCAACCATTAGCGATCCATAGTTAGATTGAATGCTTCCGAATTTAATTCCGTTTTTCTGATCCAAAAAACATTTTTATGAGATTTTATTTAATTAATGTTCTCATTAATATAAGATTAACACTTTATTCATTTTATAATAGTGGCTTTATTATACAAATTATAAAAGAATATAAACAATTTACAGTTTGGTTGCTTTTTTTTTTTTTTTTTCATATGTCATAGCATCGGCCGGGAGGCGAACCCACAACCGTCTGCAACCAACTACTTGCTTGCAGGCGGTTGCAATTACAGTTGTATACAAATAAGTGCAACTACAAATATCATAATTTCTTCTTACCTTAGAGTGTGTATTAATCAATTATATTTTGCTATTTCAAATTGCTTGTTCATTTTAATGGCTTTAGCAGTCATGTAGCAAGAATTTTTGGACTTCTATGCAGAATTTCATAACAGGCTCCTTTTAATTTTTATAACGTGAGGCTTAATACTTTTCCTAATATATATATAAGGATTCAACCTTTATTGTTAAAAGAAGGTTGCCTTGACAACAGTTTGAGATTGTTGATTATTATTGGTATTGGGATTGTTTAAGTGTTGACTGGCTTTTAATAATATATATATTACAAAAGGACTCCTACCAACCTAGAGCTTATATACATTGCCTTGGTTTATACAAGCTTCCATGTTAATAGTCAATATATATATATAACTAAATTTTTTAAGGTCCAAACAAACAGAATTTATATATATAACAGACCAAAGCTAATTAATAATCAAATTATTTATTCCCAAATGAGTTTGTTTTTTTATTCATAGGCTATCTTTAAAAACTTTTTTTTAAGTTATTCATCTGTCTTGTGCAATTCCTTTTTAGATCTATAATTTTTAGGGTTCCTTTTAACACTAGTTTTACATCTGCTATCACCTTTTTTAATAACATAGCTAACCCAACTCCATTTTAGTTTTTAATTCATTTGATGATATCGTTTGAATCTAATATCCAGATATTGTGCTTTGTTAAATTATAATATACATTTTAGATAGTCTGCAATCTTTAATGTTTTTAAATATTAGATCTTGGACATAAAATATATACATGAAATACGTATATTGGTGATTATTTATCTTTTCAACATATATGTGTTCAAGTGTATTAGTGTATTGGAATAGTGTGGAGAGTTGTGGGTCGTGTGAAAGTCTGTGCTCGTATACCCTATATAATACATTTATTATAAATCTTTCTTTTTGTGCATATTCTCGTCATTGTAAATATTTTTATGAATATATTAAATCGTCTCCACACGTTCTTTAAAGTCATATAAATAAAGATAAAAGACAAACGAGCCCAAAACGCATTTTGTGCTGATCTAGCACTCATAAATTGACGCAAATCACCATCTCTCATATATATCTATTATATGAAGAGTTTATTTATATGATTTTAAAAGAATGTATGGAGGTTACTTAATATATATATATTACACATGGTAAAGAGCAATGTGAATACTTGTGTGTGTGTGCTTTTTTTTTTTTTAAAAATCATATTAATTTTTAACAGGTTTAAAGTTTGAGATGAGAATATGGAAAAAATCAATTGGATGATTAAAATAACGAAGAAGTTTTAAACATAGTATATGGAAAAAGAAAATTGATTGAAGAAATGAGAAAGAGAAACTGAATTGGACATATATTAAGAAGAAAATATAGTTTAATCAAAGAGAATGGTGAGCGGAAGCAAGAAGAAAGGATGGAAAAGATTGACATTATTGGATGATATAAGAGATGGGAAGAGTTACATGGACTTGAAGAGCTGGGCAATGAAGAGAATGTAGTGTGAACATGGATGAATTGATGTGACTACTCTGGACCTGTACATGGGGCAGAATACTTTTGATGATGATCTGTGCTAGAGACAATCTCTAGTTTAGTAAATGATTAATGATAATCATTACTCTATTTATATGAAGTGGATGGTGTCAAAGTTGTGAATGAAATGAGTTTAACACTTGTAAATCAAAATGTAACAAATTATTTTTATGAACAGTTTGCTTTTAAATTTAATTCTGCAATTAATTTCATTTTTCAAGCTTTTACCTATATTAATTATTTGATCAAAGTATTTATTGTTAACTTCTCATCATTACAGAAGTTTTTAAAAGCATTCTGACACTAGAAACAAAAATTATTCAACATGAATTAAACTGAATCATTGTTTCAAGTGACTATTACATACAGATTCACCATATAAATTTGTTATAAAGACTATCTAGCATATGTAACCATCTACATTCGATTATATCAATGCTTTATTTCCCATTATCATTTTTTTCAATAGCAAATGTTATATACTCAAAATTAAAAGGAAAAACCTAATCCGAAAAGTAGTAAGTTTTCATATATTGTTCAATATGCATATCTGGAGATCAGGCATTAATTTCACAAGATGTCTGCTAGATTAGTTGACACACTGTTGTCTATCCATTGTAAAGTCCCATGGCATATTTATTTTATATACATACAGAAGTACTCGAACCATTTCTAATTACTGCCATTTTAACATGTAATACTTCTGTGCTGGAACAATTGGACTTTCTGCAATCAATAATTTAAGTCTTCTGGCATCATGAATAAAAATAGATATCACTAATGCTCCATGCTCAGCCTTCTAAAGTTGTCAGTCAGCTTGAACATTTGCTAAATAGATGTCAAGTGTCAATGAAATGTATCTGTAAAAATTTGCTTGTCTCATTCCAATCGTTATCTCCATTACTTCAAATACTCACAGGCTTTTTAGGATTGTAAATGTATGTGTGTGGATTTAATTTTTTTTTATAAATTTCAAACATGAGCATGACTGTCAGTCATTCTAGGTATTCATCTAATTATTGACTAGTAACTGTGTATCAAGTAGGTAACTTGTACTCTGCAGTTGTTGGCTGGCCTGATGAGGAAATATTCTTTTCTTCTCAATGTTAATTTTTTGTATCATTATTGTTGCATTTTTATAAATATTCAGAGTATAATAATATCCTGGGTCTAAACCTTGATGATTCAATTCTGTAATTGAAGAAATGCTTATAGAATCAAATGCCTTTCCATAATCTACAAATCCAAAGCCTATTGGCAACTCATATTCATTGGTCCTTTCTATAACTTCTCTCAGTACTCTATATGAACCAATGCACTAAAAACACTTTTAAACACAGTTTGCTCTTTTGGTTGGTTAAAATCCAAAGTTTGCTGTGGACGAGTTACAATTATTTTGGTAAAAATTTTGTATAGAACTGATAAAAGACTGATAGGTCTGTAATTTCTAATAGTCTACTCAATATATTGCTAAATTATAAGTAAATAAATAACTGGATTATCATGATCCATGAATTAGGCAAGCCAATTTCTGTAATGGTATTGGCTATAATATAATCAAATATTATTAGGTAAATAATAATCCACAATGTACAGACATCAATTTTGTAAATAATAAACTATTATTATTTCAGATAATTAAGTCAATTCAAACACATATTAGGGTGTCAATCTCCATAATAATATAAAGATATTAAAATGACCATCTACTTATAAATCAATGGCTTAATACTTTTAGATACCAAATTTTATAATGGTATATCAAATTGTATTAGTATGAAGTATCCATAAACAAAGCAAAACTCCCCATACAGTATTGCCACCCTGTGCTAACCAGAGTAATCAATGAATGCCAGAAGGCAATACTGTATGGAGAGTTTTGCTTGTTTATAAACAATTATGTGCTAGTATAAGATAGTGATCATGTGATGCTTAGTAGTTTAAGTATCCATAAACTAATGATTAAATAAATATAAGTCATAAAAGTGAAAATAATGTTGAACACCAATTAATATCAGTTTAAACTAAAATATATTAGCTTAATCAATTGTTGTTTAATAAAACATTAGCTTAACTTTTACTAGTTATTTGTTCATTGTAATCAATAAAACAACTGAAGAAATGCTAGACTAATACAATAAATTATTAAAATATATAGGTGTTGGTAAAAATGGCTAGCTAATATTTAATATGCAAAAAAATTATGTAGACACTTGAAACTAATATTTAAATATAGTATAATAAATAGATTATGAATAATCACAAAATCCAATTTTAATTAATAAAATTAAAAAATTATTAATATAATAAACATAAATATATAAGTTAAATGAAATGATCTTTTTTATATTATTTGATTATGAATTATGTTTTATTTATTGCATATGTATATAGCAAATGTTGTGAACAATGTGCTAATAAACCAGAAAAAATATTATCTTTACATAAATACTAAAAATTGAATATAAAAATTTTAACTGAGTATATTTAGTTTGTTTTCTATTTTCTTAAAATCATAAAAATCAAATTAATTTAAATACAGAAATTATAACAAAATCAATGTATATTAAAATATATACTATCATAAAGATAAGTCATGAATTCTTATACTTGAGATCTATTGCTCTTTATATATATATATAATGAAAACAATCAAACATACTATAAAATTTCAAATAAAATTAATATTCAGAAGTACATTTAAATCTTATTTTTAAGATAATCTATTGTTAGATATGTTCCAAGATATTGTAAAAGACCCAGAAAGAGACCACATGTGAGATGGATGGATAAAATAAGAAAGTGTGCAGGGTGATGTGGAGAAGCGAAGCTAAAGATCGGAGATTGATTGAACTTGGAGAGACCTTCATCCTGCAGTGGATTGATAATGGTTGATGATGATGATCAACATAACAATATTTGCAGAAACATGATCAAATTAAATTTTATGAATCTAGAGTTTTTACTATTATTCTATGATGCTTTCAGTGGTATGAAAACATTAAATAAGCATGCAGTGTTTAAATATAAAATTTAATATTTATTCTATTGAGTATACTTTCGATGTTTTCATATTACATTCATGGTCAGTCTGCTGAGAACATTATTTTTTGATGATTAGAATGCTATTAGTTTTTTGATTCATTACATATTCATTTTGTGTAATGAACCATGCCTCTTTTATTTTTGCAATTGTTTTTCTCTTCACACATAACTTTAACAGAAGCTGTGTTCTCTTTTGTGATTATAAAAGGCAGATGAATTTATACCATAATTATTATTTACATCAATATGGACTGTATAGAACTGATCAACATTACATGGCTGACTTGATAAAATTAGCCTATTACAGAAAAAATATCCATAGATATATAGAACAATTCGAAATGAAAATAATTATTAAAATGGGCGGTTGTAGAAATTATAAAAGCTGAATTTCTTTACCATATTTATCATTTATGGCTAATAAAATAGCACAAATATGCTCGGACAAATTTTACGTCGGATTCAGAACTTCCATAAATTTAAACAAGCTCATTAACATATCGAGAACAAAATTTTAACACTGGGCTAGCTAATATGGTATATGCTGTGAACTGCAGGTAAAAAAAACTCTATGCATATTATGGTGAGACTATGGCAAATTTTAGAACTAGAATGACTCTATACTCATTACTGTATAAAAATTTTAAGATTAAGCCTGAAGTGTTTAATTCATCTGTCTTTTACAATCATGAAAGAGAACACAGCCATTGCTGTGATCTGAGTGTTGCTAAAGTTATGTGTAAAAGCATCGAAAGTATACTTGGTACAATAAATATTATTAAATTTTATATTTAAACCCTGTATGACTACTTTCTCCCATTAATATTTAGAATGGCAGAGTATGGAAATGTTATTAAGTAAGCATAACATTTGAAGTTCAATTATATCTCAATTACAGCATTTAAAACAAAATTTTTATCCACTTTAATGAAGTATATGTTATTTAAAACATATACTTCATTAAAGTGGATAAAAATTTTGTTTTAAATGCTGTAATATTTCATAGTAAAATATTGAGTTGTTAATATTTTTCATTTTATACTAATATTAGTATTGTTTAATCCTTAGATATAGTGTAATAAATATTGTCATATCATTAAAAATTAAATCTATAATAAATTTCACGTGGTATTATTTAAGTTACTTTATGAATATTAAACACTATATAGTCAAAATAAGAGTCATAGATCACATGACCCTATTCTCTTAAGGTTGTAAGTTATAAACAATGAGGATTGCCAATTCCTCAACAAGCTTTGTGATAAATGCTTAGCTAGAGAAAGCATTTAAAATATCTCTGTTAGGACCCTCCCCCCCCCAACCTCTGATCATGGTTTCATGCTCTGGCACTCCTCAGAGAGGTGCTAGGGTAGGTTCAGACACTGTATAATTGAGATTTAATTTAATTATATTAATTTAAAGATATTCCTGTGGCACTATAAATTTATTATATGATGAGATGATTTATTATAAGATGTTATAAGAAACTCTCAAACACAGAAGTCTTTTGAGCAAAATGCTTTTCTTTTACCTAGCTATTTTTTTAAAATCCTACTACTAATATATATATATATAATCCATTGACTATGCTTATTGAGATACAGATTAAGAGAAAAAGAGCAAATCTAAAATCAGGGACTGATGACACATTTAAGTCACTATCTTAGAGATTGTTCCTATGGTTTCACTCAAATTTAACTTGTCGCTATGGCCTCTGTTATAATAAGCTAAATTTTATTCAGTGAAAAAAAAATTTTTAAATACATCAACATTTATGAAATAAAAATATTACTTTGTAATAAATAAATGTTTTAAAAAATAATAAAAATAAATGTCCAAATTGAAATACATTTTAAAATTATAATTTAAACAAAATATTAACACCTTGTATATTTATTTAATATAAAAGTTGTAATTTTTAAAAATACTTAGCCAAATACTTATACATAAAGTCAATATCTTAAATACATTTTTTTAGCCAAATACTTATACATAAAGTCAATATCTTAAATACATATAATTTAATACTGATTTAATTGTCTAATGTATATATGCATTCACATTCTAAATAATAATTAACTATTTTGTTTATCTATGTTCATGAATTATTTGTTAAATATATGCAGTAACTAAAAAAAAATATTAATAAATTAATCTACCAATACATATTTTCAATCTATTCAATATTTATAATGATAAAATATTAATTTTATTTCAATATACCATTAGATATAATTATAAATTTATTTAAACTCACATTAATATATTAAGTAATATTTACTAAGGCTTTAACCTCGATAATATGCGTCTGAAAAATGCGATGGTAGGGACCTCTACAGGTCTTAACCACAAGCTTACGCTGTGAAGAAAGGAGGGGAATCCTTCTTTACTTCAACCTACTTTTATATATGAATAGATGAAGCTATAATGGCATTTAAGAGAATTTAAAAATTCACAAATGTCTTATAATATTATGATATATTATTAATAGTGTAAATTATTCCCTTTTTTAAAAACAATTTAAAAAAAAAAAAGTAAGCCAACAATTTTTTTTTAAAATAAATATATTGATTCTGAGTTGAAATTTTGATCAAGATGGTAAAATATATATGTTACTGATTAATGCATTGATAATAATATAAGCATAGTTTAACAGCTCTAGAAATTTAAACTTTAATACCATTAATGTATCTTATAAATATTGTATAAAAGGCTCTGACTATTATTCTGACATGGTTAATAAATGATAATATGTTGGACACTTTCCATTATCTATCAGTAAATGTTGAATGTATAGAAAATTGTAAACTTTTCAAATACAAACAATTTGTTAGTAGACAACACTGATTAATAGTGACACTATATAAGAAAGTTAAATAATTTTCTACCTTAACCAGTTTTAGACATAATTTTTCTTAATGTCTAAACTTCAACATAGCATCAGGTCTATCCTGAATATTAGTATTTTCCTGTTATTTATATTTATTATTAACAAGTTGTTTGTATTTGAAGTTTAAAATTTTCTATACATTCAACATTTGCTGATAGATGATGGAAATAATTTAACATATGAGAACATCTAATATACCATCATCACTGACCTTCAAGCAAGTAAATGGTTAACAAGTGTTTGGATAGCTGAAACATATAGAAGTTTGTTTATTTTACAAATAAATTTTCAATCCTATGGATGACTGAAGAGTTAGAGGTTGCAGTGGGTTGAAGCCTATCCATTAAAGTGTAAGGATTTGCTATCTTAATATAAACTGAGCATTGATTATATATATATGTGTGTATGTATGGAGATGGTAATCTGGACCAACTGATAAGTGCTGGTTTAGCATGACATATGTATGTTGGTGATTATTTATCTTTTCTATATGTGTGTGGTCATGTGTATCAGTAGTATGAAAGTGTGGATAGTGAAGGGGCTTGAAAGTCTGAGTTCAAATCCCTTATATGTTCATAGTCAGTGTCAAAATATATTGCATTATTATTTCACCTCAAAATAGGATTGTAAAAGTATATAATGCTTCTGATTTACTTTGAATATTATTTGTTCAGTTATATAATTTTTATTTTTTTACCACTATAATTTCATTTTCTTGTTTGATTATTATTTTCATTGAACAAGCGTTGTCAATACATATTTTCTTTTTTTTTAATAAAAATAAAACCTTTTTTTCTATAAAAAAATAATAATAATGATGATATATTATGTAAAGGAATATATATAAAAAATGAACAATAATTGTTATTGTAAAATATTTGTACATTTTTCAAATTCTGCCTTATAAAATGAAACTTTTTGTCAAATGAATTTCATTTAAAACCTAATTATTCAAAAAGAATAGTAATTAAGGTGGAAAAATATATGCTTAATGGATTTTATAATAAAGCTTTATCTATTTTTAACATTTAAAGTGATAATGCAATATGCATCTATAATAATCAGTACATTATGTAAAACAGTGAATGGAAAAATAAATTTTTAATCACTACATTGAAAGATAAGGTCATGGAATGATAAGGTGAGACATACATTGTATAATCTTTTAGCCTTTGGGTTTGCTTTCCATTTTAATTTAATCATTCAATGCAATATTAATTTAAATATTTTAGCAGTGGAAGATACTGTAAACAAAATGAGTTATTTATTATTTTAAAAATTAATCAAGTATTAATTATTCATAAAATTTTGAATAGGAAAAAAAGGTATTTAATGAGATTTCCTAATATAATTTAGTATAACTTCTGCAATTAGCTCTCTCTCTCTCTCTTTATATATATATCAAGCAAAACATTCCATGACTATAACATTTATTGATAACGAGTTATCAATAAATATAAGATTTCAAATTCTATGCTATTTCCTGATGAAGGCCAAAAGAAATTAAATATAATGCTGCCACCTATCCATTGATTACTCAAACTTACAATAAATAGCTATGAAGTAAAATAAATTACTGAGCCTAATGCTAGTCTTTATATATATATATCAGTCCTTCTGATATTAGGATGCATAATTATTTAACAGAATTTCAGAAACACCACTGTTAACTATTCACAATATTTTTCTACAAAAGTCTTACCCAAATCTTTTTCAAAATAATCTAAAATACTTATCATTTGCCTTCAAAGTAGAACTGTTTGTTTTAAAGAATCCTTTATACTCTGTATTCAATTGAAGATTATTTTGCTTCATTGTATATGCCTATTGGTTTCAAATCTATTAATTTTCATGATCTTTTTTATTATAACTAACATAATTAGTTTCATATTTTTTCATATCATTTCCTAATACTTGTTTTATTTTATAATTTAGAGATCAAACAAAATAAGACATATTTTCCCCTAAATTAATGAGTTATTGCCATTTTGACAATAACAATAATCATATTAATCTAAATAAACCAAAAACATAATATCTTAATTTGGAATAAGCTAAATAATAATCTAAAATGGCATTCCAATATTAAGAATGGGTAAGGCAGGGGGTCCCCAACTCTATGCCCGCGGGCACCACGGCGCCCGCAGACTTAAATGTATGCCCGCCGCTATCCGAACACGATAAAATTATTTATCCGATACAAATAAATTTAATTTTTAAAATTTCTTATTATTGTAATCAAATTGTAGGATATGCTGTACTTTCACAGCGTAAAAATATAAACGTTAATTATATGTTAAAATTTTATTTTTGAAATAAATATTTTTTTGTACATTATGTGTATTACTAACAATATCCAAATAATTGGTGCCCGCCACCTGGTTGAAAAAATAAATGGTACCTGCCATCTGGCCGATATTGTACAATGTGCTCTTAAGTGCAAAAAGGTTGGGGACCCCTGGGGTAAGGGATGTTGTAACCATTCTAAATACATTAGAATAAATCTCTTTAAACATCTAAATTTGAATTAAGTTCTACAATTTGACTTTATCATGGAATAATAAATATAATTTAATATGAAAATAATTTTATAATAAATAAGCATTGTGATCTTTAAATAAACACATCAAATTAGCTGAAATGATCCAAAATGATAAATCAAATTATAGCTTTTTATTAAGCAAATACAACTCTCTTAGGTGTAATTATAATATTTAAATATAATTCAATAAAGTGACTCTTATTAGTTTCAATGTTAAAACAGGCAAAAATCACTATATATATTGCCACACACAACAAGCTAGAGTAATCAATGGATGCCAGAAGGCTTGTACATAAAATCCCCATCTAGTGCCTACTCATCCAATATCCCCAGACTAGTTTCTGCCTCATGGCCTTCTTCATAGGCACTAGATGGGGTTTTATGCACAAGCCTTCTGGAATCCATTGATTACTCTAGCTTGTTGTGTGTGGCAATATATATAGTGATTTTTGCCTGTTTTAACAAGTTATACACAAGCATAAGAGGTGGTGGTCATGTGATGTTTATTGGCTTAGTTTCAATGTTCATGTATTATTTTAGCAAATACATTTAAAATAATATAAAATTTTATATGATTATTTAAATTTTTGTTTTCTAAGTGGAATGGTTTCTGGTTGATAAATGGAATGATGTGAACAAATGACTATGAGAAATTTCTTAAATAGTAAAAACAAATATTTATTTACAGAAACAAATACGAAATCACAAGTACTAAATATATTTGGAGTCCACATATCCAAAAACCCATACAAACATTACTTCCTTAAAATTTATGACAGAAGGATTACAATTTACATCATGTTTTACAAAAAAAAAAATAATAATTTAATAAGCAAAATAATCCGTTAAATTAAAAGAAACTTTCTATTTCTTAAACTTATCAATGCATTCATCCAATGATATTAACTTTTATAAGTCATGTCCTTTTTGTGAATCGTTAACATACTCAAAATAAAAGCTTACCAATTCAGCAATCAAAGGAGTGATAAGAAAGATGTACATTATCTATTTATGCCTAACATATAATTTTAGAAATTTTTGAAAATATTTATCACATTTTGTCCTCATAATTAGTAAAACTCAAATATAGGACTTCCATATTGACAATAATCATTTACATCTAGGTTAACCAAGAATGCTATAACAGGTAAAGTAGAATTCCTCAATATCTTGATTAAAAACAGCCAATATGCCAGATAAAGACATGATAAAATATTACACATGCTTTACAACATTAATAACAAGCAAAATCCATCTACAAATAACTGAGTATGGCAAAGTAAAAGCATAAGAGTGATCATGTGATGTTTATTGGCTTAGAACCAAGTCTGCCTAATAGGATAGTGGTGGCTATGGTTATTAAAAAAACCCAAAGACACCAGAATGTATGGGTACTGGACTGAGTTCAGACCTATATAATTATATAAGCTGATAAGCTTGGATTGAAAATATTATAGTGTTTTTAATTTAAATCTCATAGTTTTGTAGTTAAATAGAGATAAAAGGTGGCTGCTAGAGGGTTGCATTAGATCCTAAGATCTAAAGCATAGTGCTCTCGGATCCAAAGCTCCTCACTGATGAAGGCCACAAGCTAGAAACTAGTCTGGGGATATTGGATGAATAAGCACTAGATGAGGATTTTATGCACAAGCCTGAGGCTTGCTAAATATTTTAAGTATAGATTTATGTGGAAAACTAAGAAAATGTGCAAAGAGTGATTAAAATGCTTTAGAGATATGAATTTGGAAAATAATGGGAAAAATACATTGAAAATATAAAATTAACAATGTAAAAAAAGATCAATAAAAATGATTATTTATGAAAAAAATATGATTAGAATATTAATTGAGCATGTACTTAAAGGCAAGCAAATGATAAAAACTATTTTAGAAAAGAATGAAAAGAGTGCAAGATATTAAAAAAAAAAAATTGATGATTCTAAAAAGAAAAATAGCTATGAGAGAAATAGAACAAGAGATTCAAAATATTGAAGATAGTAATGGTATGTGGTATTTGACTTTTGATAGATAAGTGATGATGATAAAATGCGTTAGCAATTTTAGACCTAGGTTGAATTGTTATTACACTACTTAAGTTTCAAAATCACTAAGAAATCAATTCTTTTATTCAGATTCTGCCTTGATATATATTTATCCTTGCGTTTAGTAGAATGAGTTAATTATATAACAGATTCAAAATAAATAAAAAGTTTATCTTATTATCCATCTTAAGATAATGGATTTTTCATTCATTCTTATGTGAAGAATATTTGGTGCCGATTTAGTTTCTGCTCACAGCCATTTTGAAATCTAAAGACCAGCCAAAACCACCGCTGACATATCCAACCGATAAATGACAAATATTGAATAAAAGTATTTTAAATTCATATTTTAGAAACTATAAGCTAGTAAAAATAATTATGCTTTATTTCATATGGACATATACTAGAATCTTTTAGTATTTGGAAATTTTAAGCTTTGTTTGATCAGAATTCTGTATTTTTTTGACGATCCTTTGGATTGGCCAAACCATCCTTCCTCCCTCCCTGCATGTTCCAGTACTTTGCACCATCATATTTCAAATATTTTATGAAGGTAAATTTAAAAAAAAATCCCTCATAAAATAAAGCATATTATTTTTACTAGCTTATAATTTCTAAAATATGAATTTAAAATACTTTTATTCAATATTTATATCATCAGTTAGATGTGTCAGCAGTGGTTTTTAGATTTAAAAATAGCTGTGAGCACAGACTAAATCGGGACCAAATATTTGGAATGGATACATTTTTTTATACATGTAAACAAAAATAGTACTGCTATTAATGAAAAGATTTATTATTCTATTTCTTAGATTCCTAATTACTGTCTCACTATCTTACTCTTTTTATTCTTTATAGCACTCACTTTTTAATATTGATATTAGAACAATTGTAGTCTAGATGGTATTTTTGCTATTAACTTCAAATCTTAAGTCTCTTATTCTAAATTTAGTCTCTTTTTGACCTTTAATATGGAGTGGAATTTTTTTCTGAATTGCTAAAAAAAATATCATGTTCGCCCTATTTCCATAAAGCCAATATCAATTAACCAACATTTTATTCCTCTTATATCTATTTCTTTTTCTAAAATTATAAAAAAAATATGAGTTTTAATTTATATCATGTAATGTATGAATGAAAGAGTAATCATTAACTGTGATGTTTAAATGAGATCTATTCACATGATAATTGAGAAATAAAATAAAAAACATACAAACGATTATCTCCCAAGTTTTTTTTATTGCTTCAAATCATTTTAAATAAGTATCTTCCATATGGATTATCCTTTGAATTTATCAAATGTATATCCAAGGTTTTTTTTCATAATTGTTTTATTGTAATGAAATTGGGAAGAGCTAATTTTTTCTTAATATAGATGTATTTTGAAATTCGGTTATTTTTTTTATTCTTCATGTAAATATTTTTTAGTATCAAGTCAGTCAGTGCCGGCCTGAGCTTATTTGCTGCTCCAAGCAACCTCAAACTATTCCGACAGGAGTGTTGATTCTGTGCACTGTGGTTGCAGTTCATTATAAAAATGAAACTTCAATATTATTATCATTGTTTATTTTCTAAAATAAGTTGAAATGTAATCTAGTAATAACTATCTGGATAATTTATGAGTTGATCTATTATGATTCATAACAATATACTCATAATTTATAAGTTTATTTTTGACAGACAAAAAATACATTGCACAACATTTAATTAAACAAACATGATTGTTTTGAAAAGATAATATACTATTATTACTATTTTAAAATAAACTATGTCTTAAGTATCAACATCTATATTATTAGAAAAAATAAAAATCAGAAGTAAACATGGTGGAAACCCAACATCAAAATCGAAATGCTGCCCTCTAAGTGTTTGTTGTGGCTCGGGGTTGGTCCTGAAGTCAGTCAACTTTCCCAGAATCTTCATTAAAGGTTAACCTGCTAAAAATCATTTAATAACTTCATCAATTTTAATTCATCTATAAATCAATTTTGTCTTTATGTATGTATAAAAAAAGGGGCTCTGATTTTTCAAAGCTGAATTTTAATTCTGTAATTTTTCAAATATTATTTATATTATACATATATTGTGTATTATTACTTTTATTTACAAACAATCAATCTATTAAAATTAGTTTTATTTACTAAGGCAATAAACCTAAAGCATGTGCGGTTGAAAATGCGAAGGTAGGAACCTCTACAGGTCTTAACCACAAGCTTACGCATTGGAAAAAAAAAAAGGGGGAATCCTTTACTTCAACCTACTTTCTATATAAATAGGTGTTTTGCTAGTAATCGAATTAAAACTATGATCAAAATTTTCATTGAGATTTCTAAATTTATATATTCAAGTTTTTCTTTGATATTTCTATTTATCAATGGATTCCTCACATTACAACTATCTACCAGTATAAAAATTCAAACCATTTGCATGTATTTTGTGAATAATCTTCACTCATCGGATACAGTAAAAATATCAAACTTCACCAACATCTAGTTGAAGACTATAGTTTTAATACACCTTTCTATAATCAAAGTTCAATCTATTATTGAATATTGTTTTTATAACCATTACAGTAACAGTAGCTTGGCTTATTCTTTCTCTTTCATTATCATCCTGTGATCTCTGCACTTTCTTCAGATGCTTTCAGGATCATGCCTACTTCACAGATTACCTTTTACATCTAAAAGAACTGTATATTCTTCATATTCTTTTTGAATGTATTTGTATTTTTGAAATCAACACCATACTTTACTTATTGAACGTATTTGTGTTTTGAAATCAATACCATACTTTACTTAAATTTTTTTCCGCGTTGCTGCTCATATTTGCAACTTTTTAGCTAGTATTTTCTTTCAGCATTCATATAATCTTCAGCTTATCAAAAACAATATTTTAAATTATTTTTTCTACATAAATTAACAATTTTATTATTAATATTTTAAATTTAATATATTCTCTCTTTCAGTCTCCTCTATTCCTTTTTTTTTTTTATTGCCCATCCACTCACTAATCTTTATTTTGGATTTTGCTTTCTATAGAAAGAAACAACTACAAAATAGATTCTAACAAGTTAGTTAGACAGCCCTTATGATATAATGTTTAGCGTATTACCTGCCATATCCATATATTGGCTTTGAGATTAAGTTGAGAAATTCTTTAAAAAAAAATTCAGATAACTAAGTAGGCCTAATATTAATTTATTTACATACTTATTTTACAGATAAACAGCTCATATTCAACTTAAATTACCATCAGCTAATGATTGATGAATATCTAATTATTTTAATCAGAAAATAAGACTCAGATTAATCGAATTGCCAGAAGCCTGTAGCTGTGCTGACAAATATAAATAAATTACAATAGCTTTGTCAAGGTTGTTAGTCGAGAGTTCATCGCAGCTGCCTTGCAAGCAAATAGTTGGTTGCAGACGGTTGTGGGTTTGCCTGCCGGACGATGCTATGACATATGGAAATTACAATAACTTGATATGACTTTCTCTTTTGATGGGGAAATAATCTTACTTCTACGGACTCTTATGATTATAGTTTTTGACTTTATCTTAGTTAGATTTGTAAATATATGTAAAACTGTGTGGAATTTTATATAGTACAATCGTACTATATAAAGAATATGCATTTTAAAAAGACGTATCATTAAAAATAAATTAATACATAAGTTACTTATCATTGATTTTAAAAAAAATAAACGCGAACGTTTAATATTCAAATAATCAGAAAATATAAAATTAAGTAAAAATTTAGATGACACTTTTTTTAACATCTTCATTTATCTAAAAATAAATTCGCAGTTCAAGAGATTTTTAGTTTAAAGTATCCTTCACGGAACATAATCCTTTAACTGTTAAACTTTTAAAAAATAGTTCACACTCTTTAAGATGAATTGTTGATAATTGTCTTTCAATGAACCTTGAGTAAGTACGGAGATTAAAATAGAAAAAGATTGAATACTTCTTATACTAAGACTCCTAATAGATTTGTTTTTACAGAGTGTAATCTTTAGTAATATATGTGTGCGCATATAATATAGTTTATGCAGTTGAAATAAATCACTTAATCCTTCTAACATTATTTACTGATATGATTTCTATAATTATCTATATTTTATTATCAGTTTCTATCTATAGCATAAAATACTGCATAAATTTGACTTAAAATTAAGAAATTAGTAATTGCAGAGTACTTAACTTAAAATTAAAAATGCATCACATGATCACTATCTTATACTAGCACATAATTTCATTCTCATAGTTTTGTAGTTAAGTAGAGATAAAAGGTGGGTGCTGGAGGGTTGCATTAGATCCTAAGATCTAGATGCAGTGCTCTCAGATCCAAAGCTCCTCACTGACGATGGCCACAAGCCAGAAACTAGTCTGGGGATATTGGATGAGTAGGCATTAGATAGGGATTTTATGCACAAGCCTTCTGGCATTCATTGATTACTCTGGTTGGCACAGGGTGGCAATACTGTATGGAGAGTTTTGCTTTGTTTATAAACAATTATGTGCTAGTATAAGATAGTGATCATGTGATGCTTAATGGTTTAACACCAATCCTGCCTAATAGGATAGTGGTGGCTATGGTTGTTAAAGAGCCAAAGACACCAAAATGTATGGGTGCTGAACTGAGTTCAGACCCATATGACTATATAAGCTATTGAGCTTAGATTGAAAATATTTTTGTGTTTTCAATTTCATTCTCATAGTTTTGTAGTTAAGTAGAGATAAAAGGTGGGTGCTGGAGGGTTGCATTAGATCCTAAGATCTAGGTGCAGTGCTCTCAGATCCAAAGCTCCTCACTGACGATGGCCACAAGCCAGAAACTAGTCTGGGGATATTGGATGAGTAGGCATTAGATAGGGATTTTATGCACAAGCCTTCTGGCATTCATTGATTACTCTGGTTGGCACAGGGTGGCAATACTGTATGGAGAGTTTTGCTTTGTTTATAAATAATTATGTGCTAGTATAAGATAGTGATCATGTGATGCTTAATGGTTTAACACCAATCCTGCCTAATAGGATAGTGGTGACTATGGTTGTTAAAGAGCCAAAGACCCCAAAATGTATGGGTGCTGAACTGAGTTCAGACCCATATGACTATATAAGCTATTGAGCTTAGATTGAAAATATTTTTGTATTTTCAATTTCATTCTCATAGTTTTGTAGTTAAGTAGAGATAAAAGGTGGGTGCTGGAGGGTTGCATTAGATCCTAAGATCTAGATGCAGTGCTCTCAGATCTAAAGCTCCTCACTGATGATGGCCACAAGCCAGAAACTAGTCTGGGGATATTGGATGAGTAGGCATTAGATAGGGATTTTATGCACAAGCCTTCTGGCATTCATTGATTACTTTGGTTGGCCCAGGGTGACAATACTGTACGAAGAGTTTTGCTTTGTTTAAAAATTTATATTTTAGATAGTTATCTAATTTTTGTGTAATACAACTATAATAGCATAAAATATAAAAATATTTATTATTTTATTCTTATTAAACACCACTTACTAACAAATGAAGTTATATATTTAGAAATAAATGAAAATAAATATATTAACTAACTAAAGAATGTATATGATCATTTTCAACCATTATCGATCCATTGCAGGACGAAGGTCTCTCCAAATTTAATCCACCTCCAATTTCTCACCAATCATCTCTACATCATAAGTACACTTTCTTATTTCATCCATCCATCCCACCTATGATCTCTTTCTAAATTTTTTACAATCTCCTGGAATCAAGTTTATGATTTTAATTGACCATTTATTATCATCTCTTCTTGCTATATGTCCAGCCCAATTCCATTTCAATCTGTTAGGTCTTTCAATGATGTCAGTAACACATGTTTGTTCTTTCACCCATGTATTTCATTTTTGATTTCTTCTTGTTACTCCTACCATACATCTCTCTACATACTCATGTATTGCTGAATTTAGGTATAAGTTAAATAAACTATATAAAATAAAATATAGCTTAGGTCCTCGCAATTTGCAGGACCTCAAAAAATCCTATTTTTTTTCACAGGTGCAATTTTTTTAAAAATATGTTTAAACACACACACACACCCCCCCCAAGAAATCTTCTTTTATTATTATTTTGTGTACATTATTTCAGGCTTTTATTTCTAACTTGTCGTAGCCTATTTAAATTGGAATAAAATAATCATCTTGATATATGTCAACTTCCACCTTTTCTTAACTTGGATCACTTCAGTCACTCTCAGTGTAAGCTGTATATATCTTTTGACATTACCTATTAAGAATAAAATATGGATATTAAAATAATATTTTTTTTCCATTTTCCCCCCACATATTTTATATTGAAAGCTGATAAGCAGCTAGCATGGTATTTTATGTTATCTATAATATATAAGAAATTTTATATATATATTATTTTTCAGGTTTACAGTCTTTTATTTTCAGCATTTATTTTTACTATTCTGTTTCCAGGCATACAATGAAATGAACATTTGAAAGCAGATACCATAAGAGAAAAAGAAAGCAGCAGCTTGAAGATGAACTCAAAGCATCAAAACCTGACAGATATTTCATCTCAGGAATGAAAGATGATCCACGGACCCAAGGAGATCAGCAAAGTCCAAAACAACATTGAAAATGATCCCAATGTGAATATGGGTGCAGTTGCAAAATCAACATCTATAGCTGAAACAATAAAATTTATGAAACTCGGTAATAATGATCAATGGGGTGGCCTCACAGAGAATGAACTCTCATACTGGATCTTAAAAAGTCCAGCAGAATGTAAATGCTGGAGTGGTCCATTTGAAAACTCTAAGGGTTCATTCAAACATCAGTTTAGATATTGTTCAAAAGGTCTTTTTCAGAACAGAAAAGACAATGATGAAGCATATGATCGGGAATGGCTTGTGTAGTCTCTAACAACTGATTGTGTTTATTTATTTGCAAACTGTTTTCACCATCAACTACAGCATTAGCTTCTGATGGATTTTCTGACTAGTGAAATCCCATAGTCATTCAAAGTCATGAAAACTCTGAAAATCATAGAAGACACATCCTTGTCAGGAAAGTGTGGTTTGAACTTAGACTCAGGACTATCAAAACTAATAAGAGCAGATTTATTGGAAGAATGTACTTAAGCATGTTGTTACAGTGTTATGCACATTAGCAGAATATAGTCTGGCATTTAAGAGACAATGAAACTTTCGAATCACCAAATAATGGCAACTATCTTTGTTTGTTAGAATTGATTGCTAAGTTTGTTCATTTCTGTCCAGTCACATAAAACATTATGGAAACAAAGAATCTAGGTCACTTTCATATTTATCAAAGATAGTATGTGATGAACTTGTGCAGCTTATGGTTAGTAAAGGAAGAGAATCAATATTGGGTGATCTAAAAAAAGCAGGTTACTTCAGTTTGTCTTGGATTCTATGCCAAATCTTCCCATATAGATCAACTAACTGTTATAGTAAGGTATGTATCACCTGGTGTGATGATTTATCTATTGAATACTCTCTAACTTTCCTAGTATTGTAAAATCACAGTGGTGAAAATATGGCAGGTGTCGTAATGGATTATCTAAGTAAGGATTGCAAAAAATGTCAAGGATAGTCATATGATAATGCAGCAATGGAATGCAACAAAAAATCCTTGAGTTCAACAAGCATGCTATATATATTCCGTGCGCTGGACATTCACTAAATCTTGTCAGTCATGCTACCATAGATTGCTGTTTACATGCAGTAAACTTTTTTGCTGTAGTTTAAAAGCTACACACTTTCTTTTCATCTTCTACAAAGAGATGCTCTGTGATGTTATCTTTGAAAAGAGTCAGTCTGACACAAGGCAGGAAGCATATTCCAAAGAAGGGTCTGCCATATATATCAGTTATAAGCCAGTCATAGATGCTCTAAAGCACATTTATGCTGATTAGAATTAAAAAGTAGCTACAAGATTACAAGCCAATAGTCTTCTGGAAGTAATGAAGGAACTAAGAGTTTTTACTGCTAAAGTTATGTTAAAAAATAATCAAGAAAATGTTGATACTGGAGAAGCTAAATCTAGTTTGCTTGATGTAAAATATAATTCTATAGAAGAAAGAAAGAGGGTGAGAAAAAACAAGCGAATGATGGAGCTGCAGATGATGCTGATGAGAAGCTTTCCCCAAGAGAACAAATTTTCAAGTGAAATCCTTCATTCATATCGTAGACAACCTTTAGGAAAATTTAGCAACAATCTATTTGATTTAGAAGCTTCAGAAGGGCAGTTACATAAAGCAAAAGATACCTTAATGAAAGAGTATCCACAGGATGTTGATATTAACCTCATGAGTGAACTGAGAAACTTCCATGATTATGTCAAGCAGAATTATCCTGAAAAAGAACAAATTTCTGTATCAAATCATCTTCAAGATTCAGTTAGTTTTTTCGAATGTTGAACAATATTGCAACTATTTCTGTGTCTAATGGTAACAAATTGTTCAGGAGAAAGATTATTTTCACAGCAAAAGATAATAAAAAATGAACTGATAGCAGCTATGTCTCAAGAAAAAAATTGTTAGCACTTAGCATCATAAGTATAAAAAGTAACGTGTTATGCAGCATATCTTTTAATGAAATAGTCAATGATTTTGCATTTGGGAAATCAAGAAGAAAATGTTTTAAGTTGGAACATAGACCCTTTTAGAGAATTATATAATATAATTTCTATTACTTTGCAAACACATTCTTTTTAATTTTTTTAATAAAAATTAAATGACAATATATTTCCCTTACCCATATATTTAAATGGTGCATATATTTTAAGGTTTTACTGAGATTAACTGGTGCAATTTAAAATGGTAGGTGTCTCAGTGTTTTATATGGCTTAGGTTCTCATCGAGTCTAAATCCACAACTGCTTTTTGAGTGGTCTGAAGTTTCTATATTGCTCGTTTTAATTGTCCAAGTCTCAGATCCATAAGTAAGAACTGGTAATACATTTACTAAAAACCTTTCTTTTCAAACACATGGCTATATTTCCTTTTAATATTAAATTGTTTCTACCAAAAGCATTCCAACCAAGTTTAATTCTATAAAGAAAATATATAAATAAATAATTAAAAAGAAACACGATTATTTGTCTATACAGCCACATTAATATTTCAACAGGAAGATTGATCAGAAATTGTAATCTTCACATGATCACTATCTCTTATACTAGACATAATTGTTAATAAACAAGGCAAAACTTTCCATACAGTAGTGCCACTCTGTGCCAACCAGAGTAATCAATAGATGCCAGAAGACTTGTGCATAAAATCCCTAACTAGTCTGGGGATATTGGATGGGTAGGCACTAGATAGGGATTTTATGCACAAGCCTTCTGGCATCCATTGATTACTCTGGTAGACACAGGGTGGCACTACTGTGTGGAGAGTTTTGCCTTGTTTATTAAATTACAATCTTTTGGTTGAATATTAAAGGGTTAAAGTGATTATAAAAAAATAATTATGTTAATTTTATTTTTATTTATTGAAATATATATACTGTACATCATTAGAAGTGACAGAATGAATTTGAACAGGAATGTTTACATCTCAAATTTCATCTTTTTAGAAATAATATAGGGCAATTAATACATTAGTTAAAGATAGTAAAATACTTTAAATACAATCTGGTTTTACATTTTTTTAAACATTCCATAAATAGAAATTAATCCAGAAAACTTCATTTTTTGAATTCCTCTCATAACTGGATTAAACTGCTTAGGAATCAATCTGTTAATAATAATACATTCTTTTCTATATAAGTCGGAATGCCAATTGATTCTATACCCTTATATAAATTAGATATAAGTAATAATTTTACTAATATGTCACATGTAGACATATAATTTATGAAATATCATTGTCCAGAAAATAAAAAGGACTAGTAAGGAAATTTGAATATGTGATGTTTTAATTCAAGATTAAGCAAACTTTTTATAAATGATAATATATGATAGAATTGATGATGGTAATCTTTTTACAATATGGATTAGCCATTAGGAATAAAGTAGTATCTTACTGCAATCATAGATGAAGATTTGCACATCAATAAGATCAACTTTTTTCACTGTTAGTTGATTATTTCAGGATTGACATAGTATTCATCTATTTTTCAATATGATTGCAATTAAAAATTTGGGGTTACTTATGTTAATATAAATTATAATTGTTAACATCATACATACTGATTTAGATAGTCAGTTGTTTGTAGAAGCAAGATTAAATTTACCAAACTCTTCATACAGTAGTGCCACCAAGTGCAAGCCTTTGTAATCAATGGAGGCAGGAAGGTTTGTGCATAAAATCCCCATCTGGTGCATAACATCCCCAGACTAGTTTCTAACTTATGGATTTCATCAGTGAGGAGCCTTGGATTTGAGAGCCCTGCACCTAGATCTTAGGATTTAATGAAACCCTTGAGCAATCATCACCTTTTGCATATTTGGTTAACTATAAAGCTAGGAATTCAAATGAAAACACCATAATGTTACCAACCCAACCTCATTCACTTGTATAATCACATATATTTGAACTTAGTTCAGCATCTATACTTTTTGGTGTCTTTGGTTTTTCAAAAACCACAATCACCATCACCCTATGGGTATGATAGATATGATTATACAAGTTACTTGTCCTGCCCATAGGATAATAATGGTGAATGTGATTTTTGAAAAACCAAAGACCCCAAAATATATAGGTACTGAACTGAAATCAAATTTATATGACTATATAAATGAATGAGCTTGGGTTGGAAACATTAATTATGGTGTTTTCATCTTGGGATCCTAGATTTATTAACCAAATAGATAAAATGTGGCTGCTGGAGGGCTGTATTAGATCCTAAGAAAGCCACAAGCAGGAAACTAGTCTGGGGATGTTGAATGAGTAGACACTAGATAGAGATTTTGTGAACAAATCTTTCTGTATCCATTGATTATGAAAGCTTGCACTTGGTGGCACTACTGTATGGAGCGTTTGGTACTCTTATTAACAGAAGGTGAAAGTATATGAAATAGTGATCAGATGATGTCAAGATTAAATTTCTTCTCTTTTTTTATTTTTAAATCAAGTGTTTCCCAATTAGAAATAGTTTAGAAATTACCTATAAAGGTGAGTTTGAGATTTTAAACTTATTAGAATATTTTCTGATTATTCTATCAATCGTAGTCAATGCTCTGCTAATAACTCAAGGTGTATAAACAGTGTTAGTTCATTTTGGCAAGTATTGTATCAAAATGATCTTTCTGCTAGTTATAAATCTAGCACAGCATAGGCCTTAAATTTTTCTTTTTTGCAATTCTTTTCTAAAATTTTAAACTATTAAAGTCAATAGGTATATTAATTAGTGTATTAGTCTATCGTATACCTATGATCTAGAATCAAAGTGTGGAGCAAAGATTGTATTTTCAAGTATTATTTTTTTGTGAATCATGTTATTCATTACATAGGTATCCAGCTATTGTTAGCAAACAGCAAAATGTCCATTTTTTTTAATCAAATCAATATTTATTATGTATTGTCGATTTTTTTTAAAAAAGTATAAATTGAAATGTAATTACTATTAGTGATTACGAGAGCATTTACACCTATGAGCACAAAGTTCATAGCTCACTTTATTATGCATATATAAGTTCCTTGTCTAAAGTCAAATATAATAATTAACATTGTAGATTCGGTCTGCAAAAACTAGTTTATTGTACTATTTCTTTCTTTATGACTACTATATGAATTTTTTCTGAAGTAGAGGCTTTTCATACCTGCACTCCAACATGTAATATATAGGGGTTTGAACTCAGACTTTCACATGACCCTCAAACATCCACTATCTTATACTGCTAACACACTTGATAACACACATGTCGAAAAGATAAATAATCACCAATATTAGTATTTGGTGCTAAACCAGCACTCATCAGTTGATCCAGATTATCATCATCATATATATATATATATATATGCAATCAATACTCAGTTTATATTAAGATAGCCAATCTTCATACTTTAATGGACAGGTTTCAATCCACTCCATCCCACAATTCTTCAGCCATCCATTTTCATTAAAAATCTGATGATGAAATGCTCAAAGCCCACATTGGCACCAACTTTCTCATCCTACCAATGTTTACCATAAATCACTTTGACCCCTCATGTACAGGACATAATCCATTTACATACATATATGAGGGATAGGCGAGTTGAGAAGGTTGGCACAAATGTGGGTTTTGAACATTCCGTCATCAGATTTTCAATGAAATGGATGGCTGAAGAGTTGTGGGATGGAGTGGATTGAAGCCTCTCCATTAAAGTATGAAGATTGGTTATTTATAAGCTGAGCATTGATTGTATATATGTGTGTGGAGTTAATAATCTGGACCAACTGACGAGTGCTGGGTTGGCACAAAATATGTATATTGGTGATTATTTATCTTTTCAACATTATGTGTGATCAAGTGTGTCAGCAGTATGAGATAGCATGGATAGTTGAGGTTTGTGTGGAAGTCTGAGTTCAAACTCCCTATATAGATTATAATTTATGTAAATATTTTTTTATTTAAAATGTATGTTTTAATAATGCTAAAACTAGAAGCCTTTTGATGAATTGAAATATATTAATTTGAAAAATATACAACAATCGTAATGAACTTTGTAAGTGCATTCTTGATTATATATATATATATAATTATTGTTTCATTTCATAGTTTGCATAATTTCCTAAGAAGAATTATACCAAAAGCACCATCACTATTGAAAGACGAACTTACTACTTTTTGATAATTAATTATTCTTATTTATGATTATTTGTTATCTATCACTTTTTATTAGATGAATAGAGATGAAAGCGTAATTTATTGAGAAAACTTACATTAATAAACACAAAATAGATAATCAAAATAAGAGTCATAGATCAATTCATAGATCACGTGACCCTATCTTTTAAGCTTGTAAGTTATAAACAGTGAGGATTGCCAATTCCTCTACAAGCTTTATGATAAATGCTTAGCCAGAGCCAGCACTTAAAATATCTCTGTCAGGAACCCCTCCCCAAACCCATGACCATGGTTTCGTGCTTTGGCACTTCTCAGAGAGGTGTCAGGGTAGGTTTAGACACTAGATCTAAAAATACCAACCCAAAGCTAAGCACTTAGCTAAAAGTTATCTATTGAGTGGAAAATCTGAAATTTTCAGACATCTACATGTCTTCAAACCCAGCTATCCAACTCAAATAGCTATATGGGGCTGATAGATCTTCAGCCATACCATATATTAGTAGTCATACCAATATAAAATTGCATAAGACTTTTGGCAGAGACTATAAATAGTCAAAATAAGAGTCATAGATCAATTCATAGATCCCATGACCCTATCTCTTAAGCTTGTAAGTTATAAACAGTGAGGATTGCCAATTCCTCTACAAGCTTATGCAATTTTATATTGCTATGACTACTAATATATGGTATGGCTGAAGATCTATCAGCCCCATATAGCTATTTGAGTTGGATAGCTGGGTTTGAAGACATGTAGATGTCTGAAAATTTCAGATTTTCCACTCAATAGATAACTTTTAGCTAAGTGCTTAGCTTTGGGTTGGTATTTTTAGATCTAGTGTCTGAACCTACCCTGACACCTCTCTGAGGAGTGCCAAAGCACAAAACCATGGTCAGGGGTTTGGGGAGGGGTTCCTGACAGATATTTTAAGTGCTGGCTCTGGCTAAGCATTTATCATAAAGCTTGTAGAGGAATTAGCAATCCTTACTGTTTATAACTTACAAGCTCAAGAGATAGGGTCATGTGATCTATGAATTGATCTGACTTTTATTTTGACTATTTATAGTCTCTTCCAAAAGTCTTACGCAATTTTACATTGCTATGACTACTAATATATGGTATGGCTGAAGATCTATCAGCCCCATATAGCTATTTGAGTTGGATAGCTGGGTTTGGAGACATGTAGATGTCTGAAAATTTCAGATTTTCCACTCAATAGATAACTTTTAGCTAAGTTCTTAGCTTTGGGTTGGTATTTTTAGATCTAGTGTCTGAACCTACCCTGACGCCTCTCTGAGGAGTGCCAAAGCATGAAACCATGGTCAGGGATTTGGGGAGGGGTTCCTGACAGAGATATTTTAAGTGCTGGCTCTGGCTAAGCATTTATCATAAAGCTTGTAGAAGAATTGGCAATCCTTACTGTTTATAACTTACAAGCTTAAGAGATAGGGTCATGTGATCTATGAATTGATCTATGACTCTTATTTTGACTATTTATAGTCTCTGCCAAAAGTCTTATGCAATTTTATATTGCAATGACTACTAATATATGGTATGGCTGAAGATCCATCAGCCCCATATAGCTATTTGAGTTGGATAGCTGGGTTTGAAGACATGTAGATGTCTGAAAATTTCAGATTTTCCATTCAATAGATAACTTTTAGCTAAGTGCTTAGCTTTGGGTTGGTATTTTTAGATCTAGTGTCTGAACCTACCCTGACACCTCTCTGAGGAGTGCCAAAGCACGAAACCATGGTCAGGGGTTTGGGGAGGGGTTCCTGACAGATATTTTAAGTGCTGGCTCTGGCTAAGCATTTATCATAAAGCTTGTAGAGGAATTGGCAATCCTCACTGTTTACAAAATATATAACTTATTAATACAAGAATCTTGGCCTTGGGGTGGCCTTTGAGCATTCCATCATCAGATTTTCAATTGGATGGATGGTTGGAGTGTGAAGTAGATTGAAGCTCGTCCATTAAAGTATGAAGATTAGCTATCTTAATATATATCTGAGCACTTATAGCATATATGTGTGGAGATGGTTATCTGGACCAATTGATGATTGCTGGTTTAGCATGAAATACGTCTATTGGTGATTATTTATCTTTTCAACATATATGTGTTCAAGTGTATCAGTGTTATGATATAGAGTGGAGAATGGTGGGTGGTGTGAAAGTATATGCTCATATACCCTATATATTACATATATAGACACAGGTATATAATAAGCCTGTGTTTCAATTAAAGCTATTTAACAAATCTATCATATTCCATCATGCGTTTTTTATAAACACTCTTTTTAATAAAAACTATGGCTTAGGCTAATGAAAAGAGACAATATGGAAAGCATCTGTATTTCAAGAGAGTATCTGATATCATTTATACACCTTCTTTACTCACTTTTTATAATGTAATTACATAAAATTTATTTCTTAATATTTTCTTAGTTTCTTTTGACCAGAATTTTTCATCAGAGCTGCAATATTCAAATATGACGATACAATCAGTATATATCACTATACAGATATAAATAATCATTAAAATCCGTCATCACTTAAATAAGCCTAATATCAATAACAGTTAATCTCAATCTGTTGTCAAGGCAACTTCTGTAACAATCAACAATCTCAATCTGTTGTCAAGGCAACTTCTGTTTAATTAACAATAAATATAATTGTATACCACATTATATATAATTTCCGTTATAAATTTTCAACAATTTTATAATATTAACATCTGTTATAGTCCTCCTTTCTCTCAGAAGTAGACTATTCCAGATGCCTCCTTATCTGATCGGATTAAGCATTGTTTGCCACAGGCCAATAGGCTGATGTACAGATAACAACATAGCCAACAATTATTACAGGCCAATAAACAATGATTCTTGCTAAATCTGAAGGTTTTCAATAAGGTCAGGGATCTGTGTATAAATAGTCTGCCATTTTGTGAGGATCGAGGAAGAACATGTCTAATCTAAACAGACTCTTTGCGTTCTCCCGAGGAAACTCTGCTAACCTAATCAGCAGCAAGTATTCCCATTGACAACACTATGCTATTTAGTCTACGCAGCTAGGCAAGTCCCATAGAAACTGGACGCTGCTAAGACCACTCTCGGCTCAAGGCAAGCTGTCATGTACAGCTGGAAGAGTCTTAGACCCTACCCGTGAGGCAAGCCATCAGGTGTGGCTGGAAGCAGTAGGCAGAACCCATCGTTAAACTCCAATATATTGTGTTGTTTATATTGTATTGTATATATTTGTACATAATAATAAATATATGAATTGTAATACTTGTTTCAGTATTATTTTACATTATTTACTGTTGGTTGGGTCTGTAATCCAGACCAAAACACAACAACCTCCTTATATTTTTTTTTGATTACTTTTGTATAAATTTGTTTCATATTTTTAAAACATATACAGTATAGTGGAAAGAACTATGCTATATCTAAGTACACAACTTTAATTATATGCTATCCAAAAAATTAAACAATAAAAATATGTTAAACAAACAAAAAAAAAGCCATTATTATTCACAAATTATATGATATTCAGTCATTTTTCTTCTCTGCGCACTGTATGTGATTATATATAACGTAGATTTATTACAATTTTAATATTTTGCTAAGCGTAAAAATACTACATAGATTATGCATATAACTAACCCAATCCCTTTTAACCTTATAACTGAACTGAAAGTGGATATATCTTTCTGTAGATAGCTCTAAACTAGGGTGAAGAGAATTGTTCTTGGAGGCTTATAAATAAGCAAATTAGAAAATCATAAGATATGGTTATTAATACTATTAAGATCAAAAAAACACAAGTTAAAACTTGCTGATGCTTGTATTTATGGCAATAGATGGCGTTAAACTGTTTCATAAACGCTCAGAGTTTGTGTTTAGATCTATTTTCTTATTCCTGTCCTTCACTGACGATAGCAAATAGCTTGAAATCATGATCTGAAGGTGGAAATTAAAGTTAGAGATAGTGAATGCTTGCTCTGACGTTTATGCAAACAAAAAACTACGATTGACGGTGTTTTTGGTAGAATGCCATCTATTATTAAGAAGATATAATTCCCGCTTATTTTTGCATAAATATAAAATTTCAAGTTTATGTGTTCATACTTTTTAATTCATTTAAAAAAATAATTTTATAATTCAGAAGTAAAATATCTGTAGAATAAATTGTTACTTTGAGCTATAAAATAGTCAAGCACTTTGGAGAGTAAAACATTTTATACATGGAAAGCGGTAGACTTTGTAAACAATACATTATTTTCTACTTGTAATGATAACTGCTATCCAGTGACCGCAAGCTACTGTTTTTATTAAAAGTTTAATTATCTTACAAAGCAATTAATTTCAATATAACTTGAAAGATGGTTCTGATACATTAAGGGTTAATATATGTATAAACTGAAATGGATTTTGCTTGAACTTACTAATTATATATTTTAATTTTTAAAAATAAAAAATAAGCAATCAAAATAATTATAAATGTATTTAGGAAATAAAAATATTAAAATGTTAAATGTTGTGTTGAAAGTACATATAAGAAACAACTCCGTTTATTATCACTATGACACTTTATAAAATTGATCGTGACTAATTTTATTAATATCAGTCTCATTTTATATTACCTGAAGGTTTGAAACAGCATGTTTAATATAGACGGAATGAAATTTTGATTGAAGAGAAGAAATTGGAGGAGGGGAGGAAAAGGAGGTTGTCTCCTTCACTTAGAAGAGTGTCAAAAATCAAGATATAATTTAGTAAAAGCAATAACTTTGTAATTTATGACAGTGATAATCAATAATGCATTAACTCACATTTAAATGTAATGTTGATATGTAAATGATTACGGCCACCATTTTTTCAATCCTTAGAACATTGATTAAAATATATATATACACATATATTATAAGTTGAAAAATAGTATTGGTATAAAATTATATATACATTTTCAAAAATTTAATATGCAAAAAGTATTAAAAATATTTTTTAGAACGATTAACTTATTGTTAAATGATATAAACTACTCATATATATATGAGTGTGCATTGGGGGTGGAGGGGCTATTTTTATTATATATTATCTTGTGATCATTAACGTTATTGCTTTTAATAATTTAGTCTCATCTGATAATTTATTCATCGAGAGGAGTATATCTAAGAATTTTTTTTCTTTTTCTTTTTATTGAAAGCAATTCATAAAAATAAAAATTATAAAAAAGAATGAAAATACTGAAAAAAAAAACGTATATAAAGTAGGAAAAAATTTGTTAATAAAGAATTCCACATATGAGAATCATAGGGGGAGTCTGGGTGGTTTGGAGCAATGGTAGATTAATAGATACTGGAGCTCAAGATCTATCTATGCATATGGTTCCAGTTATCACTTCTGATGTTCGAATCTCTTACATATTCCCGAGTAACTACTAAACATCACATAATCACCATTTCTACTCCTGTATGGAGAGTTTTGGGTGCCTATATTCCCGAATAGTAAAATATTTGATGATGATAATGATTATTATTATTATTATCATCATCATCATCAAAAAAGGAATTTTATTTCATACTAAGGGTTACATTGGTTGTCAGCATACACCTATGCTTACATTGTTATATATTTCAATAGGGGAGATAGTTTACATTACTGCATGGGTTGATGAGATAAATAATTTAAAGGGCTTTAGGATGTATATGTTACATTGGTAAAACTTATATAGTTCATTGCTAGTGATATTTTCTGGGTAGCTAGATGCTTATGTTGTTTGGTATGTATATATTTTTGTGTGTTATTATTCATAAAGTATTAGTTGGTCAGTTACCATCCAGGTTATTACCATTTTCTATCAGGGCCATTTCATTTATGTGCATGGTATATAATTGAGTATGTTTGAATCTCAAATGTCTGTGTATCATTTTGCCTATTGGTTTGGTGTTAAGATAATTGATAGCAGCATATGGTAGAATGTTTTTTGTTGTATTGGCTTGTCCTATTCCTTCTTGGCATAGTTTTATGGTGTTGTTTAATAGAACATGATGTAAGTTTTGATGGGTACAGGGTGATTGTTAGTTTGTGGTGGTGGTGGTGGTGGTGCAATTTTTGTTGAGGAGTGGCTGTAGATGCAATTGTAGCTTTGGTATGACTATGATTATCAGAGGCTTAATTGTTGTTTAAGAATCAACTAGGTGGCAGTGAAAATATTAGGGTGTGTTATTTTGTTACCTCTGACTTTAAGCTGTGACAGTTTGTTGTAGAATGTAGAAGTGTGATGTATTGTGTTATTACTGAAGGCAAGAATGTAGCCAGTACACCAAAATGCATAAAGAATGAATATGGCTGCATGATCCATGGGTGTGGAGACCCTGAAAAATACAGTAGTGATGTCCTGGAGATGGGTGTAAGAATCTCTGAAGGGTTGAACATGTTATTTCAGATATTATCTAGGATGAAACAGTCACAAAACAGATATTGTTGAGTTTTCTCTGTTTGATGACAAGATGAAAAGGGTCTATGTTCATATATAATCACCTGCATTACAGAAAATATGAAGTGTATAGAGCGAGGAGATTGATTTTAATGAGAAAATTGAAATATTTTGGCTCTAGGGACCATTTTTTTTTTTTTTTTTAGTAGTTGTTTGTTGTTGATCCCTAGCACTGGAGGGTTGGTGTTGGGTAGATTTGAATGAATTAGGTCATAGGGATACCAGTATGTGTACTTGCTTGTGTACTAAATAAATATTTGATTGAATATTGTTCTTAGGTGGCTGATGACAATTGATAGATAGTTTGTGTAGGCGAAGGTTTAACTGTTAGTGTTACCTTGAAAAGGCATTGTAGTATGGGGAAGCATCTGAATATAGTTATTAGGTTAACAGTTTTTTTGAACATAAGTGTGCATGGTGTGCAATCCTAATCCATTGCTCATGGATGGGCAGCTTAAGACATCTTGCAGATATAGCAACTGCTTTTCTTTGGCACAAAAGCTTGTTGCAGAATGATAAGACCTTAAATGTAAACACTTTTGAGAATGTTATTATTGGAGTGTAGTAAGTTTTTTGGGTAATGACTAAATGGTTAAACAATTACATTTTTGAAAACATGGGTATGTAGCTTTTGATAGCGATGTAGTGAATTTTGTTCTTCATTGCATTAGTGCCCATGTAAAATGGAAAGTCAAGGAAGTTTGTAGGTTTGTCTTTGTAAATTTGTGTGCAAAGCTTCCTTTTGTAGAATGATCAGGCTGCAGTCTTGTTTGATTGAAATTTAGTTTGTGGTGTAGTGTAAATTCTTGAAGAATTTTCTGTAGACTATATGTAGCAAGATACTTGTGAAAGCTTGCTGTATTTTTATTAGAAGTGGATTAATGTAAAAAGAGAGCTGAGAAGCAAAACTTGTGAGATGGATTGCATAGAGATGAATGATTAAGAAATTTTTTGCTGCTGAATATGTGAATTTCACAGTTCCGTAGCAAGTTGGTTAATACATATAGTAGGGTAGGGAATATGGTTGTGTTGGCTAACATGTTTATTAGCATATTGATGTTAGCTGACTCAAATACCACTTCAATTTCAATTTGAACTGTGATTAGTGCATATTTTGCAGTCCCATAATAATTTCAAGACTGACTTGAAGATGAGCGCAGCCTGTGTTGCAGATCCTACCTTGCAAATTGGATCGGTGAGATGAGAAAATCAAATAAAGTTCTAACTTATTCTTAATGACTTTTTTAAGGATCTTGATGGCTGTGGACATATTGATATGGGCCTGAGATTGGAGTGGTTATCTGGATATTGCTGCTGGCGTCTTGTTGCAATAGGGTATAATCCTTCAGTATTATGTAGTTTCTGTTATAATTTGCAAGATTATTCAGATATTGGGTAGTGAAGTGGTTTAGTTGCGCAAACATGAATTTGGGGCTGCCACGTGTTTGAAAGTGTGGCAGGCATTGAATAGGGTGGCAAGCTTTATCACAAATTCTATATTACTGAATGATGTAGTTGGGTCTCTGAATAGATCAGTGCATGGGTTAAATAGGTGGTGTTTGGAACTTCCATTTGAAGTGCTAATACATATGCTCTATCATGTTAAGTCCAGGATAGGTGGTCCATGCAATCTGTAAAGCCATGGAGATTCTGGTTTAGAGGAAATAGCTCAGAACCCATCAGATATATTCCCTAGTCCATATATGTTGCTGGATGAGGCAAATCTTGCTCTTTTTTATGGCTAAGTAGTCTTTATGAGTATTACAGACTTTGTTATATGCTTATGTATATTTGTATACATGCTGGTATGTGGTGTGCTTATGAAAACTAAATATCTCAGTATGGAGCTGAGCTGCATATCTTTGATGTTGTGAAGCATAGAAATATCTAAGAAGATGTATTCTGAGGTGGGTGTAGGGAGTAGTATTCTAATGATCTTTCCACTAGAGTTGTTGTTTAAATTTGTGTTAGATTAATTGACATAGGGGTCAGAAAAAAGAGAGGAGTTTAAGTTTAGGCTGATCAAATGATGCAACATTGGTGAGTAGAAACAGAGATCAATTAGTGAGACATGGTGATTGTTATGGAAGTGATTGCATCATTTTGTAGGAAACCTTCAGCACTCATGAATGGTAGTGATATCTGATGGAGCCATATGGTTATGAATTATTTGTATTTCATATTTGAAATCACCCATTAGTATGATCGGCTTTGGAGTTGCTGTGAAAAGAGAGTTTTCAGTATTATTCTTGAGATGATGACAAGACCTGGTGGTATATATGTAAATATGATGTTGAGTGTAGTTATGAGATGATGAAAAGTTGCAATTAACAAATCTGTGTCGACATAATTTTAAATGATGTGAATGGATAAAAGCCAGTGCTCCCTGAGGGTGATCATGTGTTGCAAGTGAACACACAGAAACTTTCTCTGTTTAGATATGCAGCAGTTTCAATGTGATCCTCTACTAAAAAAATTTCTAAAAGTCCTAGATGTGTGGCTGAATTACATTATTCTATTACTTTAACTGGTTTATCTTTGCGTTTGAACTTAGTCCATGAATATCAAATGTACTTATCTTCAGTTTCATAATAATTGTGAAGGAGGTTAGGTGATATGGTGTATTTTTTATAATTCTTCTGTGTGTGTGGTATGGCTTAGTGTACATATGTTATTAGATTGTATGTAGGTGATGTCAATGAGCATGTTATCTTTTTCTGGAAGCCTGGTGTGTCTTCTGTTTTAGATCTTTTCAGTGTCATTGTTTTTGGGGTGATTTTGGCCTTCTTTTGGTTTTGGTTGATGGTGATTCAATGGGTGGGATGCATGGAGTGAGTGTTCCATAATGAGAGTGGTTTTGTTTATAATAATGTGCAGATTGTTTGGTTTGGTAGTGTTACCCATCTCATTGCTAGTGCTTGGATGTTTTCTGATACTGTGTTTCCAATGAGAGCTTGATAATGTTCTATATCAGTTAATGTGTAGTTGATGTGTGTCCATGACCCTGCACATTTGAACATCCCTTGTTTTATCTGAGCTATTTGTTGTGAGGTTTGTGATATGAATGCTTTGATCAGTAGCGGAGATATCATCAATGTGTAAACTTTGATTAGCAGAATAGATACTATGTGCTGCACTAAAATGGTGCACTAGAATGGTGTTTAGTGTGGATTTCATCATGACCATTTGGTTCAGCTATAGTGATATTTACATGGCTGTTCTCTTGATATTTGGCTTCACTTGACTGATTGTTGGTTGTATGCAATTGTGGTCCCTGTCTGGTGATGCATTTGGTACCAAGATGTCCATGCTGATGACATAAGTAACACTGTGGTTTCAGGTCTCTTATATATAAGCAAAGCATGGCTTCTTGATCTGCAATCTGTGTTGGTATATCATTTGGATGTGGTTAGTGTGTAGTCTTAGTTTAAAATCATAGTTATTACCATATATGAGGGTCAACGTGTTCTTAAGAAATATGGGCTGTAAAGACAAGACTTTGTCAAATGGCCCCATCAACATCTGGAAATCTTGAATTGTGTATCTGAAGTAAGTATTTTTAAGAACCATGGTAAGGCAATTTTGATATCCTGGATCACCTGTAATAAGAGCATAGTTGGCTAGGGTCTTGATTTCAGTCTTGAAGCAGTTTCTTTGGTTCTCATGGGAAAATTCTATAATAAGGTATCTGGGTTTAGGATGTTCTGCAATTCACAGAACCACTGTATAGCAGTGATCTTGAAATTTTATATAGTGAGATATTAGCGTCTGTGGCAGATAATATGATTCAGCAGGGTTAAAAAAAATCTTTTGAAGGATGTGTAAAGGCCCCTTGGGGTGGTGTTACTAAACTTGTGATTGATGATCTCCAGTCCACTGTGTGTGGGGAGGGGGCTTGACTCGGATTTTCAAATCAAATTCTCTAATATCCTTTATATTAATTTTTCTAAATCTTTATATAGTTTTATTATAAGCTAAGATTGAATCTTTTTTTGTTATTTCCTGATTGTAAACTACTTTTCATCGCATTCGCATATGATTTATTATTGTTTAAAACTGATATTTCGGCATTGTTTACTTGATCAGCTGACTGGGTGGGTGCCATTTTCTGTAGTTTTTACATTCAGCTATTATTTGTTTTGATTTTCAGTGATTGAATTGAGATTGTTAAAAAAAGTATTTGCAACAGATGATTTTTATTTATTAATTCTATATAAATCTTACCTTAAAATATGTAGATTTTTGGCAGTTTTCGATTTAAACCAGAAATCTTTTAAAATATTAGTTTAGCAATTAAATATGCTCCACAGAAAAAAATTAATAATAATAATATGGGGGGAGGATATATTTAATTGGAAAAATACAATATATGTTAAGCTAAAAAAAAAATCAAATATGATTATACTTTTAAAAATTGGAATAAATTCAGAAACAGTGACTGAGATACAGAGTATGGAAGAAAGAAAGGACAGTATCAGAGTAACACTGCTAAAGAGATTTAAAAAATAATAAAGATGATTCATTGATTATCCCTTATTATAAATTTTGTTTAATCAGGGATGAAGGCTGCAAATTCAATTGAAACAGTTTAAAATAATAAAATAAAATTGTTTTAAAAATTTTTAAAAAAGAGAGATTAGTGGTGCATTGGATTAATGTGAGATATTCCATGCAAAATGTGAAAACTGTATTCTATAGAAAATCACATTTGAATTTTATTTAAAATAACAAACTGTGATAGAGGAAAATCATTTTGGCTCTAAATTAAAGATCATAATTTTTGAAAAACAGATATGATTGTACCAACATTTTCTATAAATAATCTTGGTTTTTGAAGAATTAGGATTTTTAAAAAAAAGTTTACAGACAAGACTAAGTTGAATCAAATTAAATTAGAATAAATATATTGTCCCATTGAAAAATATGATTGTTTATAAATTTTGAATGTGTAGACAACTTTATACTCGATTTAAATTTTTCAAATACAAACAACTGTTAGTAATGACACATAAAAATAACTCAGGTTAATAGATTACACAATATTTTGAGTGGTATCATTCTTTTTCAGGTGTTACTCTCTGACCAGTGACAACGCTGGCATAGAAATCATCATGTAATCTATTAACTTGTGTTACCTTTGTGTGTTATTATTAACAGTTGTTTTGTATTTGGAAAATTTAAATAATGTTTATAAATTTGTTTATGTTGATTCTCTTAAGAGGAAAATTTTATTAATACTTAGTAGATTGTGAACACTTGTGATTGAACTTTAGAACAATAATAAATAGAAACCAATATATTTAAATAAGATTTCATCATATTAGGTCAATGAAGAGTGAAATCACTATTTAATAATAAAGTAAAAATTAAATATTTTATTATGGTAATCATTAGAATCTAATACTGAAAATAAACTTGGGTACATGGAATTTGCTTTTAATAATAGTCAAAAGGGAAACACTCCAACACATGTGCTGTATGAATTTATAATACTGAGGATTACTCTTATATTTAAATACAAGATAGAATCTCTGAAATGATAAGAATGAATCCAATTTATCATTTTTGCTTAAATGCATATATATAGACCAGTCTTAAGCATTTAGGTCTTAATCAATCACTTTTAATTCCATTTACTATGACATTTGGAAAATTATTACAATTTACTGCATGTCAGTATTAGATATAATATTAAATATATATAAACTAATTATTTATCTATCTATATTGTGTTTAAATAAAGAAAATATGCCATAACGTTATAAATTTATACAAAGCATGTGTTGGGTATTATGACTATTACAAATAGAATATCATGTGCTAGGTAAACAAATAATTAGTTATGTAAATTTGCTTTTTAAATAAATAAAAAGCACACAATAGTTATTGAATGATTAGCTACTTTAGAGAGTGTTGTATTTTGAAAAATTGCATACAAGTTTGTGCATTCCAGAAAAACTAGAATTTATTCGAGAGATTGTTTTTAGATTGTGTACTGATAACTGAGGAATTTAATTAAAGCATTAACGTAATGTCGATTGACAATTCCAAAAAATATTTGCTGATTGCAAATATTTCTAGATAAGAGACCTTACCATATTGGAGAATGTAATTAATTGTTGCAGTTATCAGAAAGCTATAAAAAGAATATGTAACAAGTTCGTAAGGCCCTTATTCGAGTGCATCTCCAGTTGACTTTCCTGTTCAGTGCATCTCCAGTTGACTTTCCTGTTCAATTCCAGTAGGAGAGATCTAATGTCAGTGCTTTGGTTAATGTCCAGTGCTCAGTGGAAAGGTAGTTTATGGGCATAGCTGAATAGGCCCACAGAGATTAGGAGACTGTAGTCTGAGGAAACCATCTGGATAGCAGCTAAATAAAGAGTTGAGTTTCCAGCAGTTTTCAAGTGGAGTTACTGGTGGACTGTTGCAGAGACGGAAGCTGTAAGGAGCTTATAGTTGGTCGCAGTGCTACATTATGATGTGTTTGTGTACAGCTAAACTGGACCAGGGCCAAGATGTATGTAAACCTAGCCCATTGTGAACTGCTTTGTAGCAGCCAGCCTGAATGTACATTAAGGGAATTGACCATTAGCGAACTGCAGAGATAGTGATGATACAAACTATTTGCAATTCTGATTACTTATAATATTGTGTCTTTTACTGTATATATTCATTTGCTGGCCACCTAGTCATACTTGCAGACACAGCAGAGAGACACCTGGATTCTGCCATCAAATATGATGTGCTGAGTTTCAACCCAAGAAACGTGAGCTCTCTAGAATCCATCACTTAGAATTATCTAAATCACACAGGGCAAGAAAAGCTCATCAAATACAAAGAAGAAATGTTTTAACATTAAAAGTAAATTGACATTTTAAGAACCCTAGAGATAATAAAGCATATTATCATTAAAAAATTGTAATTCTATTATAATTTAACTGATAGTGTGCATATAATAAAAAATTATACCATTTTATGCCTTTTAATACCAAACTACATTCTGTGATCTTCCTCTCATACGTAAATGTTAAAATAATTGTGGTTCTTGATTTAACAATTTAATTATTTTTAATTATTCAGATTTTTCATTTAATGACTTTTTTTAAAAAAAATCAAAAATGTATATTCATATTATTTTTGTAGCAAAGTTGTCAAATATAAAAAATAAAAAAATTATCTCGCCATTTTTTTTATTTACAATTGGTGGTAATCTTAACTTATACGAATTCCTAGATTTTTCAAATTTATAAAAAAGTTTAATATTCAAAAGTGAAATCAATTAAAATCTTTTTTTTTCACTGAAATTATCTATTACAAAATTGACACATTAGAAAATCAACAAAAACATTATATAAATACGTTGGTTAACTTTTTCTATACAACTATAAATGATATGAGCGCTAGGAACGCTGGGTAAAAAAAGCTTAAAATTAAAGTTTTATTATGAAAAGAATGTATGTATATACTTCAACAAAAATCAATAAATTAAAAATTAACTGTGATAAAACACAGTTGCTGAAGCTTTAAACATAAAATTATAACAATAAAGCATTTTGCTTGTGAATAAGTGTTTATATTTTGTATTTATTTTGTATTGAGCTATGATTATGGAGGCTTAAGTCTCCCGAAAGCGCTCAGCTTTATTATTATAATTTTATGTTTAAAGCTTCAGCAACTGTGTTTTATCACTGTTAATTTTTAATTTTTAGTTTTATTATATTATGCGGAGCAGTTTTCAATATCTTAATCCTGATATCATACTCATAGCAAATACTAATAGGTGGGCAGGTTGCAGATAAAAGATATAATGTAAATTTTATGTAAATATATATAAATGATTCCCCCTCTCTAAAAAATGGGTCATGTAACTTATTTGCATACATTTACATAAAATTTAAATTATAACTTTTACCCACAATCCTCTTATCCACTAGCTATTGCTATGAGCAATGATATCAGGATTGAGATATCGAAAGCTACTCAACATAATACAATAAATTGATTATTTTATGCTTTTCTTACTCAGCTTTCCTTGCGCTTATATCAAACAAACATTATGTAAATATTCTTAATAATTTGAAATTATTTTACATAAAATCAATATTTGAAACTTGGGTGCATTTAGTTTATTTGTAGGACATTTTTCACAAACTAATAACAGAGACAAGCTAAACACTGTTTAATAATTATAAATTTAATATGCCATATAAATAGTATAACAATTATTGCTCTTACATACTGTGACTCAATCAAAACAAATTACTTGAATTTGAGTAGAATTGTGAAGCCGAAATTATGTGACCAAAAGCCACATGATTTGACAATAATTTGGCTCAAAAGTGAATTCCAAAATATCTCGCAGAATATTAACTTTTAATTTCTATAAGATTAAAATAATTTCCATCAATAATAAAAATTTGATTGATAGTAGAATATAATTAAATACTAAGATTATAAAATAAGGTCATAGATCAGAATAAGAACAAGAAGTCTTTAGAAAGTTTGAAATGTAATACAAAAAACTTATTAAAAATTATTTGCAATATATAGGGTATATGAGCAAAGACTTTCACATGACCCACCATTCTCCACACTATCTCATAATACTGATGCACCTGAACACATATATGTTGAAAAAGATAAATAATCACCAACATACGTATTTCATGCTAAGCCAGCAATCATCAATTGGTCCAAATTACCATCTCTACACATATATGCTATAAGTGCTCAGATATATATTAAGATAGCCAAACCTCATACTTTAATGGACAGCTTCAATCTACTCCACACTTCAACTGTCCATCCAATTGAAAATCTGATGATGGAATGCTCAACGGCCACCCTGAGGCCGAGATTCTTGTCACACCCATGTTAACCTAAGATCAATCTGACCCCTCATATACAGGACATAATCCATTTAATACACAAACAAGGGATGGGCAGACATCTCTTACGTAATAACTGAAACACACAAGCTTATTACATACCTGTGTCTATATATGTAATAGATAGGGTATATGAGCACAGACTTTCATATGACCCACTACTCTCCACACTATCTCATAACAGATTCTTGTCACACCCATGTTGACCTAAGATCAATCTGACCCCTCATATACAGGACATAATCCATTTAATACACAAACAAGGGATGGGCAGACATCTCTATTACATAATAACTGAAACACACAAGTTTATTATATACCTGTGTCTATATATGTAATATATAGGGTATATGAGCACAGACTTTCACATGACCCATACTCTCCACACTATCTCATAACACTGATACACTTGAAAAGATAAATAATCACCAATATGTGTATTTCATGCTAAACCAGCAATCATCAGTTGGTCTAGATTACCATCTCTACACATATATGTTATAAGTGCTCAGATATATATTAAGATAGCCAAACCTCATACTTTAATGGACAGGCTTCAATTTATTCCACACTCCAACTCTTCAACCATCCATCCAATTGAAAATCTGATGTTGGAATGCTTGAAGGCCACCCTGAGGCCAAGATAAAATTATTTGCGTAAGTTTAAAAGCATATGTTCATACAATAAGTCATTGATTTTTAATTTTTTGTAAGAAAAAAAAACTGCATATTTTGGTGCAATTGGTTGAGCATCCGAATTGGGATCAGAAGGTTGGTGTTTGCGGTTAAGGTGCTCAAACTTCTTATGAACTTCCAAGCAACAAAGCCATTCACATTTTATATATATAAAGAAGGAAATAGGATGGATGAATGGATGGATGGATGGATGGATGGATAGATAGATAGACAGATAGACAGACAGACAGAGACAGACAGACAGACAGACAGACAGATAGATAGATAGATAGATAGATAGATAGATAGATAGATAGATAGATAGATAGATAGATAGATAGATAGATAGATAGATAGATAGATAGATAGATAGATAGATAGATAGATAGATAGATAGATAGATAGATAGATAGATAGATAGATAGATAGATAGATAGATAGATAGATAGATAGATAGATAGATAGATAGATAGATAGATAGATAGATAGATAGATAGATAGATAGATAGATAGACAGACAGACAGACATTTTCCTACTTCCTACTTAGTTGTTTTTTTTAACATTTCTCTTTAAAAAGTGGGCTATCTAATCCACAGCATACATTTGAATAATTTTAAATAAATGCATATTATACATATGTCTGCCCTCCTATTCAAAATTTGATGCTTTGAATATGAAACCATAAGTAGGTTACGAAAACACTAACTTAATTAAAACACGTAAATTCTAAGCTTTTCTTATCACAGCATCAAAGGGCTTGAAAGTCAAATATCTCTTATTGTAAGTTTGAGTGATCAGTGGTCGCACATGCTTACAGTAGATGGGGCTAAAATAGAGAAGAGAGAAATGTTTGCACTTACTAAAGTAAGTTGAAAAAATCAAATGACATAATGTTAGAATTACTATTTTTATTACAACGGAAATGACTGATAGTCTGCTATTATGTTTAGCTATATTTCAAGATTTTTTCTCTCTGCCTGCTAATTCTCTATTCATATTTTATCATTCTTAAAATGAGTGAATTCATCATTTATATAAATGACTTTCGGTCTCTCATTATGGATAAATTATTGTTATTTAATCATCATCATCATCAACAACCATTATCAATCAACTGCAGGATGAAGGTCTCTCCAAGTTTAATCCATCTTCTCCAATCTTTAGCTTCTCTTCTCCACATCAACTCTGCATACTTTCTTATTTCATCCATCCATCTCACATGTGGTCTCTTTCTGGGTCTTCTACAATCTCTTGATACAGTAAAGTTAAAAGGAGATACTGACATATGTTGGTTAAATGTACATTCCACTTGAATAGAACTCTAATGTAGAATGAATGTAAAATTTTACTGGGTAAAGAGATAATTTTGTGAGTTTAATAAGAAGTTATATAGTTTGGGGAATTAGACATTATTATAAAATAGAGTAAGTGAATAACATTGTTCCTTTGGAATTCATAAAATATTCAAATACCCAGAAGTGACACAGCTGGGTGAAACCCAAATGAATGTTAAACTCCAGAGTCTTCCACACTACCAACACACTAAGTATGCAGTCCAAATATTATATACTATAATATCAGTATCGATCTTTGACAAACATAATTTCTTTGGTACTCATGTGTTAGACCTGCTGCCCATGTTTGAAATGGTAGAATGCCTTATTAGAAGTCACAACTGTACATTCTTCAATCACAACCCTCTCACTTCACTGGAGAAAGGTGTGGCATTCTGTTGTCACAAATACAAACAGCAGATCTAATATGTAAGGACCATTTCTACAAAAATGATTTGCCATGTGTATGTTTTTAGGGTGTTTAATGGCACATTTGACATTGTGACAAAGGAATTCATTCATCTCGTCGATGATAACTTTTTAAAATCTTAAATCTTTTCAAGCATTATACATTTTTCTAATAAATTATTCCATGATATAACCAGTTATTTGTGCTTCAGATGAGAGTTCAAGTCAAATCTGGTTGAGTATCCAATTGCTCGTTTTCTTTGCTCTCTATTAAATTCTTAAAAATTTCCCCAATATCAAAGTTCAGAAAAGTCAATACTTTTTGTTCAGCCTTCATATTTCTAGAAAGTCGCAGAAAACACCATAGCTTGAACAATGTTCTTTTAAAAGAAATATCTTTACAACTAAAATTCATTTTCAGACTTTTTATTACAAGTTTGCTGTAGGGCTGTACCATAAAGACTCTTTGCTTAATTAATCTTTTGCAGATGATGAAAGATATATTAATGGATGTAATTAAATGTGATAATTTATAATTTTAAAAAAAAATGAAAATATTATTACGAAATTCTTATAAAAATAGTGATAATCATTTGGTTAATTAGATTTTTTGAAATACCTTCATATTTTCAATGCTCCAAAATGATAATAATAAATAAAATGTGATATGGTTATGGATCTGAGACTTGGAAACTTAATAGAAGAGCAATACAGAGACTTCAGACCACTCAAAGAAGTATGGAGAGATGCATGTTGGGAGTAAAAGAAGAGATCGAAAATGCAATGTATGGGTAAGAGAACAAATAGGTGTTACTGATCTTACTGAAAAAATTAAAAGTCTGAAGTGGAGTTGGGCTGGACATATTGCTAGAAGAGATGATAATAGATGGACAATTGAAATCTTAAATGGGATTCCAAGAGATTGTAAAAGACCCAGAAAGAGACCACATGTGAGATGGGTGGAAAAAATAAGAAAGTGTGCTGGGTGATGTGGAGAAGAGAAGCTAAAAATAGAAGATGGAATGAACTTGGAGAGACCTTCATTCTGCAGTGGATTGATAATGGTTGATGATGATGATGGTTAGATAAAGTTACCAGAGAAGAGAAGAAACAAGAAATTATGTATCAGAGAAATTAGATTAAATTTGAAAAAATCTGGATCCTGCAACGAATTAATAACAGTTAAAAAATAAAGTAATGAAAATATTAAGTATCAAACTTACCATCATCACAACTTTGACATAAATCACTTATTGGAGGTATTCTTAATAATTTTTATTAGACATTCATTAGATTAGAGATTATACACTAAATAAATAATATTTCTGTAGTGTAATTTTCACTATACCACTCTCATACAAGGTGATATTTATATTCACTTTTACCACCTTGTGGAGTGTAATCATAAACATGACCAAAGATGTAAAAAAGATGCACTGTTTCCTGCTGACCAGTACTCATCAATTATCCAGATCACAATCTCTTACACATATCCTTATCATTTATCAGTATATATATTGTGCCCTTGTCTGTAGATCATAGGTAGGGTAGAAAGGTCAATTATGAAAAAAAATTTTAAATTTTAAGTTATATTTAAGTGATATAAAAGTAATAATAGATTTGTAATACAATTTTAAGCTAAAATACCTAACAGATAACAGTATAATAAAGTATTTTAAAAAGTAAACAGTTAAATAAAGTTTTAATATCATTGCTTATGGTTGTGAAAGCTGGCCATACAAAATAACACAGCTATAGACAGTTAAAATTATAGTAATGATTAGAATATAATATTTTCAGAATTAATAGTTTAAATAAATGAAAGATAATATTATAATTAGTCAAAATTAATAGGGTATATTTTTATTAATAAACTTCGGGATGGTGAGAATTATATTTGGTCCTATAAGTTTCAATTTATTTTTCAAAATTTTAGAAAGTACATTAGTTTTGGTAATTTAAACCGAGACATAAATAAAAGATTATTTTTGTAAAGTGAATAGACACGTGATCGTATATTATATGCCTTCACGCACACACACACTTGGTAAATAATAATAAAGTTTGTGAATTTAAAACTAGATATAATTGTCATCTATCATAAAAATTAAAGTTAAAAATATTATAGATTGTCTTAATAATTATTTTAAAGATCAAATAATAATTTTATCAAACTATGATTAAATTTAATAATATTAAGTTAAAGTAATATTCCAGACATTACGTCATAAATATTTATTTAAAAAGTACAATTTATCATCCAAAATAGAATGACTAATATTGTTCGCGCTAAAAACAAATATTGACCAATCAACGGATTTAAATTGGCAAGAAAAAAAATCTAAGATAGACAGAAGCGGGAGATGGAATGTGAAAGTTGAAGAGGAAGGTAACCTTTTTGAATTGCTTGTAACATCGAAGCTGAAAAAAGTAATATAAATTTATAAATTAATAATTATTCTAAAGTTAGTCTTGAACAGATAATATAATTTTGTATCCAGAAAGATGATTTGCTAATTTCTACGTGATCTTACCAGTGGATTTAATCAAATTTGACCATTCAGCCTACAATAAAATGGAGATACCAAGAATAATAATAATTGAAATAATTCTTGAAAGAAAAATGATTGAAAATTGTATAAGTTTTGTGTTATTTGTGCTCAACCAGAAATTAAATCCTATAACTTGGAAAAATACAAAGGAAAAGCTGTGTGAAAATATAAGAAAGCAACTATTTGCTATCGAGAGAATCTTATGACGAACATTTGTTTTATAAGTATTTAAAACTAAGTCATATTTCTCTATGAGAAAAATCATAATAAGCGTTCAAGTATATAGAAAAAGAATGAGGAAGAAAAGTATGTTATATTAAAGGAAAAACATTATTTAAAATATAGTTTCTAAATTAAAAATAGAAGAAAAGCCATAGTCCTGTATAAAGTGCTATATGAACTTACTAAGAGGAACCTAACATTTTTATCTCATCATAGAAAAAAGGAAAAGATATTAAATGGAAAGAATATTATTTTAAACAGATATAATTAATCACTAAAATGAGGAAAATGGATCCATGGAAATAAAGAAAAATTTATTGAATTTTTAAAATAAAGTACAAGATGCATCGAGGGAAAACCAAGCGCGCGGGGGAAAAAGCTAGCAGACTATGTAAAGGAGATCTCACGAATAAGTGGAAAAATATGAAGAAAATTAAGGATCATCGTCTAGGAAGAATTAATAAACAGAATTAAAAGTTTAAATTAGAACATTAAGTGACTGAAGAAAATAAAATATAATTTTTTTATTTAGCTTTGCAATGAACGATTTTCCAAGCGAGTCCAACAAAGCTGTATCGTAAATATAGTTTTAATTATTTTTTTTTATTGTATTTAAAGTATAAAATTTGAATTAGCTTAGGGAAACATATAAACATAAATTTTATAATAATTATATTTAAATATACGAGCTAATGGAATGAGAGAAATATTAGTATAAATAAAAATGTGTGTATGGAAAATTTTAAATACCTACTAGAAGTCCTGGAATGGAGAAGTTTACAAATACGATCCAGAGGATAGAGATCGTTGGTAATTTTAATATTATTGGTAATATGTAATATATTTTTTTTTATAGGTCATCTATTAATGAATGAAGTATGAAAGATGTTAAAAGTTATAAGTACACATTTATCCAACATCAAACATATATTTAAGAGAGTAGTAAAATTTTAAAATGTGCATGCAATAAATAATCTAAAAATGATTAATAATAAGTAGCATATTAATTATGTGATTCTTTTGAGTTTTATATTGAAAATATTCAAATAGTTTAGAACAGTAGAGATAGAAATATACGAGAAGTATAGTAAAGAATTTTCTTAAGAATAGCTGTATAGTTAAATAAAAATGAATTTTATTATTATTAGCAAGGTAGACAGAGAATTTGTCGATGTAATGAAGAGATGAATCTGAAGAAATCAATCAGATAGTGACTTGGGAGTACTGATGTCAAAGGAAACCAAGAGGATGTTTTATTAAACTATAAGGAATGAAATATGTGGATCATAATTATTTGTGTGACTTCAGTGTAGATAACTTCGCCCTATAACTGAGCACATATATTCTGGACAGTGTTTTTACATATCTTTGAAACTTTCTGATGTGATGAAGCTGAAGAAATAGCTTTAGCATCCTTCCAATATTAGAGGCAGATAGACAGATAAAAGTCACTCCTCTATGGCGTCCTTAAATTCACTGTGCCATGATTGTCAAAGTTTTATAAAGGATAATATCTTGTTTATTTTGATCCAACGCATCTATATCTTCGCTATCTTGATTTCATGAAAATACATCGTCAGGGAGATAATTTTATAGAAATGATACATAAGATAGAAAGTAAGTTAGATAGTAGTTATGTAAGAATAGTTATTTACTAGAGTAAAGTAGAATTGTATAAGTCCAAAGTGAAAGTATAAGTATTATAAAAGATGAAGAATCATATGATATAATTTAAAAGCCAATTGCTAAACTGATATAATTTTAAAAGAAAAAAAACCTTAGAATTAAGTTTTAAAACAATAATAAGATTTTAAAATATTGTACGTGAGATTTAGTAAAAGAGATTGCATGTTTATTTGGAAAATGAGTTAAAGAAATGTATAACAAAAATGTGTATTTGTACATAGTGTGTGGATAATGTTAATTGCTATATAAAGTTAAGGATGGGATCAAAATTTTATCAGTAATTATATTATGATTGATAATAAAAGGAACATGAAAATATCATAAGGATTAAATTCTGTAGGATTCCATACTAACAAGAATAAGTATAATTTTGTAATTTTTGTATAATTTTACATAAAAGTAAAGATCTTATAGAAATATAATTTTGAAATTATAAGGACATAATGTCAATAGAAAAGTTTAATGGATAGAAATTTTGTGTATTCAGCTAAGCTCAAAACATGTATCCAATAATAATAATATTGTAAAATACTTTTGTAATTATTAATGGTAAAAGGGTAAAATAAAATTCGATAATAATAATGTTAAGACATCAACGGGTATAAATAAAAGTTTGTGATAAGTAAATAGGGATATCCGCTGTAAATAATGTACAAAGTGTTATTTGTTATAATGTTAATAAAATGTTATAAAATTTTATTAGTAAGCTTTGTGTCTTGGTTGTTGTTTTTCCTACACATGAAATGCATGAAATCACAACGCACGTTTATAATTAAACATGTTTATGATTTTGCACAGGATAATAAATATTAGAAATTTTAATAATTTATTTTGTTTTATTTACATAATAAAATGAAAGAAGTATAAGTAGAACAGGTATTGGTCATGGGTTAATTGCCACAATATTTAAGTAAAATATATGCGAACGTTACCACATAACTTTTGATTATCAGATTAATAAATGTTACCACGAAAATATTTAATACATCTAGAAAGAAAAGAAGATTATATTATTTTATTATTGTCATTGTTCTTATTAATTAGTTATTCGTTACGTAGTGAATTATGACATAAAATTCCCTTATCATAGTTTACTATGGCAATATGAAATCAGTTTTAATTACAATTTATGAACCTGAGATTTAATTATTTATTTACTTATTGATTTATCTATTTGATTTGATATGATTTGATTAATTTAACTCTATTTTATTTAATTAATTTATTTATGTGAGCTAGAATTTGTTTTAAAAATACTAAGATATGATAAAAGTTTTAAAAGTCGTAGGAATGCTATTAGTCAATTATTTAGGATAGTGTTCTTATGCCATTGGGATAGTATCTCAATGATCTCTCGTCTTGTTCCTTTGTCATTGCTCCAGGTCTCATGGGAATAATAAAAGATGTTTATGTTGATTCATTTCACAGACATAACTGTGTTTATAAAGTTCTGAGCTAGTGATTATTTTATTTAAATTATAATAATATATTTGATAGACTGAGTTAGATAACCCGGAATTATTATTAATGTTAATTATTATTGACCGGAAATAAATAAGTAAAGAAAATCCGGAATAGTTAGTATATTCTTAGCATGTTGTTATTATTATGGAGCGGGGGAAGGTTACAATATATAGATAGCCAATTACTACAGTTTTATTGATAAATGTCAAACTTAGCATGCTCACGACTTTATGACACAAACAACTTAACGGAAATATATAAATAATTTTTATTAGCCATTCGTTTTTTTTTTTTTTAAATAAGTTTAACAATTAATATATTCTTTCATGAATATTATGTATGATACGTTCTATCATGGCCAAGATAAAGCTATTTTGAAACTTTATACTCAGACTAAGCTTCCATCTAATAATAAAGAAAAATATCATTCATTATATTTGAAATACTAGTGTATCTCGGTAATTTTAAAATGTAGACTTTTTAGTAATGTTTGGGTTCATTCTCGTATTCCTTTTTTTAATTTTTAATTTATAAAATTTAAATTTTTCATATTCATCTTCATTAACTAGTTCTCATACAGTCAATAACTAATTTCTGCAAGGGTCAAATGTATTTTGTATGTTTTACTTTAGTAGTAAAATAATAGTCTCTAAAGCTAATGGTTTCTAGAGGGAAGAACAATCTGTTCTGTTGATGCTCAAATGTCACATGACCTTTTAAGCAGTAACTATATGATTATTGATTTCAATGTACACAAATATGAGTATTATAATATAAAAAGTAATATCTTATAAACTTAACATTTATAAACATTATAAAAAGAAACAGAAGTCAAACTAAGATAAACCGGTAGTGTTTTGTAAAATGCAGACATGTTTGTGCACTCCAGAAAAAACTAGAATTTATTTGTAAGGCTGTTTTTAGATCGCGCTCTGATAGCTGAGGAACTTAATTAGTGCATTGACGTAATGGCGATCGACAATTCCTAGAAATATTTGCTAATTACAAATGTTTCTAGATAAGAGATGTTACCTTATTGGTCAGTGCATTGATTGATCGTTGCAGTTGTCAGAGAGCGATAAGAAGACTGGGTAACATCTAGCAGTGTAATAAAGAGAGCAGTAGCGAGTAGCGGACAGTATGGAGTGCATCTACAGTAGAGTTACTGTTCAATTCCAGTAGGAGATAGCTGATGGCAGTCGCAGTGCTTACTACGAAGAGTTCGTGTACAGCTACACTGGACTGGGTCTAAAGTAGGCCCATTGTGAACCGTTTTGTAGCAGCCAGCCTGAACATCATGGGAATTGAACTTTAGCGAACTGTAGAAATAGATTGTTGCAGACCATTCGTTTGGAGAGCATCCGCTTGCAGACCATTCATTGGAGAGCAGTCGGTGCAGACCATTCGTTGGAGAGCATTCGTGGCAGAGCATTCAGTGCAGCCCATTCATTTGGAGAGCATCCATTGCAGAGAATACAGAGAATATTCAGAGCATTCGTTGCAGACCATTCATTGGAGAGCATATGCAGTTGAACAGTAGCGAACATTATTGAACTTTAGCGAACTGTAGAAATAGATCGTTGCAGACCATTTGTTTGGAGAGCATCCGCTTGCAGACCATTCATTGGAGAGCAGTCGGTGCAGACCATTCGTTGGAGAGCATTCGTGGCAGAGCATTCAGTGCAGCCCATTCATTTGGAGAGCATCCATTGCAGAGAATACAGAGAATATTCAGAGCATTCGTTGCAGACCATTCATTGGAGAGCATATGCAGTTGAACAGTAGCGAACATTATTGGATAGCTGCACCATCAGACTGGCGGATATAACATACAAAACCAAGGTGGCCAGGCATAATAGAAGGCAGGAACAAAATTAACCTAATGGCTTTATTGCTCAGGAGTTCATAAAAGGCTGATTGTGAGTGCCAGAATCGATCCTGGAATCATCCCAAATCAGATACTCTACCAAGTATGCCAAACAGCACAGGTTAGGAACAAAGTGAAATTTGCCTTGCCATATTCTTATCTAGATTTCTAAAATCATAACTTGTGTTTGTAAATACTCTAGGCAAAGTAAAAGAACAAAGATGCTACTAACAAATGAAATTGTAAAGAAAAAGACAATAGAGTTCTATTTTGAATGTTTATACAACAAAGTACTGAGAATACCTAAGAATTTAACTTTGGGTCTAGACAATTGAACAGTCAAAAATAACCTATTTAGAATAAGAAGATAATGAATACATTGCTAATATAAAGGTATCTTATATAATCATGGATAAAATCCAGAATTTTATTTAAAAAAATATTTCTGAGATTTAGTAGATAATAAGATAAACAAATTCCTTTGACATGCATATTTGAAGAGTTGTGGCAGGCTGAAGTCCAGACACTCTCATATGATACTGTTAGCGAACATTGAATTGTGAGCATTGGGATAAAGTGCATAACACTAAAGCAGGCTGGCCACTGATAAACAGCATCTTTTCTGTGCTTTATAGCATAGAAATAACACCATTGGCACTGGATACTGCATTTAAATGGCCTTTTTCTGTGCTTTTGCATAGATATATAGGCCTAGAAGGTGGTAGCCATATAAACAGCATAATTATGTGCTTTTGCATAGTGCCATAAAGTGGCTGACATGATCTAATAGAACAGTACTGATAATAATTACTAATGAAGAATCAAAGATTGAGGATGAGCAAAAAATAGTGTTCGAAGACTGGATAGAATAAATTAAACTTTTTAATTTAAAATAATTTAATTGTTAGTTTCTAAAAAGATTGTGTGATGTTAAACATTAGGAGTTATAAATTAAGCTTCCATCTAGGATCTTTTAGATCTAAAATCAGTCCATCTATCACTATTCTAAATTGCAAATAATATTTAAAGCGCAGTCGATATTGAAATAATTGAGAGAGTGCAAATTTCTCAAGCACTTATGACTACAACCAGCCAATCAAATCTTAAGAACTGGGACAGAGAATTTAATAAGAAAAAAGCGGTACCACTCTCTTCTTTACTTGTCTTTATATATATCCAAGCCAGTCCAAAGTATTTATATTTGAAAGTGTGAATCTTAAATATCTTCACACTTAACTCACTGAGTTCAAATTATAAACATACTGCGTGAAATCTTTCGATTTACTATGCAGTAGTTTTTGATGTTATAAATTTGCAGCAATATATGTAAATAATATTTAAAGCGCAGTCGATATTGAAATAATTGAGAGAGTGCAAATTTCTCAAGCGCTTATGACTACAACCAGCCAATCAAATCTTAAGCACTGGAACAGACTTTGGACTGGCTTGGATATATATAAAGACAAGTAAAGAAGAGAGTGGAACTGCTCTTTTCTTATTAAATTCTCTGTCCCAGTGCTTAGGATTTGATTGGCTGGTTGTAGTCATAAGTGCTTGAGAAATTTGCACTCTCTCAATTATTTCAATATCAACTGCGCTTTAAATATTATTTACATATATTGCTGCAAATTTATAACATCGAAAACTACTGTGTAGTAAATCGAAAGATTTCACACTGTATGTTTATAATTTGAACTCAGTGAGTTAAGTGTGAAGATATTTAAGATTCACGCTTTCAAATATAAGTACTTTGGACTGGCTTGAATATATATAAAGACAAGTAAAGAAGAGAGTGGAACTGCTCTTTTTTTATTAAATTCTCTGTCCCAGTGCTTAAGATTTGATTGTCTAGTTGTAGTCATAAGCGCTTGAGAAATTTGCACTCTCTCAATTATTCTAAATTGCATGGACTAAGATGCAGCATTAAGAATGAAGAATAGCAAAATATTATATTTCTAGAAGATTCTTTAAGCAAATAAAACATAGCAATACTTATATAAATTAAATGATCTCATGATGGAATGATTAACATCTCTATATATCTTGCTCAGAACTTGGAATTTAAATACAATTTGAAATTGAAAATGTTATATATAAAGCTCGCAAAATAAGCTCTTAACAAGCTTTGTAGAATACCCCCAATCCCAGACTAATTTCTGCTACTGGTGTCATCAGTAAGGTGCTAGGATATTCAAGCATTAGATTAAAAATACCAGGACAAGCCCAGCACTTTATCTAATGTATAACTATTAAGTAGAAAATCTAAATTTTTCAGACATCCATATGTCTTCCAATCCAGCTATCTGACTTAAATAGCCATATGGGATTGAACTAAATTCAGATACACCATATATTAATAGCTTTAGCAATATAAAATCACCAAAGTCTTAATAGTAAAAAATAAAATTACAAAAAAAATCAAGTCAGATGTCACATGACCTAATTTAATAAGCTTGTATTTACAAATGTTATATATAATTAAATCAATTATTTTATATAGCGCAATGTTTATAAACTGTAATATTTAAACAGCATTAAGCTGTTGCACATGTACTTTGCAGATTTTAACTATAAATGACTGAATACTAACACTTCAAACACATTATATAGTACCTCAGTAATGTCACCAGTAGCAGAAACCAGTCTAGGGTTGGGGATATTCTACAAAGCTTGTTAAGAGCTTATTTTGTGAGCTCTGTATATAACATTTGTAAATACAAGCTTATTAAATTATGTCATGTGACATCTGACTTGATTTTTTTTTTAAGTTAAAAATGTTTAAGTTAGTTTAGATTTTGAAACAAATTGGAATTTTTTTTCAGATAATCAGCTTATAGCCATCTTGGCTAGACTTGAAATTCTTAGTTAAACCATAAGTACCTTTACAATTAATATCTTTTTACAGATTGTTTGGGGAAATGCTTGAAACATTTGCCCTGCAGTGGAAATTTAAGATTATTATTATATATATATATTGCAAATTACATGGAATTTATATATATAAATGATTGCAAAATCAGGCAGTCATTCAAAACAAATGCTTTAAAATTTATAACACATTTTAATTAGTTCTTTAAAATAATTATTTTTCTTCAACATAAAATTTAAATAATTATTTTAAACAAAAGAATGTACTAATTAAAAATACCTAATTATGCAAATTAGCCCATTCGTAATCAAATAAATATTTAAAGAGAAAAAAAATTAACAAGTCGAATATAATTTTTAAATATTAATAATTATAATTTTAAAAATAAGTAAATAATTTAAAATTTTAAAATTATAAAAATTATCATAAATATTTACTAATTTTGTATTCATCTTCCTATGCGTGAATAGAAAATATGTAAAATTTATTGATTACATTCAAATGTCACAATCTATGAAGGTGCTGATTAAAATTGAAATAAAATTAGCATACTATTGTATAAATGAGAAATGGGGCTTTATTTTTTTGCAATATTTTATTAATTTTTATTCAAATAATTATTTGCTTTAGGAAAAAAAAAACAATTGGTTATTTTTCTTAAACGTAAAAATTAAAATCACAAGAATTAAAAACTATTTTCAATATTAACTTTGTCTCTTAAGTTAAAAATAACTTTCACATATTTTTTAAAATATGGCTATATAAAAATATATGTACGCATATACATACTTACACGTGTATTTGCGTGAAAAGGACACAAATTTATATCACAACTATTTCACGGTCTAGATTTTCTGAACTTATATACTTATAGTGATATTGAAATACAGGTCGTAGTAGTTTTAAACTATATACATATATCATTTAATAACACAATAAATAAATACTGCTTGCAAGAAAAATACTTATATTAATAACACACATACTGCAGTATAGAAACATTTTATTTGGAACAATTTAGCACAAATAATATATATAATTACAAAAAAATCAAGTCAGATATCATATGACTTAATTTAACAAGCTTGTATTACAAATGTTATATATATATATATAGCTCGCAAATAAGCTCTCAACAAGCTTTGCAGAATATCCCCAACGCCAGATCAGTTTCTGATTTCCTCACTGAGGAAGCCAGTAGCAGAAAACAGTCTGAGATTGGGGATATTCTGCAAAGTTGTTAAGAGCTTATTTGCAAGCTCTATATATAAAATATGTATAATGTTAATAAATTAGTTTGAGATTGTCTCGTCTTAAGTCTTACAATTTTATAATAGAGTGATGTGATTTACTAAAAAGGTTTTAACTGTGTTTGCTGTATTGATCACATGTTAAGAATAATAATGCAACTGATGAGGCAGCAGTTTACTTTTTGACAAACTATACTGTACCTCTCTTGTTACTTTTTCATGTTGCTCCAATTTGAAAAAAATAGGAGTGGTCATGTATCATATTAACTTGAGAATTAACACAACTGGCATGTAAAGCATATTTATTATCATATACATATATAAGATAACCAGATTTTAAATAAATCATTTCAGGAAAAAGCTTTTCCAGTAGTTTCTTATAGTGAATAGTGAAGAAGAAAGAGGCATTACTCACCAGGCTTACCAATTTCTTGGTGGTAAAGGTTTTTTTGTTTTTCCATTGTTTTATTATTGTGCTAATAATATTTATGTAACATTGAGTGATTAGCTGAGCTCACTTCCTGAAAAATCCAAAGATTGATTAAAATCTGAATAAAAAGGGTTTCTCATCCTGAATTCAAACTTCATGCATGGCAAGCAAAAGCACTGGCATTATGCCATGAATCTCCTTATATCATCATAATCATCACTTTCAATTATTATCAATCCATTGCAGGATGAAGTTCTCTCCAAGTTCAATCCATCTCCAATTTTTAGCCTCTCTTCTCCACATCACTCCAACATAATTCTTTATTTCATCCATCCATCTCACATATGGTCTCTTTCTAGGTATTTTACAATCTCTTGGAATTCAGTTTAAGATTTCAATTGTCCATTTATTAACATCTCTTCTAGCAATATGTCCATTCCAACTCCACTTCAATCTCTTTAATTATTTCAATGATGTCAGTAACCCCTGTTTGTTCTCTCACTCATGCATTTCATTTTTGATCTCTTCTTGCTACTCCATACTTCACTGAGTGGTCTGAAGTCTCTATATAGTTCTTTATATATGTAATTCAAATTCTTTGATACACTTTATGAGAAACCAATCAGTCATGAGCACATGAGTAACTTGTTTTCATTAAAATTTCTATTTTTTTAAGCAGATCTGCGCTTAATTTAAAGCAAAGATACTTTCTTCTTATCCTTCGCACAAAAATATTTGAAATACTTATGCTTCAAACTAAGTCACACACATCATTCATCTATTGAATTTTTTATTTATTTAAAATTTTTAATAATATAATTGACATAACAACTGCACCAGAAAGTTTCAAACTTATATCAAATAAGCGATAAATCTTTATGATGTTTTTGTAAAAAATTTCTAGCATTTGAAAAAATAAATAAATTTTTAATAGGTGTGGTATTTCATTCTAACAAGTCAACAATTTTGTTTTAAAATTTTTAATTTCTGAAAGAGCTGCACAAAGCTCATTGTTATTATTTCAATATTAAATGAAAAATCTAAGATGAGTTCCATTTTTTACAAATAACATTGAGCGTATTAATAAGAAGTGAAGCTATACAGAGCTATACAAGCCAATGGAAACATGTAACAGGACATCTATTCTCATTTTATTTACTTATTAATTGTAAGATTTTTAATAATTCATTGAATTGCATAGTTTGATAACATTGCAAGACTCAATCATTTCTTCGCAAAATATTCCATATTTTACTAGCAGGATTTTTTTGTCTACGAAATCAACTTACAAACTCTGACTTTTATGTAACCTAATCATAAAATTTCCAATTATGCATTTATTTTTCAATGATTGTATTAAAAATTTTCTATACCTATTAGAATAAGCATAACTAAAAAATGTTACATTTTATATTTTATAAAACACATTACAATCTTCACAGAGGCAAAACTCTCCAAACAGTAGCACCATTCAGTGCAAACCAGAGTAATCAATGGATGCAAGAAGGCTTATACATAAAATCCCTACCCAGTGCCTACTCATCCAATGGTTGATGACATTACAATCTTGATATACATTCACTCTGTTAACAAAATATACACCAAATTTATTTTCTCTTTCATTTTTCACACAAAAAATTGTTTTTTATTTGCAAATCCACAGGTCTATATCCCTCACCCTTCAGATATTTTCAAAGTTAGCATTAAAATCCCACAAGGCAACTTTAATTATTTTGTTATTCAAAATTATTCTCTAAAAGATCTTTGTCAAAAGAAGAATTTACTGTAGTATTAATTCAAAGTAATTGAATTTGCTACTGTCATTAAATTGAATAATCAGTCAGATTACTCTATCTTAAATACTATCCATAATGAAGTCCATTTTACTTTTACTTTCATTAATTGTACATTGCTAAGAATACATCAAAATTTTGGATCCATTGTCTTCTTTTTTTTCTTCTAACTTTATGAAATCTGCCAATGTTTCAACAATATGAGTGGTCAAATAAAAATCATTATTAAATGGTAAAGTAACTTCATAATGGTATACCATTACCAATCAGCCTTCAACTTTAAAATCTCATATCTTCTGTGATTGAAAATCATAATTTAGTTTTATCTCCTGTAGTCAAAAAACCCAACTGATGTTTCATTTTATATTATAAAGTTTCTAAAAACTATTATAGTTTTCTTTTAAGTTTTCTCTAACTCGTAAGTAAATCCAGTAAATTGATCATGCTAACATTTACATGTTGTTAAACAGTTCATTCATGTTTGTTTACACAAGGACATATTGTGTGAACAAATTTCTATTTATCCTGTTCATTTTATTTAAACCTCAAAAGAAAAAAAATCTTACAATTAAAAGCAAATTTATTTTACAAATATATATATTATTTAATATATTTCTACTTTTCAGATATATCAATTTTTGTTATCAAAAGTATTGATTTTTTATATATATACTTTTTATCATTTAATTATCAATGTTGTGACATTTTTATATAGAGATATTTCCCATTATTGACCTTTATGCAAACAAAAAAAACCTGCTATAATCCAGCTTATCTAGTGCTCTTTTCGTTTACCACATTACCTGACCTATTGATCTAAGAATTTTAAATATTTTAAAATTTTGAACAGGAGTCTAAAATATTTACTTAACTAGATTTTAAATTCCTGTAAAGAATTATATTATTTTGTAACTTGTCTCTGTATCAAATGTAAATTAAATATTAAATAATTTTTATTAACTTATATTAATTTTCATGAGATGACAAAATATTCATCTTTTTGCTCTATAAAAGGCATGGATGTTTTCTGAGCAATGAACCTCATGAAATATTTTTATCAAAGATCAGGTCATACAATAAAAAAAAATTACAAATATACAACAAAATTATTTTCAGAGAAAATTCATTTAAGTTGTCTATAACAAATTATTATATTAATATAATCATGCATTATATGTGAGAAATAAAACATTATAAAGGAATGCATGTATTTTCCAGATAGCAAATTGCCTTTATCTGCTTTATAATATACTATGGAAATATTGGATAAGTTGAAAAAGTGGTTTCAACAGATTCCTATGAAATTTTTTTTGACCAATTGGCATTTCCTCTGACATCAGTCCTAAATAGATCATGAGAGTCTTTTAGGTTTAATTATTTAGAATTCATTTTTTATTCAATATCGTATATAAGTTGATTTTAAAATGGAGGTAGAGCAGTCCACTTTTGACTTGAAAAAATATATAAAATTTAACTAGTCCCGATTCAAATCAGAATAGCAGATTATAATTTATAATTTTAATTTATCAAGAAAAAGATGGAAAGATTTAATATTTATTTAATAATTAATATTTATTCTTAAGTGATTTCATATTTATTGTTAGAAAAAATTAAAATAATAACCATTCGTTACAAGTCGAACAGGAAGTTTTTTGGGCTATTAATATAAGAATCAATAGTATGACTGAACAATGGTCATTAGGTACATAAATATAATGTCTAGTTATTATATAAATTGAAGATTTTTTAAAAAATGTTTTCATTTTGATTTATTTGTTTAATAATGCTCGTATTTGTAAATCTTCACTATGCACATCTTAAAGATTCAAATCATTCTTCTTCGTAGATTTTTTTAAAAAACAAAATTATCCTTAAAATAATTAGTCTCAATTATTTTAAGTTTAAAAATATGGTACTTTAATATTATTCTTGCTATGATGTATTACTTTAAGTTTGCGATATGTTTAAAATAATGCCTCCAAGGAATGTGCAGGCAAACTTAATCGATAAAAATTGTACACAGATCCTATAGAGACGTCACCAGGAGTAATATGTCATAGCACGTAAAATATGAAAGTTTAAATTTAAAAAAATAATGGAGACGTATTCATTATGGAAAAAGATATTACGATATTAAATAAAACAGACACTTGTGAATTGTGCCTTTTACTAGGTGTCATCAAAGACATCCTCCCCCCTTCAAGCATAGAAAATTTCAAATCTAAAAAAAAAAACATGTCATTTCCAGTGCTGGAGAGATATAGTCATTATGGAAAAAGAGAGAAATATGAAAAAGAACCCTGAAACATTTTTTTTAATGGCGAGTTGTAATAAAGTTTTAGGTTGCAAATATTTTTTAACCTAAAAAAAAGCAAACTGTAAGCATAACCTTATATTTTAATTTTTTTTAAAAAACCCACAAATATAACAACTTTTACCGCTATATATATATATATTTAATTAAATAAAAATACTTTCAAATAATGCAATACATTTGCTGCAAATTTAACGTTATATTTTAAATATTTTTTTAAAAAAATTACAAAGTTTTAGTAAAACAAAACAAAACACAAATATATCAAGTAAATGTATTTTTAAATATAAAACTGTATTATTTACAAATGATGCAAGAGATATATTATATTGTGAGGGGGAAAAGTCACTACGGTGGAGTGAACTATTTAATATCTTCTAAAATGGAAAGAATTTGGCATGGATTAGTCATGTCAGGATTCTTGGTTGCCATGACGTCATAAATGGAAACCTTGAATAAATATTACCAGACAAAAACTTCACCAGAATAATATGTCTTAGCAGGAATAATACCAAGGCACCAAAAATATATCAGCTGGTAGAAAAACCAAAAATTACCTTTGTATTTCTTTTGTAAAAGATATTTGAGACAAAAAAAATAAAAATATGAAGCATCTTTATGAAAATTTACAGCTTTTGATGACATAACTCAACAGTTAAATTATCAGTCACTTTAGAAACAAAGTTAATAAACAGATGACAATGTTTTAACAAATGCATGTTTTGTTAATTCAGAGCTCATCAGGTTTTTTAATCATCTAAATTATTATCTCTATTTTAGACTTCCAAGTCTTTACTTAATGAAATTTGGCTTATTTACATATTATTAAATAAAATTATATTCTGCTCAATTTTTAAATTTGCGATTTTTTTCATCAAAAACCAAATTCACTTCTATTCCTTACAACTGGAAATTCTGTTTTTAATATTTATTTCTACAACTATATTGGTAATATATTAATTAATATTTTACAAGTCATAGATGCAAAATATTATTTTTAAAAGATTCATTCTTGTCAGAATAATAGAATACCTTGATATTTTATTTACAATGTCAATTTTTAACACTATTTTAAATAATAGCTAAATTAACTAACATAAAAATGTGATTTGATCTACAAACACAGAACTGGTTGTCTTTCCGGATTATCATCTATTTTAACTTTTAAAACTTTTATAACTTCACTTAACTGCAATTTTAAAAATATATTTTCTGATTTGGGTTTTAATGTTCCATTCATAAGGTATTGCAAGAAAAATATCTATAATTCTTGAATTACTTAACTCATTACACTTTGTTTTTCTCACATTCTTAAGAAGGTTCATTGCAAAGTGTAACAAACAGAAATAATAAAGTATTGAAAAACAAACAAAAATTAAAAGAATAGTTTTTCCATAAGTAGTCTAAGTTGCTTTTTTTAACATTCTAAGGCAGTATGTAACTTACGTATACTGAATGTTTCATATATGTAAATAGAAGGTTTGAACTCAGGATTTTTCAATCTATTCATCCGCCACTCCATCTCAAGCAACTGATACACATGACCCCACACATGCAAAAAAGATATATAATCACTAATATACATATTGGTCAGATCATAATCTCTCACATCTATATATACAATCAGTGTTCAGTTTATATTAAGATAGCAATTCCTCAAACTTTAATGACAGGCTTCAATCTTCTCATCCTTCCAACTAAAAAATTTTGTTCCCCTTCTGCAAACATTACATTGATTTTTAAAACAGTATATATTTCAGTTAATTTTTTTTTAACTCTCTGTATCAACTGTATAACCCAAAATGCATTGCAATTACTACTTGTTATACATAGAGTTGGTACTCACATATTAGACCTGCAATGTATTAGTCCTGCTATGCCTTTTCACATTCATATCAATCCACTGATAACTTTCTAATCTTGTGATATGATCAAATAATGTGTACACTGGAACTTGTACAAACTTAAAATAACAAATTCATCAAAAACAACCACATGTAGATGATATTTTTGCAAGATTTACAAAGATATCAGAAGTCTGAATACTTATGTGAAAAGGCATAGCAGGTCTAAGTAATGATACTAATTGCACTAGACTAAATCTGAAAAAGTACAATTTTAACAATACTAAAAATATAAATTTTACACAACAAGTATTAAATATGACATCATTATGCAATTCCCAAATGTTACTTTAAATACAGATATTTAAGTCTGTCATGAAATTACAAAGAATCACTAAAGCAAAATTGGCAAAAAACAAAAAAAGAATACTAAAGTGTTACTACATCTATATTTAAAATATTAGCATGTCTAAATATTATATCTAAAATATTATGTCTATATCTGGCATAAAATTGCAAAATGCTTAATTAAAATAAAAACATAAGATGAAACAATCGTTTGTCTGTTTTACTTTAAGTGAATAAAATTTTGTTCCAAAATGGAAGCTTAAAGTAAATTTCCTTTTTTTTAAATGGAGATTTATTTAACACATGATTCACACAAAAATGGTCATAACCAGCAGCTCGTAATTTGTCAAATCCTCTTCCACATTTTATTTGATAGCTTTCATCAAAGTTGCCACTGTTCTATCATGAATTCTCATGATAAAACACTTGTTGGTCTCCCTGCACAAGGCATCAAACATCCACTGATCCAGAAGAATTTGTCTGGCTTGATTTTTTTTTTTTTGATCAAAAGGGTCTCATCAATTTGAATGTTTTTGTTAAGGCCTTCAATTTTATGTTTTTCTCACCCTATCATCCCAGTGGCACAAACTTTCTGCATATAGTTATTCCAATCTATTACAATTTTGTTTGCTAAACCAAGCTCGGTTTTTCTATGGATGTTAATTTGTGAACCCAGATGTAAATAAATTGGATCACTATCAAAAATGGAATTCTGGAACTCACCAACCATATTCCCTTATGAAGGCCTATTTTATTATTACATCCTTGAATGTTACAATGGCATTGCTTGTCCAAAATGTAGATGTACTCAACTGCATTGATCACAGTAGTGGGAAAACTCCAAATGTTCTTCATTTTGTACTATTTTTTTAAAAATGTAGTATTAATCAGAAAATGGAAAAGTTAGCACTGAAGTAAAAAACACTTTGAGAATTGGCCTGAATGAAATCTGGACAATAAATGAAAGTATAAATTTATCATGTAATGCATTATTGGATGAGATCATCGGGTTTATTTGATGGGATCACAAGGTTAGACATTTATCACGAATGTGAAAAGGCATAGCGTGTCTCCTATAACTGCAGGTCTAATATGTAAGTACCATAAAGGGTAAACACTAACGAAGTTAAATGTGAATTGAAGGCCATCAGTATTTGTCATATCTATCTCTAAACCAAGATATTAACTGAGGAATCCAATGCCATGCATATTATTTATATCTGAAGCCTAATCTATATTCATAGATGCACAAACAATCAATTCTACTGTTGATAGTGAAAAATCCAGTAACAAACATACACAGTATATATACTATGCATAAGCATTTAAAACAATCCCAATATTAAGAAAATGCAAACAAAAAAATCTGTTTACTTATCTACATAAAAAGAATGTTTTTATTTGTGACCTTAGCTGACCCATTCTAACAAATGCTAATAAAATGGTATTGCAAAAATTCTAAGAAACTTGAGTCCATTAAAGAAAACAAACCAGTAGTCCACTTAAGTCTCAAAAAAAAAAAGCACATTAGATATAATAAAAACTTCATTTAAAATTTTATCATATAATTTTTTTTATAGAAGAGTATTGTTTAATTTATATTTAGAAAAACATAACTGAATAATTACAAGATGTATTTATTGCACAAAATTATTTTATGCAATAAAGCTATGCAATACACTATATTTTGTTCCAATCTGTCCTTGCATATAAAATGTATTTAGTAAATCATAGCTCACATTTTGTTGATATATATATATATAATAAAAATGACTTGAATCAAGCCCCCTATAACTATCCGCTCTATCATATACCACTAATACACATGACCACATACATGTGAAAAAAGATAAATGATCTTCATTATACATATTTTATGCTAAACCAGCACTCATCAGTTGGTACAGATAACTATCTCCCACACATATGTGTGGGAGATGGTGATCAGGACCAACGGATAAATACTGGTTCAGCATGAAATACATATATTGGAGATCATTTTCACATGTGTGTGGTCATATGTATCGGTTGTATAAGATAGAGTGGATAGTTATAGGGAGCTGTTCAAATCCCTTCTAATTACAATAAAATTTAGTATAGATAATATACATGTATTTAAGTATTATATATATATATATATATATATATATATTCTAACCCAATAAATTTATTTTTATTAGCTTATTTACTAATTTATTTATTTCTTTTATTTCTAACCCAATATTTATATTAGTTTATTTGCACTTGTTTATTTATTTGCACCCATGACACTAATTTTTCTGGTTGTTGTTAAGGCAACCAAAATCAAGCAACATATCCATTAATTTTCCAATATGATCTAAAATACTTTTCATATAATACAATTGTACATTCAATTCTCTTAAGCCATGCCACGATTGTAATAACAACAATAATTGATCACTTATTAATTTAAAGAATAATTATAATAATATTAATCTCAGGGTTCTTTGTTTCATGTAAGGAAATGCTCGGCAGTATTGTGTTGTCACATATGACTGGCATTCTGGTCGGCTATAGGAAACATTTATTTTACTTAAATTCAATGTGTCTTCATCTCTCATATCAACTGCTATATTATTTAAAGAGAAGATAATTCTGTTCAATAATAACGTATAATTTTGAATAACACAGCCCTTTTTTTTTAAATATACAGGTGCATAATTTAATCTTATTTATCATTATTATTATTTCCAGACAATTCTTGGTGAATAAAACATATTTTAATGTATGTAACTACATTACTTGTAAAGGCAGACAATATTGAGAAAGAGCGCGAAAATGTTTCTAGTTGATTTTCCTTGGTTTCAAAATATTTCTTTCAATTATTATTTTTTTTTCTTTCTATACCAAGAAAATATCAATAAATGACATAAAGTTAATAAATAATTAATCTTTTCTTGGAAATCGCTTCTTTTCCTTAATTTAGATATAATATAATTTTTCGTGACTCTTTTAGTTACATCTGTCATTTTTTAGCGCGAGACAATAAACTTTTAAGTATAAAAGGTCTTTAAATAGGTAGATGGCAAAGAAAATCAGGATATCTTATCAAAAAAATTTAGCCACACATTATATTATTAAAATTTTACTTTGATTACATTTATTTCTGCAAAATAAAATGAAAAAATTGAGTTACCAAATTTCAGCACTGTTCCTTCCTTGAAAACTAAAAGCAGACTATTTTTTTTTTACTTTAGCGACCTCTTCCAGAAAAATAATCATTTGATTATAACATAAACAAAAGAAAGGAAAAACCTATTACAATCATATAGTTTTAGTATTATTTACCTGGATTACAAAGTAATTTGACAATATAAAAAATAATAATAATAAATACATTAAATTAACAATCAGTGATGTATAATTCTTTAAACATTATTTTTTTTTTTTTTTTTTTTTTTTTTTTTTTTTTTTTTTTACAAAAAGAAATTACCAGAAGTTATTGTGCTTTATGATAAGACACTCATCCACTCTCCCCTCTACCCATCCAAAATCAATTACTGTTTAGCTTTTATACCATAATAATTTGCTCTAATTATTAATATCTCAATTAAATTATTCATGTTCTCTCTTTAAAAATGACATTGAGTTATTAAATCTATTAGTTATTCACCCAAAACATGCCAAAGTGAGTGAATAGCATACTTTATTAATCAATTATTACTATTGTTATTTTATCTTTTTATTTCTTTAAAGAATAGCATTGTTTTCCTGCAGAAATAATGCCAAGTAAACCAAGTGTCAATAACACTAGGTTACAATTCTCCCACCGTTATAATAAATAAAAAATAAAATAATATATGCATTTTTAACACTTCTTATGGTATTACTAAGTTTATATCCTACTTCTTTCTTATGTCAATAAATACAGTTTAAAGGATTTAATTTTGCTTGGGATATGGTAGTAAGCTTCGGGCATTATAGGTACCTCTTGTTCCATCAGGGGTTGAGACCAAAAAGGCATTCTCACCCACTTGTTTCACAATTTCATAGGGGCCTTCATAAAGATACATGAATTTTCTAAACATATGTTTCCGGAGATTACTCACATGGGGAGTTCTAATTAAAACAAAATCATGGACTTTAAAAGGATGTGGACTGGTTTTGGAATAACGAGTGCGTTTATCACCCATCTTTTTAAGGTTAATTCTGGCCAGTGCTTGGTCATGTTCTACATTATGCTGTTCCCCATATGTTTAAAAATAGGGCCCCGAAGTGAGGAACATTCCTGCGAGGTCCTTTTTTAATTTAATGCCCCGCTACTTTTACTACCTTTTATATTTTTCTTTGGTATTGTTGGGATACCACTAGTAGAAGGCTGATTCTCATTCAGAATTCTACTCTTAACTGTTGGCCTACTGAGGTGGCTATTCTGTCTACCATAGGGATTCGTCCTATAATATCCTTTTTCTCTAACTAACTTCCTCCTTCCTATATGTGACCTATCTGCGAAATTGATATTACTCACCATCGGATGGGTGTCTCTATTTACCCTAATTCTATTATCAATATTCCTATCGCTGGTCTCTAACGAATCTAAAATTTCTACTACCTCTTCTATGGTATGTCTGTCAGCAGCAATCAAGATCTGCTCTATATGCCTCGGCAGATTATGGCGAATTATTCGCACAATTTGTGTCTCAGATAAAGGATAAGCTGTCAAGGTTTTCAATTTGACGGCCTGACTCCTGAAAAACTGAGTATAACTACCCTTATTTACATGATATCTTTCCTGAGATATCTGATATCTCAGGTTATCTTGGCGGTCTTCCCCCCAAAAACTGGCTAACATAAGATATTTGAAGTCTCCATATGTTTCTGGTTTAATAAATAATGATTGCCACCAGTCTTTAGATGCTGCACACAAATGGTTAGCGGCAATAGCAATCTTTTCTATCTCAGATAAATGACATAAGGTGAATAACTCCTCCAGATTCTGGAGATACTCATGTGGATTCTCCAGATATTCACCTCTAAAAAATTTTATTTTTAAGAATTTTAAGGCCATGGAGCTATTACTTTCTGGCTCTAGCATGACTTTACTTCTAGCCTCATTTAATGGATCGTATATTGATTCTACTGGATTAATTACCGTATGTAACTCAGATATTACTTGGTTATTATGACCATTATTTGTTTCCTTTACTTGAGTTTCCGATAAACCTTTACTTTGAACAACTTTTTTACTTTTTGTAAAATTATCCCTATTATAGTCTATAGCTTGCATTCGACTCTCTAATTCTAACTTATAGTTCTGCCATTCACAGTCTATTCTCTTTGAACTATCTTTTAGGCCTACATTTAAGTGTTTAATCTGTTGTTCCAATTGGTTAATAGTTTCATCTTTATCTATCCCGAATTTATCTTCTAACCTTTGATAGACTTTACTCTCACACTGAGTCATTAATTCCCCTATTTCATCTTGGAGATTATTATGTAATAGCTGTGCATTACTCTTTATTATATCATTAAAATTTTCTACTCTTCCCATAACTTGACTTAGCTCACTTTCTAGATTTTGATTAATCTCACATTGGGTTAACTCTTGAGTTTCTAGTTTAGCTATTAATCTGGTAATCTGGCTCTGACATCCTTTCACTACATTGTCAGGTGCTAGAGTTATATTTTTAACTTCCTCTTTCAAATTACTAACTTCACTTCTAGCACTGTCTAATTCTCCCTTAATAGATTCAACTCTATCCTGAACTTCTCTTTGAAATACTACTGTTTCCTTTTGATAATTTCTTATTTCCTGTACTTCATTGTTTAATACAATATATTGACTTTTAAAGTCCTGCTGGATAGCCTCAATCATATTTTCTGCCCTTTCAGAATTTGTTTCGATCTCTTTCCTTATTCTTATTTCCAGCTTTTCAGAGGCCAATTTTGATTCTTCTACATGATTTCTCAAATCTTCCCTTAAGTCCTTTATTTCCTGTACTTGATTTTGAGATGTCTCTTTGATCTCCTGCATTTGATTCTCTAATTTAATATTTAAATTTTGTATCTGACTTTTTAATTCACTTTTTAATTCACTATTTGAGTTTTGTATCTGACTTTTTAATTCACTATTTGATTGTTCTAATTTACTATTTGAGTTTTGGATCTGACTTTTTAATTCACTATTTGATTGTTCTAATTTACTATTTGAGTTTTGGATCTGACTTTTTAATTCACTTTTTAATTCACTATTTGAGTTTTGTATCTGACTTTTTAATTCACTATTTGATTCACTATTTGAGTTTTGTATCTGACTTTTCAATTCACTATTTGATTTTTCTAATTTTTTCAAGAATTCCTCCAATGTATTTCTCATTAATTGATCTGGCTCATTTTCATGTTTTCCCTTTATTATTGTGGCTTCTTCTGGGTTAGCTATATCCAAATCTTCCCCTTCCTCTTTTAATTGTACACTAAAATATGGAGTCTGTGTATCAGAGGATTGTAACTCTTGGGATCCTCCCAAATCCTCAGAAATACTATGATTATCTTTGTTTTCACTCATATTAAAATTCTAACTCTTTTAGTATTTAACAGTACTGAAATATTAGCAATGAACTATTAATAAATTTATCGATAAGAAATGATTGACAAGACATCCTGCCTCCATGCCTCTCCTACCAAAAACGATCTACACCAAAAACTATGCTCTGACATTTAATATCCCTAAAGCTCCAACATTAACTACTAAATATGTTTTTTTTTTTACATGCTTCTTGGTCCATATAAATCTCATTAGATATTATGTAATATAGCATAAATGCCAATCACAAGACCAGACAAACAGATCATCATAAATGATAAAATCATTACAGTGTTTTATGGAATTGCCTACAGACCACAACATCCTAAACTGACAACTTAATTATTTATTTTTCAGTGGCAAAAGATTAGATCATATAATAGATATTCACATAATATCTTATGGGTAAAACAATTCATTATTGGCAAATATTTTTAATCAATGAATAACTAACCCATTCAAGTGCAAACAATATTAATATTGACTTCAAGAAAAGTCTACTACATTCCTCGTGGCCAGCTATAGCCATCGATGGCCCCTGCAGTTGGGCGGACATTTCTAACCCAATAAATTTATTTTTATTAGCTTATTTACTAATTTATTTATTTCTTTTATTTCTAACCCAATATTTATATTAGTTTATTTGCACTTGTTTATTTATTTGCACCCATGACACTAATTTTTCTGGTTGTTGTTAAGGCAACCAAAATCAAGCAACATATCCATTAATTTTCCAATATGATCTAAAATACTTTTCATATAATACAATTGTACATTCAATTCTCTTAAGCCATGCCACGATTGTAATAACAACAATAATTGATCACTTATTAATTTAAAGAATAATTATAATAATATTAATCTCAGGGTTCTTTGTTTCATGTAAGGAAATGCTCGGCAGTATTGTGTTGTCGCATATGACTGGCATTCTGGTCGGCTATAGGAAACATTTATTTTACTTAAATTCAATGTGTCTTCATCTCTCATATCAACTGCTATATTATTTAAAGAGATGATAATTCTGTTCAATAATGACGTATAATTTTGAATAACACAGCCTTTTTTTTTTTAAAAAAAAAAAATATACAGGTGCATAATTTAATCTTATTTATCATTATTATTATTTCCAGACAATTCTTGGTGAATAAAACATATTTTAATGTATGTAACTACATTACTTGTAAAGGCAGACAATATTGAGAAAGAGCGCGAAAATGTTTCTAGTTGATTTTCCTTGGTTTCAAAATATTTCTTTCAATTATTATTTTTTTTTTTTCTATACCAAGAAAATATCAATAAATGACATAAAGTTAATAAATAATTAATCTTTTCTTGGAAATTGCTTCTTTTCCTTAATTTAGATATAATATAATTTTTCGTGACTCTTTTAGTTACATCTGTCATTTTTGAACTTTAGCGCGAGACAATAAACTTTTAAGTATAAAAGGTCTTTAAATAGGTAGATGGCAAAGAAAATCAGGATATCTTATCAAAAAAATTTAGCCACACATTATATTATTAAAATTTTACTTTGATTACATTTATTTCTGCAAAATAAAATGAAAAAATTGAGTTACCAAATTTCAGCACTGTTCCTTCCTTGAAAACTAAAAGCAGACTATTTTTTTTTTTACTTTAGCGACCTCTTCCAGAAAAATAATCATTTGATTATAACATAAACAAAAGAAAGGAAAAACCTATTACAATCATATAGTTTTAGTATTATTTACCTGGATTACAAAGTAATTTGACAATATAAAAAAAAATAATAATAAATACATTAAATTAACAATCAGTGATGTATAATTCTTTAAACATTTTTTTTTTTTTTTTTTTTTTTTTTTTTTTTTTTTACAAAAAGAAATTACCAGAAGTTATTGTGCTTTATGATAAGACACTCATCCACTCTCCCCTCTACCCATCCAAAATCAATTACTGTTTAGCTTTTATACCATATTAATTTGCTCTAATTATTAATATCTCAATTAAATTATTCATGTTCTCTCTTTAAAAATGACATTGAGTTATTAAATCTATTAGTTATTCACCCAAAACATGCCAAAGTGAGTGAATAGCATACTTTATTAATCAATTATTACTATTGTTATTTTATCTTTTTATTTCTTTAAAGAATAGCATTGTTTTCCTGCAGAAATAATGCCAAGTAAACCAAGTGTCAATAACACTAGGTTACAATATATATATATATATATATATATATATATGATCACTAGATGGAGCTTCCCAATAGCTCTAATCACGCTTTATTTTATAAGTGCCAAAAGTGAAAGAATTCAACATCTCTAACGGAAACCCCTATCTCCAGACCAATTGGTTTCAAGCTTGTGGGTCACTTCAGTCAAGCACTGGGACTCTAGAAACTAGATCTAAAATACTAACTCAAAATATTGCAGAGGCTATTACTATATGGTGAAACTAAGCTGAATTCAGACCCATATAGCTATCTGCTTTGTAAGGCTGGATTTGAAGACATTTACGTGTCTGAAAAGTTCATGCTTTGAAGTGCTGACTTTTGAGTTAGTATTTTAGATCTAGTTTCTAGAGTCCCAGTGCTCCACTGAGGTGAACCACAAGCTTGAAACCAATTGGTCTGGAGATAGAAATTTCCGATAGAGATTTTGAATTCTTTTTTTTTGGCACTTATAAAATAAAGCTTGATTAGAGCTATTGGTAAGCTCTATCTAGTGATCATAAAATTCAAGCTTAAAAGCAAGTTACGAAATATATATTTAATCATTTTCAATCATTATCAATCCTTGGAGAATGGAGATTTTTCCAAGTTCAATGTATCTTCAATCGCTAGCCTTGCTTCTCCACATCACTCCAGAACACTTTCTTATTTCTTCCATTCATCTCACATGTGTTCTATTTCTAGGTTTTTTACAATCTCTTGGAATTAAGTTTAAGATTTTAATTATCTATCTATTACCATATATATATATATATACATAACAGTTGCTTTAAGAGTATAGTATGCATATATATTAAAATTTACAATATAAATTTTTTTTTCAGATAATAATATTAAAAATAAATTGAGAAAATACTTTACATATATATTTATAATATTCTGTGTGTGTTCAATCATTCCCTATTCTGTTTCATCACTTTTCCTCAATAATTTTTTTTTAAATTCTCGTTAAAATGCAATGAATTTTGTTAACAACAGATGCAGGTGAAATGATTATTTTAACATTTTTAAGATTATAACAGTTTTGGAATCTATGTAGCCATTCCCTATTTGCAGTGAATATCAAATTTTTGCCCAATTTCTTCATAGAGACTTAAAGGCATTCTGACTTAGTACCAGACCATTAACAGAAATATACTTATGATTCATATCATTTAACTATAGATTTAAGTCTTCTTTTTTATTAACCAAAAAATTATTTTTTATTTTAGTTACAACTTTGGTTGCTCCAGAGGTACAATTGATAGTAGCATGTATCTACTTCTGTCTTTTTATACTTTTTTTGAATAGATGATTTATTATTTTGAAACATACAGCTGTCTTTATTAATAGAACTTTAAAACACACACAAAAATACATGTGCTAATGAATTTAATTAAAATAAAATAAAAATATGAAAAAAATTCACATTTAAGATTTAGGAAAATTATATTTCATGAGAACAAAATGGCTGCTGCTGTAAACAAGATTTGTAACATTTAAAAAGTTTATGAAGTCATGAAAATGTATGCTGCATAGCTTACAGCTTTACTATATTAGTCGATTGATAAATGGAAATCTAAATCCTTAAAAATAAGAAGCACTATTCTTATATTTTCTATATGCGAGCAAAAAAAGATATATTGTAAAAATAATTTAGTCTATAATTTAAAGACAAATTAATAATAAAATAATTAAAATATTTTGTGCTATTAAACACAAATGTACTGAAGTAGTTACTTCATTTGGTATAATAATCAGTAGCCTGAATCAGCCTGAAAGGCTAGTCAAATAAATTGTTGATAGAATTTTTTTTGATCTTAATTTAAAAAACAAAAAAAGTTAAAATTAAAAATATGGTAGGGGTAATGTGTAGCACACATTTATACGTGTTGGGATGTTCACCTATTTGTGTGTATACATATTAGTGCATGTGTATGCAAGTTAAAATTTTAAATAGTGACTTAAATAATATAGACAGTTCATATCAATTAAAATTATAAATACACTTTTAAAATGGACTACTTTTTTGTGGTTAAATCTATTTTCTTTTTGAGTTTTTCTTGTTAAACAAATTTAATTTTAAAAAATTTAAAATCAAGGTTTCAATATTAATTGATAGCTTTTTGAAAAAAGGTTTTATTGATTATATTTATCTTTGAAACGAGGATTTTTTGAGTGTGTGTGAAGTCAGTATAATTATTTTAATTATTCTTAATCCTTATCAGAATGTATATTTAAACAAAAACTATTGCATTTTTGTAAAAATTCCATCTAAGGTTACAAACACAGACCAATTATCAAAAAATTTACATAAGGATCAAAAATAATTCCCATTCCTTGTGCTTCTTGTACCTGTGCTGGATTTGACTAAACTACTTTGATTTTCTGAGCTTTCTCTTCCACTAGTAGATGGTCTGGAACATCACATGATTACTATTTCCCTTGCTTGCTCATAACTGTTGTTAAAATAGGCAAAACTCTCTCCATACAGTAGTGCCACTCAAAACAAGACAGAGTAATCAATGGATGCCAGAAGGCTTGTGCATAAAATCCCTATCTAGTGCCTATTCATCCAATATCCTCAAACTAGTTTCTGGCTTGTGGTCTTTGTCAGTGAGGAGCTTTGGATCTGAGAGCACTGAACCTAGATCTTAGGATCTAATGCAACCCTCCATCAGCCACCTTTTATCTCTACATAACTACAAAACTATGAGAATAAAATTGAAAATACACAAATATTTTCAATCTAAGCTCAATAGCTTATATAGTCATATGGATCTGAACACAGTTCAGCACCATACATTTTGGTGTCTTGGGTTCTTTTATAATTATAACTACCACCTTCCTATTAGGCAGGATTGATATTAAACCTTTAAATATCACATGATCATTATTTCCCTTGTGTGCCCATAACTGTTGTTAAAATAGGCAAAACTCTCTCCATACAGTACTGCCACTCAAAATAAGACAGAGTAATCAATGGATGCCAGAAGGCTTGTGCATAAAATCCCTAACTAGAAAAAGGTGGCTGCTGGAGAGTTGCATTACATCCTAAGATCTAGGTGCAGCGCTCTCAGATCAAAGGCTCCTCACTGACAAAGGCCACTAGCCAGAAACTAGTTTGGGGATATTGGGTGAGTAGGCACTAGATAGGAATTTTATGCACAAGCCTTCTCACATCCATTGATTACTCTGTCTTGTTTTGAGTGGCACTACTGTATGGAGAGAGTTTTGCCTATTTTAGATGGCCTGGAAGAGAAATTTGAAGAAAACAAAAAATAATGCTTGCCTGAAGATTTGTGATGATGTTATTTTAGTTGTACTTATATGTAAGTGTTTGCTATTACTAATAGTTGGATGTAATTAGAAAATTTTAAAAAAGTTTATTTTTTTCTCTTAAAGATATTCATGATTTAATGTTAGATAATGAAAATAATCCAACAACAAGTGCAACAAAAACAAAAAGCCGTTTAAATAATATGCTAGCCAACAAAACCATTTTACCATAAAGTAATAAACAAAACTCTCAGGGATCTCTCTTTTTCTTGGATTCTCTGCATCAGCTGAAGTAAGATTGCTTTTCATCCCTGCTGTACCTGAATTCACTCCAAATACACCTATCTTTGCCATCTAGAAATGCCCAATCTTGCACAAGGATTACCACAGTACCAAGAATACATTTAGTAAGACAACTTAGAGTATTCTCAGTCATAGAAAAAATATTATAAGTTGCTATTTTTTGTATATGTAATGTCACACAGACTTTTGCTGTAACAAAACAAACACTTTAGAAAGAAAATGAATATACATTTAAAGAGTGGAAAGAAGTCACATATACATAAAAAGACTTTATACATTTAATTTTATGCATTTCAAGTGATGCAATAGTTTTTGTTGTTTTATTTTTTTATGTGTTAAAGCATCGGCCGGAAAGTGAACCCGCAAATCTGGGACAACTGCTTGTAAGGCAGCTGTGCTGACCACTCGACCAACAACGCTTGACTTGTTATTTTATTTTATTATTATATATTTTGATGTTTATTTGTTGCAAAATATTTTAAGAGCGTATATTGAAAAAAAAAAAGAATTAAAAAAAAAAAATACTTTGCATATAATAAAGATGTATATGAGAGATTGTGACCTGGGCCCACTGGTGAGTGCTGGTTCAGCACGAAATGCATCTTGGGGGTCTTTTTTTTAATTATATCTTTATTTATATGTATTTAAAAAGAATGGGGAAGGATGGAGATGTTTATTATATCTATTAAAAAATAGTTCTGTTGGCAGCAGTAATAACGGTAAATGTGCGATTGCCTAATAATAAGAAAAGAAAAATCTTGGAATAGACTTTTATTAATTATATGCTACTTTTGTAAAGGTATTATCATTTCCTATTAATAGTCTACTGGGAAAAGTCAAATACTTTCTTCGACATTAACTACAATCTAGATAAAAAGAGGAGAAAAAATGCATATAATCAATAGGATAAAATACAATTTTCTGTAAAAATTGGATTGAGCTTTTTATATAGATAAAGTTGTTTTAATCAATATATGAAAATGTTAGCATGTATGGAAGAGGATGTGGGTCAATCAATTGCATTAGATATGATGATATCTGCATTTTTGGAAGTAGATCAACTCAGTTATTTTATTAAGTTTATATAAATAACAACCTGTGAATTATTAAATTTGCTTATGCTGTATATCTTGGAAATAGGATATTATTAAGTGCCTTAAGAATGGTGGTGAGACTTGAATTCAAGGTTGCATTTGTGTTTATGGCATACATGAGTATAAATTAATAGATAACCATTGGCATTAATAATTTGGATAGTTATTCATTTTTGGCCATGCCCATTCTTATGATTTAAGAAATAAGAATCAATGATTTTAATTCTACACTTGTGTGTGAATTGTAATATTACATTCATATCTTTAATGTAAGCTAGCTAGCTGTATATGGATAATGTTGACCTGCCATTTGGCTCATATAAGATATAGAAAGTTTTTTTCAGTTTTATTTATGGATTGGCTGGCTTTATGGATAAAAGATACAACTTATATTTTCTTTCCTATAAATACATGACTATGTGTAAGTTATGTTTGTGACACTATGGCTATTCTCCTTGTAATTCTTTTAGTTAATTATGTCTATAAGGTATTTTCATCTTAGTGAATATCATGGTTATGTATCATGGAGCAATATTAGTAAAAATGATGATGATTTAGAAAATATTCAATATATATATATATGAAAAACAAAAACAAGTTTTAATCACGCTAAACTTGCTGTCGCTTGTATTTTTGATCGTTTATGTAAACAAACGTACGCTTGGTCGGTGTTTTTGGTAAAACGCCATCTATTGATATATATATATATTGATATTTAGAATTGATCATAAAAAAAGAAATTATTTCCAAAGGTATGGCTCTCTCAACCCATAAACATACACATCAGTTAGAATTATCATTTATATAATAAAATCACAGCTTTTGTGAATGGATCAATGAATGCAACATCTAGTAAATACTATTTCATGCAATCACTCACTTCATTTTAATTCTTACAATATTATTGTTGGATTCAATCATGGATCAATAGTTATATATTTTTTGTAAGTGGTAGTGAGGATAAATAAATTTATAAAACACTTGTCTTTCTAATATTATCTTTTGTTTGTCTTTCATTATAGTTTTATGCCATCATAGATCAGTGAGAGAATCATGAACTACTAATCTATGGCAGACATAATTTGATTGTGTAACAATGGTAGATAAATAAAAAGAGCAAGAGCAATTGTTAGTTAATGTGATAATGCTGAATAAGGAAAAATAATCTTCAAGATTCATGTAGATTCTGGTGGTATCCAAGTGAATATGAAGAGTAATTGCCTTACTATGATATTTACAATTGTAGCCATTCTCTTTTCAAGTTTATTTACTTATTAATCATAGCAGAACAAAGTCTAGTAGAGTGACTCGATCCCTGTTTTTACAGTGTGTGCACATATCTAGATCCACTTATAATTTATGTATATGTAGACAAGATTATCATTAAATAGTATTACAATATTTATTGTTTTGTTTCTGTTTTTTTAAAAACTTAATATGTATGTGATATTTGTAATTAGTTTAGAATCATATGTAGGAATCTATTTGTGCTTTAGAGGAATGTCATTTTTTTATTATTATTATTATTATTATTATTATTATTATTATTATTATTATTATTATTATTATTATTATTATTATTATTATTATTATTATTATTATTATTATTATTATTATTATTATTATTATTATTATTATTATTATTATTATTATTATTATTATTATTATTATTATTATTATTATTAATTAAATTATTAATCATTATTATGAATTATTACAGTAAATTTATTTAAATATTTTGTCCATTTTTGTTTACATATACCTTATTTGGGAAATTCTTTTGGTATTTAGGAGAATAATACCAATCAATAGTGGAATTTGATGTATCTATCAACTAATATTATGGGTAGAGCCTAGAAATTAAGAATTATATTACAAATTACTTATCATTAGCCTTGCTAAGAATTAAAACCCATTTACTTTACTAATATATTTTATAATAATGGAAATGTAAGACTCCCTTTAAATGAATAGTGATATATTTTAATGTGCTGAAACACAGTTAAAGGAGAAGCTAAAGTACAAATGATAATGCTAACGTTAAAGTGGCTTAGCGCTTTCGAGGAGTTGCAATTTTAGAGATTTTGTTATTTTATAAACTTATAATTCTTAAGTTGCTATCCATATAATTTTGAAGAGAATTATATAAAATCCACCTACGCAAACATACTAAATTATTATGCCTTGTGCTAGTTTATAGAGTAACAAGAACTCTTTCAAATATATATATATATATATATATATATAAAATAAACAAAAGACTTAATCTAGTATTTAAATAAATATATGAGAATAAATCAAAAATAATGATTAATAATTTTATTAATAGTAGCATAAATATATTATTATATCTGATTAATATAGGGTATATGAGCACAGACTTTCACACCACCCACCTCTCTCCACTCTATCTAATAACACTGATACACCTAAACACATATATGCTGAAAAGATAAATAATCACCAATATACGTATTTCATGCTAAACCAGCAATCATCAGTTGGTCCAGACTATCATCTTTACACACATATATAGTATAAGTGCTCAGATATATATTAAGATAGACTATCCTCATAGTTTAATGGACAGGCTTCAATCCACTCCAACTCTTCAACCGTCCATCCAATTGAAAATCTGATGATGGAATACTCAAAAGCCACCCTGAGGCTGAGATTATTGTCACATCCATGTTGACCTAAGGTCAATCTAAACCCCACATGTACAGGACATAGTCCATTTAATACATATGCAAGGATGGGCAGACATCTCTATAATGTAATAACTGAAACACAGGCTTGTTATATACCTGTAGCCATATATATGTAATATAGGGTATATGAGCACAGACTTTCACACCACCCACCTCTCTCCAATCTATCTAATAACACTGATACACCTAAACACATATTGGTGATTATTTATCTTTTCAGCATATATGTGTTTAGGTGTATCAGTGTTATTAGATAGAGTGGAGAGAGATGGTTGGTGTGAAAGTCTGTGCTCATATACCCTATATTACATATATATAGTCACAGGTATATAACAAGCCTGTATTTCAGTTATTATATCTGATTCTGATTTATTTGCAAATAGATAGCAATTGTTAAATAGGTGGTAAACAAAACAATAACTGTAGTAACATTGTTTAGATTAGATGTACACCTGGTTTGTACATATATAAATGTCACATCACATGATCGCCATTCTTTATGCTTACACAAGCTGTTTTTCATAGAGACAAAAGTTAAAAAAGTAAAAGGTGACTGCTGGAGAGTTACATTAGATTCTAAGATTTAGGTGCAGTGCGCTCAGATCCAAGGCTCTTCACTGATGAAACCACAAGCTAGAAACTAATCTGGGGATATTGGATGAGTAGGCATTGGATAGGGATTTTATGCACAAGCCTTCCTGCATCCATTGATTACTCTGTTTTGCACTGAGTGGCTCAACTGTATGGAGAGTTTTGCCTCTGTTGTATATATAAAATGTAAGTTCTCTAAATATCAACATGTTTATATAAACAAAGACATGTGCATTTAGTAATGTAAAAATATTTCAATTAATTAATTAATTTCATTTTTAATTATAGGATTTAATAATATTTTTTTTTTCCTGTGCTTGCTATAGAAAATAAAGGAACTTTATTCTTTTTAAGAATTTAGATTTCTATTTATTCTCTAATATAAAATAATTTTGGACGTAAACACATTCTATATTTATTCAGTTATTTTTTTTAAATATAAATTAATCAATAATATTTTCTAATAAAAATGACATTTTACACAATAAATAAAAATTAAAAAATATTTTACCTAGGGGGCAAACTTTCTTTTTCTTCTCTCAGCCATGTATTTTAATGGTGTAAATTTTTTTTTTTTTAATAAATTTGAAGTTTATTAGAATTTCTGTAATTTGATCACCATTAAACAGTTAATGATAATATACCCTTATTTATAATATTTTCTACATTAAGAGATTTAATGATTTTACTTTTAATAGATAATATATAAAAATCAACCTTAGGTCATAGAGCTTTTGAAATAATTTTTTTATTGTCTTTGGGTTAGAAAATATTCATTCGGCAGATGCTATAATAAACAGAAATAATCAAAAAGGGCATTATTACATTAAATTTATTTAAATGAAGATGTATCAAATATAGCAATTTTATTTTTACTGAAGTATTAACATTTATTTCCACTTCTTCTCCTTATTTGCATTGATTAATTATATACATATAATACACCATATACTCCTTAAAAAACACTTCATAATGCACTTTTAACATATAATTTATTTCTTCTTGCTTACAGTTTCAACTGCCCTGCAGTCATCATCAGAACTACAACATTTAATCATATAGTTAATATTTATCCATACATATATATATATATATCGATATACACATATACAAATATATATGCACATATATATATATATATACCAAAAATACAAATGACATTTTAAAACTGTATTTTAAATTATGGATTTTAAATATTCCAAAAAAATTCTTTAAAAAGTAACATTCTTTTATTCTATATCTATAATCAGTTTTTTTTTATTTAAAAATTTAACATTTATTTCTCCATATCCCTATTATCTTTAAACTTATTCATTAATCTAATTTATTTCTTTTATTTTAATTATTTTACATATTATGTATGCATTCATTAATAATAATAATAATAATAATAATAATAATAATAATAATAATAATAATAATAATAATAATAATAATAATAATAATAATAATAATAATAATAATAATAATAATAATATAATCCTATTTCCTTTCAATTTTTAATTTTTAATTAACTTTACCTCTTTTAAACTTTACTGCAGCCACACCATTTTTTGACTGAAATAACTTTTAAATTTTATTTCCTCTCTCTTACACCCTCTATGAACACCTTTCTGAAACTATACTGTACTTTAATTTCAAGTTTTTTTCAACAAAAGTATACATCTACAAAGTTAATGTTTTCAAACTCAAATCCTTATTATGAGATGGCCTACTACTTCTAATCAATATAGCTTCTTTTATCTTTCTATCTCTTCCATTCCTAGTATGATTTATCATTTTTATACTTCCTTATTCAAATTTATGTCCCATCTCCAATGAATCTAAATAAACAGGTGATCTTTAATCGTATTTGTGTTATTTTAATCTTATGTAAATTGAGTTCTTTGTTTTACCTACATAATTATTCCTAAAATTTTTATCATAAGAAGATTTACACTCTATTTTATATACTCCATTTAAATAATTTTCTATATTTTCTATATATTTATTGTCTAATATATTAAGCATATTCTTTCTTTTTTTATTAATTATTCTAAATTTTATCACATTAAACTTTTTATTAATTCTCCAAATTATTTTGTTTATATTCTTTACAATATTATTATTATATGTTTTCATACCTATATATTTAAGTTTATTACCTTTATCCTTTTTAAGATTATTTCCTTTATTATCATCAATAACAAATTTCCCTTCTGACATTTTTATATTATCTTCTATAATCTTTATTGGGTAATCATTTATTTTAAATTCATTAATTATTAATTCTACTTGCTTATTATAATCTTCTTTATTTGAGCAGTAATTTACAGCTCTATACATTCTTGAAGTAATTTTATTTATTTTGCATTTTCTATCTATATTTGAATGCCAATTAGCCATGCTATTATCTATATTCATTTTTTATATATTGATGTCTCTATTTTACTTCTACCATTAAAATATGATTTTATTAAAAGAATATCCAAATATGATAGCTTATTTTTGTTTTCTTTTTCTATTGTAAAATTTATGCTTGTATCTAATTTATTTACCTCTTCAAGGAAAAAGATTTATCTGCCTTTGGCTTTTGTTAAAAATCAATAGATAATTATCCACATACTTTTTCATAAATATTGGAGCATTCTTAGTACTCATCATTAAATCTTCTATCTTTTCCATATATATATATATATATATATATAAAGGAGTTTGCTATTAACTGAAAGGAGACCCTTTAATTCCTCTTGGAGGCCTTAAAGGAACCGAGCAGGGCAAATTCCTAATAACCACTCCATACATTCTTGTCGTTGCAGCTCTTATTACTATGTGATTATTCATATAGTATACGAACACGGATGGGCTGCTCACCAACATGCATTAGCCAGCGTGGTGAGTTTATTGGCTTTTTACCTCTGAGTTTAAGATCGTGGTCTTTTTTCTCAGTGCCTGATAAGGCAGAATGAATGTTTGTGTAAATGATAAATATTTTTCCAATACATATATACAATTATGACAGACAAAAATAAAGCATGGCCCTTATTCCCAGGAGGCTGTAAAGTCACCAACCAAGGCAGCGGTTGGTGGCCGAAGGCGGAGGCTGCTAAGAATCCCCTGATTGTGGACCCAGGCTGCCATTTGATGATGACTTTTTATTTAGGTACTTACAACTGAAGATCACTTTCAAGTGAAGGAAGATTGCAAGAATTAGAAGAAGAATTGTCTTATATTAAATGGGACACTGTTGGACTTTGTGAAGTTAGAAGAAAAGGTCAAGAAACAATTGATTTAAAAAGTGGACATATACTCTATTATAAAGGCACACATATTGGAAATACAAGTGGAGTAGGATTCATTATAAATAAAAACTGGAAGAACAATATTGTGGAGATTGATGGTGTATCGGACAGAGTTGCAAGATTAGTTATACAACTTAATAGCAGATACCAAATGCAGATAATTCAGGTTTATGCCCCAACAAGTTCTTATAGTGATGAAGTAGTAGAAGATTTTTATATGGATGTACAAAAGGCTTTTGATCAGAGTAAACAACATTTTAAAATTGTTATGGGAGACTTTAATGCTAGAATTGGTAGACAAATGAAAGATGAAATTGCTATAGGTAATTTTGGTTATGGTAATAGAAATGAGAGAGGACATAGACTTGTGGAGTTTGCAGAAAAAGAAAAACTTTATATTATGAATTCATTTTTTGAGAAAAATGTTAAAAGGAAATGGACATGGAAGCATCCAAATGAAGGTACAGCAGAATTGGATTATATTTTGACTAACAGGAAATACATATTTCAAGATTGTAATGTTCTTAATAAATTTAACACAGGAAGTGATCATCGATTAGTAAGGTGTAAGTTACGTGTTAATGTAAAACTAGAGAGACAAAAATTATTGAGAAAAACAATATTTACAGTTGATATTCCTAATCTTCAGAAACATTCTAATGAATTTAAATTAGAACTTACAAATAGGTTTCAAGTGTTAGGAGATTTTGAACATGATTCAGATTTGAATGAAATTAATATGAAAATAACTGATACACTTTTAAAAACTGCAACAAAGATAGCTGGTAGAAAAAAGCAGCAATTGACTAATAAAATTTCTACTGAGACTAGAGAATTTATGAAGAAAAGAAGGAATATGAAGATATACAAAAATGATGTATTAAAAAGAATTGAATATCTCGAATTTTGTAAAATGGTACGGAAAAAAGTTGAAAATGATATAAGAAAGTATAACTGTGAAATAGCAAGGAAAGCTGTAGAAGAAAATAAAAGTCTCAAGAATGTTAAACAACATTTTGGTATTGGTAGGAAATTTATATCTGCAATAAGAAAAAAGATGGAATTATTACTAAAAAGAGAGATGACATCATGAAATTGGTAGAAGATTTTTATCAAGAATTATATAGTAATAAAGAACAAGTACCTCCTATATCTATTACATCTTCCGAATTGCCCAGAATTTTAAATGAAGAAGTGAGACATGCAATTAAATGTATGAAGAAAGGAAAGGCTCCAGGAAATGATGGAATTATAATTGATATATTAAAAGAAGGAGGTGAAGAAATAGAAACAATTTTAGCAAAGTTATATACCAAATGTCTAAATGATAAAGATCTGGAAGATTGGAAGAATGCAGTAATAATATTAATATTTAAAAAAGGTGATAAAGAAGATATTAGAAATTACAGACCTATCAGCCTTTTATCAGTTTTATATAAAAATTTTACCAAGATAATTACAACTCGTCTACAGAGAACTTTGGATTTCCACCAACCAAGAGAACAAGCTGGATTTAAAAGTGGTTTTAGTACAATAGATCATATCCAGGTATTGAGAGAAGTCATAGAAAGGACAAATGAATATGAGTTGTCATTATGTTTTGGATTTGTAGATTATGAAAAGGCATTCGATTCTATACACATTTCTTCAGTGATTAAAGCATTGGATCATCAAGGTATAGATCCAGGATATTGTCATATTTTAAAGAATATTTATAAAAATGCAGCAGCAACAATTAGATTACATAATGATACCGGAAAAATCAACATTGAGAAAGGTGTAAGGCAAGGTGACTCCATATCTCCAAAACTTTTTACAGCAGTGCTGCAAGAAGTATTTTGTGGATTAAAATGGGAAACTAAAGGAATGAAAGTAAATGGAGAGTATTTAAGTCATTTAGATTTTTGCAGATGATGTAGTTGTTTTTGCAAATAATGCTTCAGAGCTGCAGGAAATGTTGCAGGAATTAGCAGATGAAAGTAGAAAAGTAGGACTAAAGATAAATGTTAAAAAGACTAAAGTAATGTTTAATCGATTTGCTCAAAATATAAAAATAAAGATTGATTATGAAGAATTAGAAGAAGTTAACAGTTACAAATACCTAGGTCAGATTATTAATACAGATGGAAACATAATGGAGGAAATTAATCATAGAATTAAACTTGGTTGGAGTGCTTTTGGTAGAAATAACTTGATACTAAAAGGAAATATGCCTATGTGTTTGAAAAGAATGGTTTTTAACAAATGTGTTTTACCAGTTCTTACTTATGGATCTGAGACTTGGACACTTAATAGAAGAGCAATACAGAGACTTCAGACCACTCAAAGGAGTATGGAGAGATGTATGTTGGGAGTAACAAGAAGAGATCGAACACGCAATGTATGGGTAAGACAACAAACAGGTGTTACTGACCTTATTGAAAAAATTAAAAGATTGAAATGGAGTTGGGCTGGACATATTGCTAGAAGAAATGATAATAGATGGACAATTGAAATTTTAAACTGGATTCCAAGAGATTGTAAAAGATCCAGAAAGAGACCACATGTGAGATGGATGGATGAAATAAGAAAGTGTGCAGGGGTGATGTGGAGAAGAGAAGCTAAAGATCAGAGAAGATGGATTAAACTTGGAGAGACCTTCATCCTGCAGTGGATTGATAATGGTTGATGATATATATATATATATATATATATATATATATATATATATATATATATATATATATATATATATATATATATATATATATATCTCTTAGCACTGCACTTAGTGCTCTTCCTATTATCAACCCTTTTTGTTGTTTATAATATTCTGCTATACACCCAAATGTAATTTCTTTGCAACAAATTTTCATAAATTCCATCAGTCTTCCTATTAGTATTTCTATTTCTTTATTCTTATTATTTTTATATCTATTAATTGCTAATTCTATAGCTTTCTCTACATTAATATTGGTGTACATTGATACAACATCCATTTTTACCATTGTTAAATTGTTATATTGATCTACTTTTTCTCTATTTTCCTTTATCAGATCTTTGCCAGTGCTACTGCTACTGCTGCTGCTACTGCTACTACTATTACTACTACTACTACTACTACTACTACTACTACTACTACTACTACTACTACTACTACTACTACTACTACTATTACATATTCACTATCTTATACTAGCACATAATTGTTTATAAACAAAGCAAAACTCTCCATACAGTATTGCCACTCTGTGCCAACCAGAGTAATCAATGAATGCCAGAAGGCTTGTGCATAAAATTCCTATCTAATGCCGACATCCAATATCCCCAGACTAGTGTCTGGCTTGTGGCCATCGTTAGTGAACAGCTTTAAATCTGAGAGCACTGCACCTAGATCTTAGGATCTAATGCAACCCTCCAGCACCCACCTTTTATCTCTACTTAACTACAAAACTATGATAATAATATTGAAAACACAAAAAGCTATTGAGCTTAGATTGAAAATATTTTTGTGTTTTTCAATTTCATTCTCATAGTTTTGTAGTTAAGTAGAGATAAAAGGTGGGTGCTGGAGGGTTGCATTAGATCCTAAGATCTAGGTGCAGTGCTCTCAGATCCAAAGCTCCTCACTGACGATGGCCACAAGCCAGAAACTAGTCTGGGGATATTGGATGAGTAGGCATTAGATAGGGATTTTATGCACAAGCCTTCTGGCATTCATTGATTACTCTGGTTGGCACAGGGTGGCAATACTGTATGGAGAATTTTGCTTTGTTTATAAACAATTATGTGCTAGTATAAGATTGTGATCATTTGATCCTTAATGGTTTAACACCAATCCTGCTTAATAGGATGGTGGTGGTTATGGTTGTTAAAGAGCCAAAGACACCAAAATGTATGGGTGCTGAACTGAGTTCAGACCCATATGACTATATAAGCTATTGAGCTTAGATTAAAAATATTTTTGTGTTTTAAATTTCATTCTCATAGTTTTGTAGTTGAGATAAAAGGTGGGTGCTGGAGGGTTGCATTAGATCCTAAGATCTAGGTGCAGTGCTCTCAGATCCAACGCTACTCACTGATGACGGCCACAAGCCAGAAACTAGTCTGGGGATATTGGATGAGTAGGCATTAGATAGGGATTTTATGCACAAGCCTCCTGGCATTTCATTGATTACTCTGGTTGGCACAGGGTGGCAATACTGTATGGAGAGTTTTGCTTTGTTTATACTACTACTACTACTACTACTACTACTACTACTACTACTACTACTACTGCTGCTGCTACTGCTGCTACTACTACTACTACTACTACTACTACTACTACTACTACTACTACTACTATATTTTTTAAAATGTTCACTATCCACTTTGATATTCTATCAAAGTACGAGTTTATACTATTAATTACTTAATTTATTTGATTGAAAACTAAATTCCTTTGTAAAATCATTACTATATTTTTATAGAAAAGTTTTTTGTTTGACTATTTAGTTCATTTTCAGATAAAGAGAGTAGATCTTCTCATAAATATAAAAGAAACTATTTTCTTTCATCTTTTAAAATGATTGAGAATTTTATATCTAATGATGGATAATAAGTATTACACTCAAAACTTTTATGCAGAGCTTGAAATTATTTCATTTCAATAAAATTTACCAAAATGCCTCGTGCTATAATTTCAAATTTATCAATAAATGCCATATTATTATGTATTTATTTTTAAATCTTAGTGACACATAAAATTGGAAACGTTTATATCATTGACAAATTCTTTTTCATGTCTTCATTTTGATTGTGGTGGCTATGTCACTTGAACATTTTTGTCATGTCTAGTAAAGCCATTGCCCAGATGCAATAGCCAGAACATTTATGTTAAATAAGCTAAAGAGGAAAAATCTTCAGTAAAGAAAGATGAGGGTATAATAGCCTTTGTATTATTTGCTAAAAGTAGTAGATGACATCACAACAGATATTTTAGATAAGTCAATAAACATAGTGACCTCTAAACATTCACTCCATGATCAATAAATTGGAAAAGAATGATTCCTATTTCTAATACCAAGGATAGACTTCTTGATAGATTAAGAAAACTACATATATATATTATAACATTTTCTGTTTTACTAGGCCTCTACACGCATCATAAAATGCGTGAGTTGATCAAGTTATGCAAAAAAAAAGAAAGTTTCATTTCTATTTCTAAAAAACATAACTATCTTTCCTGATCAAGTCTATCTAGTAAAAATTACGATTTACGTTATCAACAAAATCAGTTTTTAATTTATTTGAAAGGCGCCAGGATCCTATAAGAACCCACTGAAAACGTCATATAATGTCTTGTAAATTATAAGTTAAAAAGAAAAGATACTTTTAAAAGTAATCGGTATTAGATTTTACCGTAATGAAAATTATTTTTTCAAAATATTATTATTCCTGGAATTTATTAAACATATTGGCAAAAGGAAATTATATATTTAAACATCACTAAAATAATATTAATAAATTTAATAATAATTAATAACTATTATTAATAACGCACAATGAAAAATGTTGATAAAAGTAAAATCTCTTTTATTCCAACAAACTAAAAATATTTGTAAGTTAAATTACGAATTAAATAAACTGGAGAGAACATGAATCAATTTATAAAAAACAGTTGGATAAAGTAATTTAATAATGTTCACTTATTACAATTCATTTCCAAGATCTTGTATAAAATTATTTAAACAAAAGTCTCTTTAATAAGAAAATTAATGCCTCTATCAGGATTATTTTAAGACTTGTTTGCAAACGCTTAATTTTGGTCACAATCAGGAATAAGTAGTCTTAAATTACCGGTAGGTTTTGTGAATTCACGAAGATTGTAGCTTACTATGCATAGTTTTTTGAGTTAGAATGAGCTCAGCCATTTATTATAAATTAATCTTGATGCTGATTCCATAGGCTAGTCGTGTAAGCTTCTCTGGTGTCCATCAGTAACGATGTCAGTTAAAGCTCCAGTCTACTCTCACATGAAGAATTATTTCATCGTAGAGTGGTCTGGATTCTTTAATCCAAAACCAACCAAAAGAATAACAGGCAAACCAAGACATTCTTCCAACCGAACCCCTCCTTTTTATACTACATGTCCAGTTTTCAGACTTCTGTGCATATCTTTTGTTTGTCAAAATATACATTGATAATCTTGTATATTCTTTATAAAATTTATGTTACAAAGTCTTTATTTTTTTCAGCATAATTCTGCCATCTTTAATTAGTTAAAATATTTTTACTTTCTTTTATCTAGATTGGTAATTTGTGTGCCTTTTGTTCTCTCCAATTCTAATTTTTATTTCTAATTACATTAAAAAATACGAAAGAACAATTTAACTTTCATTGTACGTTTTTTTTAAACAAAATAAATTATACTAAAAAAAAATCTAAATTTACTTTTATTTTTTTAGCTTTTACCAAATGCCAATATATTTGCCCTGTATATAAATAAACGGTACAATACCACAGCGCCAGGAAATGAGAATAAAATAGGGTTTACACTAAGTTATTCTTAAGTTTTTAAATTCATATTCGTGTGTTTTTTTTTTTTTTTGTAGTAGCGTGCTGATATATTTCGTAGATTCATTCACAAGCGACATTCGGCTTTAACACCCACTTTTAGGTCTAACATGGTGGGAATGCAAAATATTTTCACATTCATCTGTGTCCTATCCGCTTAAGTGTAATAATAACGATAAGAAGCCCAAGCTATATGCACAAACGAGTGTTACTCATCGTTTTGAGTCTTACAGGCTCACGGCAACTTGGTCCATTTTCCCCATTTATCAGGATCTCTGCTAGAAATAGACTGATGAGCATTTGAAGACGGTCTTATGTTATATCATGCATACTAGGACTCGGGCTATGCTTTTTCCCCTCTTCAGTAACCACCTACCCGGTTAAATACTTGTGACTTACATCTACATCAGCCACAATCATGTTTTTTTTTAATATATTAAAATATATATATATATATTTATTTCTGTAAGTCATATTAAACAAATATTTTTATATTTGTATAATCAGGGTTTAATTAGTTAGTTAGTTTCTATAATTTTTTTTTTTAAAAAAACTACTATTTATTTTCCAGCTATGAGTTTTTTTGGGTCATCGTTGTAATGTTCTTTATCATTACAACTTATCTCAGGTTGTGGTTGTTGAATCGGAGCCGGAGTTGGAAAGCCATTGTAATGTTTTCCATCTTGCTAGGCCTCTACATGCTAATATAAACTACGCGCGAGTTGATCAAGTTATGTCAAAAAGAAGAAAGTTGTATTTCTATTAACATAACTACATTTCCTGATCAACTCGGCCTAGTAATTGTTGAGAATTATGCTATTGATGAAATCAGCTTTTAATTTATTTAATATGGGTGCCAGGATCCTTTTATTCTACAGAATCCACTGAAATCATCATATAACATCTCGTAAATTATAAATTAAAAAGAAAAGATACTTTTAAAAGTAATCGGTATTAGATTTTACCGTAATGAAAATTATTTTTTCAAAATATTATTATTCCTGGAATTTATTAAACATATTGGCAAAGGTAAATTATATATTTAAACATCACTAAAATAATATCAATAAATTTAATAATAATTAATAACTATTATTAATAACGCACTATGAAAAAGGTTGATAAAAGTAAAATCTCTTTTATTCCAACAAACTAAAAATATTTGTAAGTTAAATTACGAATTAAATAAACTGGAGAGAACATGAATCAATTTATAAAAACAGTTGGATAAAGTAATTTAATAATGTTTACTTATTACAATTCATTTCCAAGATCTTGTATAAAATTATTTAAACAAAAGTCTCTTTAATAAGAAAATTAATGCCTCTATCGGGATTGTTTTAAGACTTGTTTGCAAATGCTTAATTTTGGTCACAATCAGGAATAAGTAGTCTTAAATTACTGGTAAGTTTTGTGAATTCATGAAGATTATAGCTTACTATGCATAGTTTTTTGAGTTAGAATGAGCTCGGCCATTTATTATAAAATTGATCTTGGTGCTGATTCCATAGGCTAGTCGCGTAAGCTTCTCTGGTGTCCATCAGTAACGATGTCAGCTAAAGCTCCGGTCTACTCTCGCATGAAGAATTATTTCATCATAGAGTGGTCTGGATTCTTTAATCCAAAACCAACCAAAAGAATAATAGGCAAACCAAGATGTTCCTCCAACTGAACCCCTCCTTTTTATACTAGAGGTCCAGTTTTCAGACTTCTGCGCATATCTTTTGTTTGTCAAAATATACGTTGATAATCTTGTATATTCTTTATAAAATTTATGTTACAAAGTCTTTATTTTTTTCAGCATAATTCTGCCATCTTTAATTAGTTAAAATATTTTTACTTTCTCTTATCTAGATTGGTAATTTGTGTGTCTTTTGTTCTCTCTAATTCTAACTTTTATTTCTAATTACATAAAAAAAATACGAAAGAACAATTTAACTTTCATTGTACGTTTTTTTTAAATAAAATAAATTATACTCAAAAAAAAATCTAAATTTACTTTTATTTTTTTAGCTTTTACCAAATGCCAATATATTTTCCCCATATATAAATAAATGGTACAATATATATATAGAAATAACTTGATACTAAAAGGAAATATACCTATGTGTTTGAAAAGGAAGGTTTTTAACAAATGTGTTTTACCAGTTCTTACTTATGGATCTGAGACTTGGACACTTAATAGAAGAACAATAGAGACTTCAGACCACTCAAAGAATTATGGAGAGTTGTATGTTGGGAGTAACAAGAAGAGATCGAAAACGCAATGTATGGGTAAGAGAACAAACAGGTGTTACTGACCTCATTGAAAAAATTAAAAGATTGAAGTGGAGTTGGGCTGGACATATTGCTAGAAGAGATGATAATAGATGGACAGTTGACATTTTAAACTGGATTTCAAGAGTTTTTAAAAGACCCAGAAAGAGACCACATGTGAGATGGATGGATGAAATAAGACAGTGTGCAGGGGTGATGTGGAGAAGAGAAGCTAAAGATCGGAGATGGATTAAACTTGGAGAGACCTTCATCCTGCAGTGGATTGATAATGGTTGATGATGATGATGATATATATATATAAGTATTAAACACAAATTAAAACTAGACATTAAAAAATAATTTTCGGATATGCAATTTGAATCAGAAATGGTTAAAAAATAAAAGACATCATTGCTGACATATATTGAATATTTAAAAACAGTTTACTAACAGAATGTTTATTGAGATGATAATTATTAAAGAAGATTTGAATCCAGATTTTCAAGCACCCTATAGTTATCCACTGTATCCAATATAACTATATACATGACCACATATATGTGGAAAAGATACATAAGATGTCCAATATACATATTTTATGCTGAACTAGCACTCATCAGTTGGTCCAAATCATCATCTCCCACAGATGTATATGATCCAGACCAACTGATGGGCACTGGTTCAGCATGAAATACATATATTGGAGATCAATTATTTTTTTCACATGTATGTGGTCATATGAATAGGTTATCTTGGATAGAGTGGATGACTGTAGGGTGTTTGAAAATCTGAGTTCAACTCTCCTTTAATTACATCTAGATTAAATATATATATATTATACTTGTGTTTCAAAATGAGATGGTGATACTAAATTAAGAAGTGTCCATATCTTATTATTCTTATGAAAATTCTATACAGAACAAAAAGAGAATAATTACTAAGAAATAAAAAAATGTGTATATGTCCATATCTTATTATTCTTATGAAAATTCTATACAGAACAAAAAGAGAATAGTTAAGACAGCCTACAATGAAATAGTGATTTTATATTTTAAAAAATGTGTATATAGTAGAGTGGTGAGTTGATGACCCAGTAGTACCTTGATCAAAGCTTAATCATAGTATTTCTGGGAATCAGGCATCACTTTATATATTGAATAACTAACTCAATATATATTTTGTACTTTAGACCCAATGACAGGGTGATGAAATGCAAGGTCAGAGTTCCAGGATCACTCTCAATTGCATAACATAACTATTAAAAAAAATTAAATTTGTCATTTAAACAGAAAGAGCTGTTACGTTCATCCTACAAATAGAAATGTTCAAACATTAATTCTTGATCAGTTAGCTTTATAAATACTATATATTTTATAAAGTAATTATACTTAGAAAGATTGAAGATGGGGGGGGGGGGTAATTAGCACTGAAACAAAACCTGAACAAACAATTAATAAATCACCTGCTAACTGCCATTGATATGATTGCCAATATTTAATCTTGACAGCTTTTAATAATTTTAATAGGAGATGAGTTTATGTTGCTCTGGAGTGGATGATAGAGAAAACTACTGGCTGTTTGTGTTCTTTGCTTTGGTTGATAATTATGAAAACAATTTAACATATTTATGCTTCCATATTTGATTTTAAAAAAAGCAGTGCTTTGGACATCGAACGTACTTGTGTTAAGAAATCAATGTTGATTAGGTGATTTTTGACCACTTTTAAAGTAAAGATGATAAGTTCAATCTTTTTATATTCAATTGACTTGCTTTAATACTGAATTTATGATTACATAAAATGTCTATACTTTAATCTAATATATAAATAAACTTCCTTAATTTTTTGTTTATTTTTTAATAGTGTTATCTAGATTTCTGACGTTATTTATGCAGATTTAGCGGGCTATTTAAAAATTGTTACATAGCTTTATTGCAAGTAGTCAGATTTATTGAACTTTGCAACAAACAGCCATTTGATTAATCTAGATTTTATTTAATCATTGTAGATTATTATTTTTTATTTTCATGGAAATATGCGTTTCAAATCATTTTCCAAAACTATTTCTGATTTTTTATTGAAGAGTGATGGAAATTGGTAGTATTATTTAGATTTTCTAGTAATGTTTTATAGTTAAAATCGCTATATCTTGTTCAGTATTTTTCATGCATTATCTGCAAAAATTAATCAAAAGCTTATCTTTGAGGAATATTACATTTATTCAAAAACTAGATAAGTTACAATTTAAATATTTAATATAGGCGGGATTCGAACTCAGACTTTCACATGACCCACTACTCTCAGTGCCATCTCATATTGCTGACCCACCTGATCACACACATGTTGAAAAGATAAATAATCACCAATATACGTATTTCATGCTAAACCAGCAATCATCAGTTGGTCTAGATTACTATCCTCACATATATATATAATCAGTGCTCAGCTTTATATTAAGATAGCCAATCTTCATACTTTAATGGACAGGCTTCAAACTATTCCAACTCACAACTCTTCAGCCTTTCATTTCATTGAAAATCTGATGGTGGAACGTTTAAAGCCCTTGTTAGTGCCAAGGTTGTCATCCTACCCATGTTGACATATTAGTCATTCTGACCCCTCATGTACAGGAGAATAATCCATTTATACATACATATGTGAGGGATGGGCAGACCTTTTATACACTATTTATATAAATTAATACATTGCACAGGCTTAAACCTGCATTTATATATGTAATATAGGCGGGATTCGAACTCAGACTTTCACACGACCCACTACTCTCAGTGCCATCTCATATTCTGACCCACCTGATCACACACATGTTGAAAAGGTAAATAATCAGATTTAAATACATTATGTATTGAATTTTAAATGTAATCAGAGAGGATTTCAACAAAAACTTCCAAGCTCCATTCAACTATCTACTTCATTTTATTTAATTGATACACATATATGTGAAAAGATAAATGATTTCCAATATAAATATTTCATGCTAATCCAGCACTTATCAGTTGGTCCAGATCTTCCTCTCCCACACACATATACAATCAGTGCTCACTTTGTATTAAGATAGCCAATCTTCATACTTTAATGGGCAGGCTTCAAACTATTCCAACTCACAACTCTTCAGCCTTCTATTTCATTTAAAATCTGATTATTTACCTTTTCAACATGTGTGTGATCAGGTGGGTCAGCAATATGAGATGGCACTGAGAGTAGTGGGTCGTGTGAAAGTCTGAGTTCGAATCCCGCCTATATCACATATATAAATGCAGGTTTAAGCCTGTGCAATGTATTAATTTAAATATTTGTGTATATATACGTGTGTGTGCGTGTTCTAAACAGAAGTACAGATCACTTTTGTTATATTTCTTGTACTTTTAATCCATAATGTTACAAGGGAGATATAGAATTTATATAGAGCATAGCAAACTGGATAAATGATTGCCATGTAGTGCACCGTTTCTGCCATGTACATGATCTGGGCTTGAAATTCAGGTTTGGTAAACTTTAATTTTTTTTTCAAGCCACAAGCAGACAGGATTTTTTTCCCCCACTTAGATAGTTTTTAGCCAAATCAGCTATGACAACTGGTAAATAGATATCTAGTATCTCTTTTAGCTAATGGGTAAAAGTTCTAGATCAGCCTGGGTTGATCAGATGAATGTTCATGTCTTGGATTTCTTTTTAAAGAAAAAAACAATATAATGGGCTTTCATTGATGGTGATGGTAAATGTCATATACTCTTATGGGCAATGGCCCATGACTATCGTTTAATTTTAAAACATAAGGATATGGCCCTAACCAGGGGTATAGGGAGGATCTTCAGCACCCTTATGTTAAACAGTAATTGGCACCCCCTCCCTCCTTTCGAAAAAAGGGTTCAATGTCCATTAAATAGAATAACAAAAAAATACTATTACATAATTTAAATACATTATGTATTGAATTTTAAATGTAATCAGAGAGGATTTCAACAAAAACTTCCAAGCTCCATTCAACTATCTACTTCATTTTATTTAATTGATACACATATATGTGAAAAGATAAATGATTTCCAATATAAATATTTCAAGCTAATCCAGCACTTATCAGTTGGTCCAGATCTTCCTCTCCCACACACATATACAATCAGTGCTCACTTTGTATTAAGATAGCAAATCTTCAGACTTTAATGGACAGGCTTCAATCTTTCCCACCCTCCAACTCTTTAACCATCCATAATATGGAATGCTCAAAGCCCTTATTGATGCCAATATTGTTGTCATACCCATGTTGCCTTTAAGTCACTCTGCCTATATGTGTCCATTTAAATACACAGAAGAGAGATGAGCAGAATTCAGACTGAATCTGTAGTGTTTTAAATACAAGTATATTATATATACTGTAATTAGAAAGAATTTGAACACAGATTTCCAAGTTCCTTTCATCTATCCACTCCATTTTATATAACCAATACAGGAGTTGTAAGATGGAGAAGATTGAAGCCTGTCCATTAAAGTTTGAAGATTTGTTACCTTAATATAAACTGAGCATTGATTATATATATATATATGTGTGTGTGTGTGTGTGAGTGTGTGTGTGTGTGTGGGGGGGATGATAATCCGGAGCAACTGATGAGTTCTAGTTCAGCACAAAATATTTATATTGGAGATCAGTTATCTTTTTCAAATGTATGTGGGCTTGTGTATTGATTATATAAGATGGAATGGATAGCTAAAAAGAGCTTGAAAGTTTGGGTTCAAATCCTCTCTAATTACATCTAAAGTTCAGTATATATAATATATTTGTAATTAAAATATTACAGATTTAGTCTAAATTCTGCCCATCCATCTTCTGTGGATTTAAATGGACCTTATGCCCTATATGACAACAATATTGGCATTAACAAGGGCTTTGAGCATTTCATCATCATATTTTTAATAATATAGATGGCTGAAATGTTGAAAGGTGGAGAAGATTGAAGCCTGTCCATTAAAGTTTGAAGATTTGCTATCTTAATACAAACTGAGCATTGATTGTACATGTGTGTAGGAGTTGATGATCTGGACCAACTGATGAGTGCTGTTTCAGCATGAAATACACATATTGGAGATCAATTATGTTTTTCATATGTATGTGGTCATATGTATCAGTTATATAAAATGGAATGACTAGCTGAAGAGAGCTTGAAGATCTGTTTAAATTCCATCTGATTATTACATAATTATAAATTTACTTTCCAAGCTTTTACAGAACTGAATTTAGATACAATATCATCAGTATTTAGGGTATTGCATATGTCATTCTTTGCAGCTATTATTGACAAATTCATTAACCGATCTTCTGTCATTGTTGAACATATGTATTTTTTTAATGATTTTTTTAACTTCAAAAATGATTTCCACTACCTACACTTGTAGGAAGAATTAATAATATTTTTAATGATGTGTTGAAATTTCGAAATGAAACATCAAATCATTTTCATGATTATAACTTAGAACATTCAATGGATTTTTGAGTTGAGATAATTCATTGGAAAATAAGTTTTTAAACAGACATAGTTCTTCATACAATTTCTCTCTGTTTATTATTATCACTGCCACTTAAATGAATTTGTAGATTGAAGCATTCTTTAAAAAAAATTGAAATCAGTTTCACCAAGTTTATTTATAGTAGACAAAAGTAATTAATTATATAAATATTTATTATACAGTCTTTAATGTACCTCTATTAGCATTAATTAACCATCTCTCTCCAAAACAAATTACACACATGCTAAGGCATCAATATTGAAATAATAATGATAATAATAATGATGATGATGATGATGATGATATATTCAATTATATTACCCATAGAATCTCTTTTTTTTACTCTAGCTTTCCTATTGTACAAACATTAAAGTAACTACGTTATATAATCTATGTATAAAACAAGGCAAAACTTTCTCCATACAGTAGTGCCACCCTGTGCCAATCAGAGTAATCAATGGATGCCAGAAGGCTTGTGCATAAAATCCCTATGTAATGCCTACTCATCCAATATCCCCAGACTAGCCAGAAACTAGTATGGGGATATTGGATGAGTAGGCATTAGATAGGAATTTTATGCACAAGCCTTCTGCGATCCATTGATTACTCTGATTGGCACAGGGTGGCACTACTGTATGGAGAGAGTTTTGCCTTGTTTTATAACAATTATGTGCTAGTATGAGATAGTGATCATGTGATGTTTAGTGGTTTAATCTATATATAATAAATAAAAACAAATATCCATTATAATCTTAAGTTCACTTAAAGTCTTTAAGAGTTTCAATTATTTTTATCCCAGTGAAATCTTTTAGAATGTTTTTTTTAAATGATTGAAAACGTAAGATGCTTTAATTATAAAATCGCAGAGAAGTGAGAAGACTAATTCCTGATAAAACAATGAATGACAAAATTTTATATTTTGAATCAATCCATTAACACGGTAAACTTTAAGAAATTTACAACATGTTTTTTTTTAATTTTTAAAGATGTGAAGGGGATAATTAGTAATTTTCTAAGAAATTAAATTTGCTAGTTTTAGCCATTTCTTACTTAATTGTTTATAGAGTAATTCAATTAATTTTAAAACTGTATTTCAGATTTAAAATAACTTTACTTAAATAGTTTAAAATGACATTCTTTTATATTTAAATATATCAGAGAAACATAAAAATCCATGCACACATCAACACATTTAATTATTACATTAAAAGTTTGTCATTATTTAGCTTTACCATTATGTATCTACTAATATAAATATTGTTTTAATTGTAACTAATTTATCCAATCATATATATAATATTATGCATTTTATTGGTGTATTGCCCTTTTTGTTTTTTACATGTGTGTATTTTTAAAACTAAACCAAAATTGCTGTAAGAATTTCAAATGGTATAAAAGTATGGGCAAACATCTTAGTTTTTTGTTTTTTTTAATGTTGTTTGATACAATAACTGAAACACAAGCTTATTACATACCTGTGTCTATATATGTAATATATAGGGTATATGAGCACAGACTTTCACACAACCCACCACTCTCCACACTATCTCATAACACTGATACACTTGAACACGTATATGTTGAAAAGATAAATAATCACCAATCTACGTATTTCATGCTAAACCAGCAATCATCAGTTGGTCCAGATTACCATCTCTACACATATATGCTATAAGTGCTCAGATATATATTAAGATAGCCAAATCTCATACTTTAATGGACAGGCTTCAATCTACTCCACACTCCAACTCTTCAACCATCCATCCAATTGAAAATCTGATGATGGAATGCTCAAAGGCCACCCTGAGGCCGAGATTCTTGTCACATCCATGTTGACCTAAGGTCTCAATCTGACCCCTCATGTACAGGACATAATCCATTTAATACATATACAAGTGATGGGCAGACATCTCTACTATATAATAACTGAAACACAAGCTTATTACATACCTGTCTATATAAGTAATATATATAGGGTATATGAGCACAGACTTTCACACGACCCACCACTCTCCACACTATCTCATAACACTGATACACTTGAACACATATATGTTGAAAAGATAAATAATCACCAATATACGTATTTCATGCTAAACCAGCAATCATCAGTTGGTCTCATACCCTATGTATTACATATATAGACACAGGTATGTAATAAGCTTGTGTTTCAGTTATTACATAATAGAGATGTCTGCCCATCCCTTGTATATGTATTAAATGGATTATATCCTGTACATGAGGGGTAAGATTGACCTTAGGTCAACATGGGTGGCCTTTGAGCATTCCATCATCAGGTTTTCAATTGGATGGATGGTTGAAGAGTTGGAGTGTGGAGTAGATTAAAGCCTGTCCATTAAAGTATGAGGTTTGGCTATCTTAATATAGATCTGAGCACTTATAACATATATGTGTAGAGATGGTAATCTGGACCAACTGATGATTGCTGGTTTTGCATGAAATATGGATATTGGTGATTATTTATCTTTTCAACATATATGTGTTCAAGTGTATCAGTGTAATGAGATAGTGTGGAGAGTGGTGGTTTGTTTGATACAGTAAATTTTAAGACATTAAATAAGTCGATAAAAAAATTTGAAATTATGTTTATTATTATTTTACAATTTCAAATAACTATCCAATATATATAAATGCTACGGATATTAATAATAAAATGGACTGTTTCATTGTCATGTCACATAGCAATGTGATTTGTGTAAACCTACCGTAAGAGAAAAACAAACCGTAAAAAATTATAAATGACAAATCGTATTTCAAGAAGTGATCATTTATTTTAATATGTTTATATTTCCTTATTTTATAGAAATAATGAATCAAGTCGCAATAATTAATTTTCGTAACAGAACAAAAATAAATGTATTCTTAATTCTGCAACGTCACGCCCCTCTTGTGTCAGTGCCCTCATGTCTTGCTAACTGACTTCCTCCGGCCCTATCCTTAATTCTAAATTCAACATCTTAGTAATGTCGTGTTTAAAAGATTATTTATTTATAATTTTTGTATTTGAAGATTATTTCTTTAATATATATATATTGATTTAGTTTACCAGCGCCACTTTAATAGCACGCACTTATAAATAATTACTATCCAGTATTAGTAAGTAATACGTAAATTTAATAAAAGAAAACATAAATGTTTTCGGTATTCTTTGAGTCTAGAAAATATTGACATGCTAGCTTGGTCTATTTTTTTTTTATGTTGAATAGTATTTAACAATTTTAAATCATGCCTGCAAACGAGTTGAGATTCGCTCTTGTAATTATATATATAATACTATTTTTAATTAAAATTATTTTATTTTATTAGTTCTACAATTCTTTTAATAATATAATCTCTTTTGTCTAAGGTTTCTTTTGAAATTTCAATTTGATGAACTCGTAAACACACAATTAATGCGTATGGTTAACAAAAGATTCTTTTTTTTTTTTTAAATCTTCAAAGTATGTTTTCTTTTCTTTTTTTAAAAAAAAATTATAAACACGTATGAAAAAAACTTGAAATTTTGAAATTATAATTAGTTGATGATGTACTTTTTATTAACATAATGATGCTAAGTTATTTTCTTTTAATATCATCTTTTAATTAAAGATATGCATAAATCAATTAAGCATGTGTTAATTAGCAATGCTTTCAATGAAAAAAAAAATTATTTTTTTTTAAAAAACCGAAGCAATTAAAAACAGCTTCATTTACATACATGCTAATTATATGATAAATATTTGATTAAGTAAAGCGAAATTTTTGCATACAAATGCAATTTATTTGTATATTTTTAAATAATATTTTCATTATTGTTTTTCTGTATTAAAAAAAAAAAATCATTAAAAATACATTATTTTTTTTAATTATACCTTCTTACTTAAATATTTAAATGAAATATTAAAACTAAAAAAATTATTTAAATAATCACTTAAATTATTATCTTACCTTACGATAATTTATATACATAATGCAATAGGATTTTTTTTTTTAAAAAAAATAGAAGTTTAGAAAATGAATATTAATGTTTGTAAATTATTTCAAAGTAATAGAGTGGTTTTTTAGCTCATTCTTGTAGGTTTATTTCTTTTTGTGAAGGTACACATAGTTTTTCCCTTATTTCATTCACATGTCTTTATTGTTAGAACAGATAGAAAATGTCTGCAACTTAATTTTTTTTAAAAATCGTACATCAGAATTTTTATAGTATCTATATGACTATTCAATGTATGATAATTTCTTGGAAAGATCTCTGTGTTTATCAAAAACTATCAGAATGGCTTTTTATTGTAAAGAATGTTCATGGAGGTGATATCTATTTAATTTATATAGTAAGCATTTTTTTACATGTAGGTTTAAAAGAAATAGAGATTGGCTTTAGAATGTGAGATGGAGAGATGGTCAATGCAAATGATATTGCATTAACAGCTGAAAGAAGAGGGGATTTGAATTATTTTGGAATTGAAATGGTTGAGCTGCTTCTGAGCATTGAAAAGACAAATTTTAAAAATTAATTTCAAATAAATAATAAAAAAGAATGTGGATAGAGTTGGAAATATAGTTCTCATGAGAGTCATGATGTGGTTAGTCATGTTACAACTATCAAAGTGATATGTTTTTCTTTTGACTACACTGACAATAAGTTGTTCTTCTTTCTGCTGTTTTATAACACTGCATCTTTATAATTGTATATCACTAAACATCACATGATCACCATTTCTTATGCTAGCACATATCCATTGATTACTCTGGTTGGCACTGAGTGGTACTACTGTATGGAGAGTTTTGCCCGTTTTAATTGTATATCAGTTGCATTTAATCTGTGAAGTACTTAATATGTTTGAAATGAAAGATTATAACTCAAAATAATCAAACGTTCTGCCATTTAATAAAAAAGGCAAACTTTTTATTGACCAAATATGGTCAGAAAATGAATTCTTAGTGTGTTTCAAGATGTTTTAGCAAATTATAATGATTTATTTCTTGCCTTCTCATTTTTGCCATCGCCTCTTTTAGATAAATATATTAATGATTATTGATAATCATTTACTAGGATAGAGATTATTATATCATTCTTAATTTAGACATGTTTTAAACTCAATTAAAGGTTAATATATTTGTTATTGTTATTTATTAAATATAATCATTTTTTATTTGTATATCTTTTTTATATATACTTAAAATTTTCATTCTACTACATATTTTTGAAACATATGAATAAAGACTTCTGAAAAGTGCAAATAATTTTCCAGATGCAATTTTTTGTTGACCCATTACTCTTAAGTTGAATTTGGTAACCATTTTTTACAGAGAGCTTCATTATTTGTTCAGTATTTATGAATGTCAATTTACTACAAATTTATATACAAGTTATCTTTGACATTACTTTAGATGAATACATTATTACTAACCATTTATTAGGCAAAATAAATATTTTTTTCTATATTAAATACTTAAAGTACCTACATGACTTCTCATTTTTGTTTAGACCATTGCTCGATAAACAGAAATTCTAATTACTGGCTGGATTATTAGTTGGCTGAAGATATATGCAGTGGGAAATGATAAGAGCTATTATAGGGCTAATAAGAAAACTTATTTGGCATCAGAGATTGCCATTTAGTAATAACATATTTTTTGCAATCATCAAAAGTTAAAAGTTATCTCTATTTTCATGGATATTATGTCCTCATTTTTATTCTTTATTATAATAATAATCCATGGAAATAACTAAATGCAAATATTTTAACTAGTTAAATTTTATTAGTAAAATTTTAAAATAATTTGACTTAAAATAAACATTTATTGAATATATCCTAAATTCACAATCTCCCCCCCCCCCCCAAAAAAAAAAAAAACTGAGATAAAGATGTTATGCTTTTCTTTGTATAAGTATTGCTAATCCCTGATGTTAATGACATATTTTTTTATTGATAGTATAATATGGATATTTGTTCTTTTGCATTTTTATTCCGATGTTTTTCTTTTTTCATCAATAGCATACCATATTTGTGTTATTCAAATTCTATACTTTTTTAATATTAAAAACCCCAATAACTTGTTTATTTTTCTAATTTTAAAATATTTTAAGTTCTCAACATATATATATAACATTGTCAAAACTTTTTAATTATTGTTAATTTTTTTTAATCATTTATTCCTTTTTTCCTTCATTTCAAAATTTTCTGACATAGGCCTATAATATATTCGAATAAATTCTGTATAGTTTTTATGACTTACATTTTACTTCAGGGAGAAAAAATAACATGAAATACATAGGTGAAATTAATCAAAACTTTTTTACTTTTATTATCACATTTTTCATTCATGCTTTTGTGTGTGTGTTTAATATGACTATTCATATTATGTAGATTAACATGATTATTTGAGATCTCAGAAACTAAACTTCTAACCTTTTATGCAATGAAAAAACTGTCTTCAATAATATTTACAAACTGTTACACCATTTTATCTCCCAGAGTACACTGCAATTTTAGTTTCTATTGCTGACAAAATATGGAAAGCTTTTGTTGAAAAAAAAAGGGGATTGACTTAGTCAATGAATTTTTTAAATTTTTGAGGAGGCTGAAAACACAAATATTAATGTGGTTAAATTATAAACATGAAACTTAATGAAGTATTGGCTTTATTTTTTAACATAGTTCTATATATCAATAATCATTATTTAATCATTTTAAAAATAGGCTCATAATAAAATACAAAATAAGCCAGTTATATTAAATTAATAAGCTATGCAGAGAGATAATATTCAGAGAGCTGAAGGAATAAATCTCCTTTGTCTAATCAAAGATTCAAAAATAATGAAAAACAATATTAAGAATTCTCTAGTTTTTGTGGGGTTTTTAAAATTAAAAATAAATGCTTTTATTATTGATAAACAACATACATATAGTTTATGCTATGATTGTGAATTAATTGTGTTATTGATTTTCAGTTATTTGTTATATTTTTACCAAGATGCCAAAGTTTTAATAGTTATTTTTATTCACGTTTTAATACCATTCAAATAAAAAAAATTTCAAATATTATTTTTGTGTATACATTTGTAGCAAGATTCATCTAAAAATATTCACAAACCTGCTGACCATGATGATTCTAATATTTTATTTTAAGTAATGAACTTTATTAAACAAACATTTAAATATGTACATGAAATATCTACAAATTAGTTTTCATTCACCTTTTGCCCTACACCAAATTTACCGATCCTGTCCCCCCAAAGCACCACATTGCAAATCTATAATACTCTCATTGTTGAAATGTCAATATTGTTTTCCTGTTAAATTCTAGAGTTAGGCCTTACAAATCTTCTTGAAAGATCTTCTACATACTTTTACTATCTTATTTCTCTTTGTGTGTGTCCCTTTACTCCCACATTTCACAAACAGTCATAGCAGTCCCTCCCCATACCTTTTCCATAATCTTCTTTGGCCAGTATTTCAAACACCTAGCAAAATAGTTGTCCCAATCATTGTCAAGTTTCTTCAACCAATTAAACTTTTTGTTATCAAAGATTAATGAACACCGTATTGTCCATATAGTTTTCAATGCAAGCATTATCACCATTGCATTATGAGGTTTGAATTTTATTACATTTTGCTTCAGTAGTATTTTAAGATTTATCATTGGGGTGTGTGGAAAACTCTGTATCTTAGCTTCCCAAAATCACTATGATGATTCTAATATAACGTTATCTTGATATGCCGCTAAAAACAAATGCTACCAAATGAAACACACAGTTTGCATGTGAGCAAATGCAATTATAATTCAACTGCTTTACATAAAGTTTTATTATATTATTAATAATAATAAATTCTGTTCTTCTTAATAAAAAAAACCCATCATGGCTTGGCATATAGAGAGTGATCTCCTCTCACCAATTGTGAAAGCAGTATTGTATTATAAATATGTTTTTTATGTGTTTTTATAACCACTGATACTTATCAAATCATCCCAGATTAACCACTAGGCATCATTTGTCAACCATTGCTGTTGGCTAACTTGTAAGTCTAAGCTCCTTTTTCACAATGATTTGTGGGGTAAAACTGACTTATAGCAGCTTGAACACTTCACCCTCTATTCTTAAAAAACTTAACAACTCCCCCCCTCTAATAACTATATCCAAATTTAATAAGTGTATGTAAGTGTGGTCAATTCCACAGTTTGCAATTGTTCTATCAGACGATGAGTATTCCATGTTTCTGCCAGAACATTTGAAACATCCATAATCTCATTTGGAGGCACTATTGTTGTGATAGCCACTCTAGCTGCCATTTTTTATAAAGACAAAATTCCACATGGTAAAGCAAAAGTAGTTCAGAATTTTATACGTGTCAAAAATGACACGTGAGAAAAGTAGTTCATAATTTTTACAGCAGGGACTTTTGGGGTGAGACTAAATAGAGCCTAAAAAAGTAAGTTTTCTTACATCCATTTTATTTATTAATCTTCATGTAAAAAATACATTTATAGTTAGATATACTTTGCAATTACATAGTGAGAATGACATAGCTCGACACACAGATCCTAAATGTAAGTTCATTTTTTTGTTATTTATTCTTCTTTATGTAAGAACATTTATAGTTAATATACTTAATTTATTTACAGTTATATATACAGCAAAGACCGCTATAAGTGAAAAATACGCATGTAAATGTAAATTTTTTTTTTATTAACATTTAGACTTAGATATAGTTACATACACTTATTAAATTTGGATACAGTTATTAGGGGGGGGGAGAGTAGTTAAGTTTTTTAAAAATAGAGGGCGAAGTGTTCAAGCCGCTATAAGTCAGCGTTACCGAATTGTGGTTCATACTAAATCACAAATTGCAATTAATCAATATAATCACTCTATTATTTATTTTAAAATAATTTCAAATTTGTCATCATCAACCATTATCAATCCACTGCAGGATGAATGTCTCTCCAAGTTCAATCCATCTTCTCTGATTTTTAGCTTCTCTCCTCTACATCACCCCTGAACACTTTCTTATTTCATCCATCCATCTCACACGTGGTCTCTTTCTGGGTCTTTTACAATCTCTTAGAATCCAGTTTAAGATTTCAATTGTCCATCTATTATCTTTTCTAGCAATATGTTCAGCCCAACTCTACTTCAGTTTTTTAATTTTTTCAATGAGATCAGTAACACCTGTTTGTTCTCTTACCTATATATTGTGTTTTCAATCTCTTCTTGTTATTTCCAACATGCATCTCTCCATACTTCTTTGAGTGGTCTTAAGTCTCTGTACTTCTCTTCTATTAAGTATCCAAGTCTCAGATCTATAAGTAAGAACTGGTAAAATATGTTTACTAAAAACCTTCCTTTTCAAACACAGGCATATTTCCTTTTAGTATCAAGTTATTTCTAACAAAAGCGTTCCAACCAAGTTTAATTCTATGATTAATTTCATCCATTATGTTTCCATCTGTATTAATAATCTGACCAAGGTATTTGTAACTGTTAACTTTTTTTAACTCATCATAATCAATCTTTATTTTCATATTTTGAGAAAATCCATTAAACATTACTTTAGTCTTTTTAACATTTATCTTTAGTCCTACTTTCATCTGATAACTCCTGCAACATTTCCTGCAACTCTAAAGCATTATTTGCAAAAACAACTACATCATCTGCAAAATCTAAATGACTTAAATAATCTCCATTTACTTTCACTCCTTTAGCTTCTCATTTTAATCCACAAAATACTTCTTGCAGCACTGCTGTAAAACGTTTTGGAGATATAGAGTCACCTTGTCTTACACTCTTCTCAATGTTGACTTTTCCAGTATCATTATGTAATCTAATTGTTGCTGTTGCATTTTTATAAATATTCTTTAAAATATGACAATATCCTGGATCTATATTATAATTAGCTAAATTCAATTATATTATAGAATAAAAAAATATTGAAATATTATCGCTAAACTTGCACTATTAATATTAAAAAGTTGTTAATTTTAATTAAGTAATTAAATTCAAGTGTTTAGTATGTTTATGTTTGGACATGATTTTTTGCAATTAATATTTTAGATAAACACTTTATTTATCAAAATTTTATATGAATAATTTAATATATTTACTAATTAGGCTAAAGTTATAGTAAAATAAATTTGTAAAATTTTAAACATGTTTATATCTAAAGTTATTTCATGAAATCCTGCTCAAATTTATTTTTGTCACTCCTGATCTATTTAGTCACATGATCTAAAGTGTATCACATGATCATTTTTTAGAGAAAAAGCAAACGTTTCATTCGTAATTTTCCATTTCCTGCCATTCAAAATCTTATTCAAGGATTTAAATAATAATTGTGATCTATCAAATAATATCTTATGGCAGAAATGAATAATTAAGATGGTTGAAAATTAAAACAAGTGATAGAAAAAAAATTCATGTAAATATCATCAATATATTCTCTCATGAATTACTTTGATAATTTTAAAATGTTTGTGTATTTTTTTTTTCAATAGAAGTGTTTATTTTAAAGTAAGCCAATCTAATAAAAAAGTTGCTTTTAATTATGTAGTAATGACTTTTAGAAGAAAGCAAATTGAAAAATTCTACAACACATGAAAACAAGACTTCTTTATGTTAAATCATATCAATTCGATTATTTACTATCTTTATAATCCATTAAAATTTTAAAAAATATTGTAAGAATATATTTATGGAATATTAATATTATAAACAAGCCTGAGAAAAGAGTAAGTTTATTTTAAAAATGAAAAAGAAAAGACGATATATCACAGAAATATTTGTTTGAAGATTTTTGTTTCATTTAATTGTAGTTCTATGTAGAATTATACCCATTACAAAGCAAAACTCTCCATACAGTAATACCATCTTGTGCCAACAAGAGTAATCAATGGATGCCAGAAGGCTTGTGCATAAAATCCCTATCTAGTGCCTACTCATCCAATATCCCCAGACTAGTTTCTGGCTTGTGGCCTTCGTCATTGCTCTCAGATCCAAGGCTCCTCACTGATGAAGGCCACAAGCCAGAAACTAGTCTGGGGATATTGGATGAGTAGGCACTAGATAGGGAATTTATGCACAAGCCTTCAGGCATCCATCGATTACTCTTGTTGGCACAAGGTGACCCTACTGTATGGAGAGTTTTTGCTTTGTTTAATAACAATTATGTGCTAGAATGAGATATTGATCATGTGATGTTTAGTGGTATACCCATTACCTTAGATGTTTTTTAAAAAATTCAAATTTTATTTATTCTTTTTTAAATATAGTCAACAATTGATATTAATATACAGATTATAAAAGAGGATAACATTCGTAATGATATTATTATTCTCTTATGTTCAGGTGTTTCTGGCATAAGAATTGAATTGGTGATCTTTAGATTTGCAATTATAAAACTTAAGTTGATACACTAATTAATTAGGCTATTCTATCAAAGACAAATAATCAGTGAAAAAAATTATATATTTATTTATGAAAGTTGTTCTGATTTGTCCATTTTTTAACAACATTGTAAAATAAAAAATGGAAAAACTGTAAATATTGTATATTCTGGAAGTAGAAATAAAAGTAATAGTGTAAATTTTGTTTTAGGCTCCAAAATGGACGAGAATTGTATAACATCAAACCAATATGTGATAGAATTATGGAAGTTAAATTGAAAGCACTTCCAAGTAGATGTCTGATCATATTTACATTCCAACCAGTAATTATAATAATGGTGAAATAGGAAATGTACATGAATAAATTATATCATTTGCAAGCAATATAGAAATAATTGTTTAAGGAAATATGAACTGAAATGTTGCGTTATTACATAAAGAGAAGATGTGGATAAAAGTATATTGTGGTAAGAAATGAAAGAGATGAAATGTTGTTTTGATATTAATGAATATGTATAACAAAATAATTAGAAAACTATTTACATAATTGCAAATGATAAAAGCAAACTTAAATTATATTTGATTCAGTAGTTTAGAAACAATAATGAGAGTGCATGAATACATCCTGGAGTTGATGTAGAATTGATTTCCCCATTTAATATTGCTAAAATTAGAAATACCTTTTAGAAGAATAAATAATGAATGTGAGAAAGCTTAGGTAGATTCATTGGTAAAACAAGTTATAAAATAAGAGAACAAGGATGATTTGAATTAACAGTGAGGTGATGAACAGGATGATAGAAAAAAATATAAATTATGTAGATGTTAAAAGTTTAGAAGACAAATATAAACTAAAATATAAACCATGTAATACTATAAAAAGAGAACTGACATAAGGTATAGAAAAATAGAATAAATTCAAAGAAAAAGTATGTTTGGTTTAATATGTAACAGAATAAAACAATTTGGGTGAAGAATTAAAATCATTAGAATAAAGTTGAGATTTAAGATAGAATCACAAAATATTAATAAATAAAATAGATTCACTGTAATGTGGAAAAATATATTAATTGATTTATGTGAAAGAGATAACAAGCTTAATAATTTTTATTAAATATTCATTAGACTAGAGATTATCCACTTAATGAGTAATATTTCTGTAATGTCCTTGCATCAGAGTGGTATAGGGAAAATTATGCCACAAATATATTATTCAATAACAAGTCTTAGTCTACAATAATTGGAAAAAAGTAACATAGGTTGTGCTATAATGGAAAAAGTTATATAAGTTTTATGTTTTTAGTATTTATTATTTTATTGAAGGTAAAAATAATTCAGTAAAATGTGAAGATTTTACAATAATGACCTTTATTTCTTATGTAAGGAGTCACTGCAGTTCTTAAATATGCAATGAATTAGACATGCTTAATATCTGAAAGTAATTTAAATTTGAATAGATAGAAAGGCAAAAGATGAAATTTCAGTGATAATTAATGTATTTGCATCTAGTTTTGAATCAATCATTCCTTGTAAGACTTTAATTAATGCATTATTTTGTTATCGAAGTCATATATATGCTAGTTTACTTTTAATTAATCTAGAATATATATATATGAATGTTCTGTATTTATTTAATTTCCAAGGAACAAATTTTCGGCACAGTCGATTCAATTAAGTATAACTTTCGGTAACATCCATTCAACATGGTAGAGTTTTTGTTCAAAAGAATTTTAAGTCTTCCCATGCAAAAAATGCTTCAAAGATTCATGAACAAATAGGTTCATTGGGTTATTTTCTAGGCTCAATTCCTATTATAATTTTTTGTCTTGGAACATGGCAAATGAAGCGGAAAAAATGGAAATTGAATCTTATTCAAGAGTTGCAAGAAAAGATATCAGATACACCTATACCATTTCCATTTGATTTGGATGGTTTAAATGATCTGGAATATCAAAAAAATTGAAGTCCAGGGTCAGTTTCATCACAGTAAAGAGATTTGTATATATCCAAGATCTTTAATATCAAATGAGGAAAAACCTGGAGGTCTTCTATCAAAAACTGATTCTACAGGTGCTTGGATTGTTACACCTTTTCATTTAGTAAACATGGAATTAACAATTCTTGTTAATAGAGGTTGGGTTCCAAAGGAAAAAATGAATCCTGAATCTAGAATAGAAGGCCAAATTAATGATCTAATTGTTCTTACTGGAGTCTTAAGAAAATCAGAAAAGCAGGTTTAGTTTACACCTAAAACAACCCTGCTTCTGGTAATTGGTTTTGTCGAGATGTTGAGGCAATGGCAGATTATTTGGACACACAGCCTATTTTTTTAGATGCTGATTCAGTGAGTACTATTTCTGATGGGCCAATAGGTGGTCAAATATGAGTTAATCTTAGAAATGAACATTTTTCTTACATTATTATGTGGTATTCCTTAAGTGCCATCACCAGTTACATGTGGTATCGTCAGTTCATTAAAAAACTACCACTACTTTAAAAAAATAATTTATGTAATATAAACAAATATTGTATAGTTTTTTATTTATTTAAATATATCATGTAATTTTTGCAAATTTGAAAAAAAAAAGAGGAACAGAGAATAAGATTAATATTTATTTTAACAGAGGCAAAACTCTCCATACAGTAGTGCAAGCCAGAGTAATCAATGGATGCAAAAACGTTTTTGCATAAAATTCATATCTAGTGCTTACTCATCCCCTAGATAGAGATTTTATACTAAAAACCTTCTTGCCCTCATTCATTATTTTGGCTTGCACTTGGTGGCGCTACTGTATGGAGAGTTTTGCTTCTGTTTTAGCAGCTTGTGCAAGCAGGGGAAATGATCATGTGATGTTTAGTGGTTTAATATTTATTTTATTGATTTGAAGTATTGTTAAATATATTATTTTTAATAAAGCTGAAATTAGCATAAGATAGAAGGGTTCATTGTAATTCATTTTATAAATATATGACAGTAATTTCATATAATGAGGATAAACTTAATTCACAAAATTAGAGAACGTTTGAAATAAAAATAAATGCAAATAAAATAAAAGCAATGAAAACAACTAGTGGGAAGAAAATATTGAGAGTAAGCATTAGATAGAAAAGTTAATCCTTTTATATATTTTGGACAATGAAAGTAGCAATAAAAAAATAGAAAATAATACAGGATATTATTTTTTATTCCATTGAAATTAAATTTTGTAGAAAAGCTTGTTAATATTCAATTTTTACTTACTAACATAGAAATTGTAGCTCTGTACTGTAAATAAAATTGAATACTATATCATTTCTAATAGTTTGTTATATTAACACATAATAAATTAAAAAATTTCACAAATGTTAATATATAGAAAGAAATTAATGGATGTAAGTGAATAAAGAAATATTTTCACAATCTCAAACTAAGATGCTTTACATTGGCCTATAAAACTAAATTTAGATGCAAAAAATAAGACAGCTGCTCTTAATTTTTCAAAAGTTTCTATCTTAAGTTTTGGTTTAAGATTATCCTCGGTACTCAACAAGATATCATTGACCTATTATAAAAACTTATTAAATAATTTGCTTATTACAATAATCTTGTATAAACCACAAACATGGATAATTAGGAAAATGAGTGAAAAGATTGGAACTTATGAGGTATGGAACTAAAATAAACTGAAAGTGTAAGTTTGAAAAAAAAGATTATCAATGTAGAAATGTTAAAATGTAAGGTAAAAAGGAAATATTTTTTGATAAAATTGCAAAGAAAAATAAGAATTGGATTGGACATTACATAAACATTTATATATTCTCTAAAGTTGAGAGTGTAAGGATATAGAAAAGAATACAGCTAATTACTGATTTTATGCAAAAGAATACCTATAAATTTTGAAATGTAGATCAAGAAATTAATAGTTAAAGAAGATGGTCTGGCTTAATATTAGCATTTAACTCATTTATTTCTATGTACTTTTAAAACTTCCAATGTTGAATTTTAAAAAAGGTGATAATTTTTTGAAATACAAAACTTCTAATTATTATGCTAAATTTTTGGAAAATTAAAATATGCAAATAAATTATATCACCACATTCTTCGTGCTTAAATAAATGAGGAGTGTATTAGCACATACTAGTCATAGAGTTGTCTTGACAACAGAATTATATAATATTCTACTGGTTTATTTAGGCATAAAAGTTATATATTATAATGGTCGGGGTTTGTGCGATCAATCCAGTCTTACCGTATCTACACTACAGAGCGCCACTAGGCTACTTGAACCTAGAAAATTTATAGAGTAGGCAGATATGCACTGTTAAGATCTTAATTTACATATATTTTTATTCCGACTGTTAGCCCATTGTCACTAGCTCAGGAAGACACAGAGATTTATAAAATATTAATTCTTATCTAATAATATTTCATTTAAAATAAATAAATAAAAGAAGCCACTGCCAGTAATTAACACACAAACATTTATTTACGCACATATAAATTTTGAATCATTTTACAATCATTTTTACTTTAAAATTTAACTTACATTTTAACTTTGCTTTTTAGAATTTAATTTATGTTTAAACCTTTATTGTCTAAGTTCGCACAGATGAGTCTAATATTTATTAGAGTGTCGAGTATGAATAGACTACATAGATTTGCATTTGAAAAGAAAATATTCTATCCCTTATTTAACCTTAGGCCAAAAGTCTGCAGTTAAACCAACGTCAATCCATCCGATACATCGATGTATTCAATGTAGCATGAATACGACAGCACAAATACCATACTGTCAGGAATGTACATCTGAACAGCATGGTTAGGTTATAGAAGACATTGACTCTCATTCAGACAGGAATGCTACATCTGTCTGATGAGAAGAGCAATAAAAAAAAACTCCATAGGAAGGGACTGCATTTTCCATCTTACCATCCCATTCTGTAGGCAAAAAGGGGGGTGTGGTGTAATATGCGATCCTGCACGTAGCAGACCTCATACTACATCTACTAATTACACCAATATATCCAATCCATTGACCCAATTTAATTATGAAACAAATAACCTAAAATTACCCTCCCTTAAACTAACATATATAACTTTACAAATCTAAGCAGCTATTCATGCCTGACTTAAGTTTAGCATTTATTAAGTTTATTTTAAAAAAAAAATCATCATAAAAACTTAAAAGAGCAGAAAAAATAAATTAATGGAAATGATTTACAAAAAATAAGAATACATTCAATAAAATAATTATTAATAATTTAGTTTGGTCAGATAGGATTCTATTTCTATTAAAGATGGAACAAGCTTCAGAATTAAAGTTTTTATTCTTTTCAAATACTGGAGTTTTAGAATTATAGTTAAGCTTATTAGAGTTCATAAAGTTCTTACGGTTTAAATGAAAAGTTTCTTTTTTAAAATTAAAGTTCATTAGTTTAAGTTCTTACTGTTTTAAAAATCCACAATTAACAGTTGCTTGCCATTTGGAGCCAGCGTTAATTCCCCCGATGTCCATGTGGTCCTCAATTTAGGAAAAACGATGTCATTTCTGTTTCCTTTTAGCAAAACTGAAGGGATTGAAGAGTGCTTCTTTCCAATCCCTTCTTCAACTCTAGCACACCTCTGCTTTCACATCTCTATCTTCTCTTAATTCTCCTTCACTCACTAAAATTTATTTCCAAACTTGTTCTTTTTATATTAGAATTTTGGATTCAATGGACATTACATCATGATGATGGTGATGGTCTTTTCATTGAGGTCCATTTCCTGAGGGATTTTTTTTATTGGCTATTAGTTTCTATTGTTTTTTTCTTTTTATCTGACCTTTGCTTATACATTTTGAAATGCACAAGGGCTAGCTTACTTTTAACTAATTAAAATAATCATTTCCATTTTACAATAGCATTAATTAAATTATTGTACATTGTTTTTTATCTTTAAATCTTTCAAGTCTTTTTCTTAATATTTAGTTTTAAAACTTTTTCTTTTTTCTTAATAAAGTTTTCTTTTAATAACTTTTCATCTGTGCGATTTTATATATTAGAGTTTAGATGATTTTTAATTTTCAATTTTTAATTCTTAAAAAAGAAGTTTTTATTTGCGACCTTTTATTTTTCATGTTTAATTTTAAAAAAAAATAATAATGTAACGGCATATGTGCCCGTTACATATCAGTAAACTTGCTTAAAAAAAATTTACTTAGGGTTAGCAATTACGGTACACGATTAATGAAGACATTTGCAAAAACATTCGGTTAGTAATTTTACAAAAAGACTATATACAAAAAAAATGTTGACTATCGTTTTCCTAAGGACCATCTATGTTTATACCTGGCCTCCTCCCCCCAAGAATTCTATTTTCTCTATATTTTATTTCTAACAAATGGCACAACAAACAAATTATTTATTTAAGGAGGTTGCATTGAAGTAAATATGTTTTAAAGGATAATGGATTTATACATGTATATTTGCAGCACAATTATAAATACCACCAACTTATTTATGACTGATTAAAATGCTTACATAGGGTTACACTGAAGTAAATTCCCAAAAAATACTCATCATAAGGTACCACATTTACAATCATAAACTTATGTGGCTGTGCGCACCTATACACATTTAAAAAAATGAAACATTAATTGCAACCTTTTGACTTTTTTTTAAAAAAAACAAGTTTTAAAATTATTAATATCTTTTCTTTTTCATTTTTAATATATGTGCTATTTCTTCCTGGCAGTGCTTTTATAAGATTTAAAATATACAACTTTATGTAATTAGATAAAAATATTTCATTTTGAAAAAATTTGCTCAGGGTACTAATGGTTTATTAAACATCACCCCACATTGGGCGCCAATTATAATGGTCAGGGTTTGTGCGATCAATCCAGTCTTACCGTATCTACACTACAGAGCGCCACTAGGCTACTTGAATTTAGAAAATTTATAGAGTAGGCAGATATGCACTGTTAAGATCTTATTTTACATATATTTTTATTCCGACCATTAGCCCATTGTCACTAGCTCAGGAAGACACAGAGATTTATAAAATATTAATTCTTATCTAATAATATTTCATTTAAAATAAATAAATAAAAGAAGCCACTGCCAGTAATTAACACACAAACATTTATTTACACACATATAAATTTTGAATCATTTTACAATCATTTTTACTTTAAAATTTAACTTACATTTTAACTTTGCTTTTTAGAATTTAATTTATGTTTAAACCTTTATTTTCTAAGTTCGCACAGATGAGTTTAATATTTATTAGAGTGTCAAGTATGAATAGATTACATAGATTTGCATTTGAAAAGAAAATATTCTATCCCTTATTTAACCTTAGGCCAAAAGTCTGCAGTTAAACCAACATCAATCCATCCGATACATTGATGTATTCAATGTAGCATGAATACAACAGCACAAATACCATACTGTCAGGAATGTACATCTGAACAGTATGGTTAGGTTATAGAAGACATTGACTCTCATTCAGACAGGAATACTACATCTGTCTGATGAGAAGAGCAATAAAAAAAACTCCATAGGAAGGGACTGCGTTTTCCATCTTACCATCCCATTCCGTAGACAAAAAGGGGGTGTGCAGCATAATATGCGATCCTGCACATAGCAGACCTCATACTACATTTACTAATTACACCAATATATCCAATCCATTGACCCAATTTAACTACGAAACAAATAACCTAAGATTACCCTCCCTTAAACTAACATATATAACTTTACAAATCTAAGCACCTATTCACGCCCGACTTAAGTTTAGCATTCATTAAGTTTATTTTTTTAAAAAAAATCATAATAAAAACTTAAAAGAACAGAAAAAATAAATTAATGGAAATGATTTACAAAAAATAAGAATACATTCAATAAAATAATTATTAATAATTTAGTTTGATCAGATAGGATTCTATTTCTACTAAAGATGGAACAAGCTTCAGAATTAAAGTTCTTATTCTTTTCAAATACTGGAGTTTTAGAATTATAGTTAAGCTTATTAGAGTTCATAAAGTTTTTACGGTTTAAACAAAAAGTTTCTTTTTTAGAATTAAAGTTCTTTAGTTTAAGTTCTTACTGTTTTAAAAATACACCCTTAACACTTGCTTGCCATTTGGAGCCAGCGTTAATTCCCCCAATGTCCCTGTGGTCCTCAATATAGGAAAAATGATGTCATTTCTCTTTTAGAAAAACTGAAGGGATTGAAGAGTGCATCTTTCCAATCTCATCTCCTTTAACTCTAGCACACCTCTGCTTTCACATCTCTATCTTCTCTTAATTCTCCTTCACTCACTAAAAATTTTTTCCAAACTTGTTCTTTTATATTAGAATTTTGGATTCAGTGGACATTACGTCATGATGATGGTGATGGTCTTTTTATTCTGGTCCATTTCCTGAGGGATTTCTTTTATTGGCTATTAGTTTCTATTGTTTTTTCTTCCTATCTGACCTTTGCTTATACATTTTGAAATGCCCAAGGGCTAGCTTACTTTTAACTAATTAAAATAATCATTTCCATTTTACAATAGCATTAATTAAATTATTGTACGTTGTTTTTTATCTTTAAATCTTTCAAGTCTTTGTCTTAATATTTAGTTTTAAAACTTTTTCTTTTTTCTTAATAAAGTTTTCTTTTAATAATTTTTCATCTGTGCGATTTTATATATTAGAGTTTAGATGATTTTAATTTTCAATTTTTAATTTTTAAAAAAAGTTTTTATTTGCGAACTTTTATTTTTCATGTTTAATTTTTAAAAAAAATAATGTAACGGTGTATGTGTCCATTACAATATATATAAATCTGTTAACTGTTGGCATTTATGGTTTGATATGTGTACAAAAATATGCTGTATCGAAAGCCGGACTCAGCAAAGTAAGAAATATTGTTTTGTACCAAAGATTTATTACCATAATAGTTGATAATAATTTGATAGAATATATTTTATTATATATTATCGATGATATATATGTATAATATAGTTTTTATATTCATACAAGATGTACCTGGCCTATGTAAAGACCTTTTTTTTTAATTAGTTGATTTAACAAATTCTTTTTAAGATTTAATATAAATTAAACAAAAGATACATAATGGATGAAATTAATCATAGAATTAAACTTGGTTGGAGTGCTTTTGGTAGAAATAACTTGATACTAAAAGAAAATATGCCTATGTGTTTGAAAAGGAAGATTTTTAACAAATGTGTTTTACCAGTTCTTACTTATGGATCTGAGACTTGAACACTTAATAGAAGAGCAATACAGAGACTTCAGACCATTCAAAGAAGTATGGAGAGATGCATGTTGGGAATAACAAGAAGAGATCGAAAATGCAATGTATGGGTAAGAGAACAAACAGGTGTTATTGACCTCATTGAAAAAATTAAAAGATTGAAGTGGAGTTGGGCTGGACATATTGCTAGAAGAAATGATAATAAATGAACAACTGAAATCTTAAACTGGATTCCAAGAGATTGTAAAAGATCCAGAAAGAGACCACATGTGAGATGGATGGATGAAATAAGAAAGTGTGCAGGGGTGATGTGGAAAAGAAAAGCTAAAGATCAGAGAAGATGGATTGAGACCTTATCCTGCAGTGGATTGATAATGGTTGATGATGATGATGATGATGAAACAAAAGATTTTAATATTATATAAATAAATGCGATATACTCAATTGTTTCTGTATTATGGTTTATTATTGGGGAATTAATACTTAGCCGGCCTGAAAGGCTGTCATTTTTGCAATATTTTTTTTAATTGGTTGCATTAACTTTTTTTTTTGCTTTGGGGCATTATTTGCTTTGAATAAAATGTTTGTAATCAAATTAAATCTCTAAATTTAAATTTTAAATGTACCTGTTATATTTCATATACAAATTTGGCAGTGTTACAGGCAACTATTAATGACAGAATTCGCTTGAATTATGGGATATCAAACTACATGACTTCAATCATATGCTAACCAAAACTAAATATAAATATGGTACTGTAGCATCTATTTTTCCCTTCATTACATATTACATTTTAACATGAATTTATGTACTGTAATCATATCTTATCCGTGATTTAAATGCTATACTTATTCCATTCTGTACTGTAGTTAAAAGCACATGTACTGATTTTTTTTCCAAGCATTTTTTATTAATGGTGGAATTACTTCCTTCAAATAAAGTAAGCTTTATAATAAAAATTATGGATTACCAATTATAAAGAGTGGAATTATTTCTTTTGCATAAAGTACTCATAATCTAAATTATGGTTTAGTTAAATGTAGTTTATTTAATGCTGTCAAATTCATCATTTTTGTAATTTGTTAAAGCAATCAGTTAAAATAAAGTAAGTTAAAGCAACCAATTAAACAGCATTGTGGACAAACATTCATTCAGACAACAGACAAAATAGGAATTTCATATTAAGAAATATATATCATGCTAAAAATCGTTTTGTATTATAATTTAATGCTTTTTGTTTATTTAAATAAACTAGATCTACACAAACAAAATATCATTTTACATTTCATTTCTAATAGCAAACACGTGACTAAAAGTTAATTACAGGACAAGTTATGAGTTGCTCGTATGGAAACTTAAAATATAACTAAAATTAAACATTTTTTGTAGAAAACAAACCTATTGCTTTTTAAAAATGATGCAAAAAATCAACAAGTGATAGTGAAAAAAAAAATTAATTTAATCACAGTTTGACTAGGATGAGGCAGAAATAAAAAATCAAATGGATGACAAAAGAGATGATAAATTCATAGAAAAAGAAGAATTCAGCACTAAAAATAAAAAAAACGGATAGGAAACTTCAATAAACAGTCACTAAAAAATATACAAGAATGCATGAGATCAAAAGAAATGTATTTCTTTGACTGAGTTTTCTAAAGAATATGCCACTGATAGATTGAAGTGACAAAAATTAAGAAAATAAACCTAATATGGAGAAAAGCTATCAACTAGAACATTTTTAATACTATATAGAATTGGATTATCTTATCAAATTAGCATTGAAAAAATTTATTAAAAGTTAAGTCCATATCTTTTGATAACATTGTTTATATGTACTTATATATGTATATTTTTTTAAAAAAACATCTCAAAAATTTGACTAAATTATATAAATTAGTTTTGAATATACTAAAGACAGAAATCTTGACTGAATAATAACATATCACACAATTTCTTTTATAGTATATGCAAATAATATGTTGCAAATCATTCATTTTATATTGAAATAAAACTGCCATGTATTTGAAGAAAAATTAAGAAAGAAAACATATACATGTGCTTTATTAATTTTATCAAAGCCTTTGAAACAGTAGACCATGATAAATGCAGAATAATTTTAGAAAAGTAGATGTTCTAGGATATCTTATTGTTATTATATCACTATAAAGAAATAAAAGCCAGAGTTAAACTGTACAATGGTGAAATAGACAGCTTTCATATTTTATACGTGTGTGCCTTATCTATTCAACTTGTGTATTTAATGGGTCATAAGAAAATCCACATTAGATTTTAAAAACTTTTGGATTTATTGTTTAAAAAAATTATTACATATGCTATTACTATATTTGGAAGGATCCCTCTATCGGCAAAATATGTTTGATTATTGTGAATTTTAAAGTGCATTGAGTACAGGCTAAAACCTGTTTAAACTATTTACATATGCTCTCTGTGCACTCAATAAATTAATTCCTACTCTTCAATAGTTTATAGAATTTCCAACCTTAAGATCGTAATACTAACTTGCTGTAAATCGCAAAATTTCACGTAAGTTAATTTGTAAAGGAAATAGTGGATTTAAACAGTGGAGAAAACAACTCCTTCATGCTACCAAATCAAGATGCTTCAGATTCACCTATATAAGTGGACATTTAGGTTAAAGATAAGATGGCCGCTCTTATCTTTATAAAAGTCGCTATCTTGTGTCGTGGTTTAGAAGGTTCTCTACATTGGCAAAATATGCTTGATTATTGCGAATTTTAGAGAGCATTGAGTACAGGCTAAAGTTTGTTTAAACTATTTATATTTATAACAGAAAATAAAGAAGGCCTTGTGACACTTATAAAAAATATTAAACTAAATGAGAAGTTAGAATTATGGGAAAACAAAAAAGACAAAACTTTAAATAATAGCAGCAACAACTGACTTAGGAAAGATGTTAATAGTTGTGAACTAATATCAAAACTGAAACTAGGCAAAATTGCAATAAAAGTAAATCTTTTTTAAATGTATAACTTTTATATAATCAAAAATCAAGATCTACTAATTGTTCAGACTCCAATATGTTTTATGACTTTATATGAATATAAAAATTAAAATGAGTACTAGTCAATACGTTTGAATTAATGGAGATTTTTTGATGTCAAAAAGTAAATAGTTAAATATTCAATAAGATTAGAATTTTTCATTTGTAGCAAAATTAAAATTGTTTTATTTTTGGTCAGGTTTAGCCAATCTAAATCTCTAAAAAAGGCGGATCATATTCAAAAAGATTGACGATTAGATATTATGGACAGTGAAATAAATGAACTGTTAACATTCAATCAGATTAAATCTTTTTTTTTTTTGATGAGATTAAAATTTCCTTATTGTTTGGTCATATTAAGGCAATGTAATTTATTTAAAATATATATTTTTTCAGAAATATTTATCGATGAAAGAAGAATTAACCATGCCATAAAACAGAAGATTTCTATCACCACCATAATGAATGAACTATTGAAAATCCAAAAATAAAAGCACATTTTAAAAAATATATATCTCTTCATATGGTTTCCAAAATAATGAAGCAAAAATTTTGAGATAGATAGATGATATAGCTAGGTGGAGCTCTTACTGGAAAGTCATCCTCCTCACAGCTCTCACAGAATGGCTCTGAAAAGTTGGTTTTGCAGCAGTGAAAGGTACTTTTTATATTTATTTGGCCTTTTAAAGGCCTTGTTTTGCTGCTAATGTACTATTTCATTCACTAAATCTCAGTTTTAGTGTTTTTAACAAAATTTCCCTATGTCTACCTTGTGCTTATCAGCATTTAACTACCTCATTTCTCCCCGTTTGGTGTGTGGTTCAACTGTTTTATTGACCTTAAAAGGTTTTATTCTCTCTTAGACTCTTAAATATTTCTCCTCCAATTTCCCTGTCACTCAGAACTTGTTTATAAAGTTTTTACTGCGTTGTTCTAGTTATTTCAGCCATTTTAACAATCTTTTTTTCAGACCCCCCCCCTGGGGTAACTAACCACCTAAAATTTTACTCAATTTTCACATTACTCAACTAAGATTATTAATAACCAGTTTTCCAGTGGTTTTTTTTTTTTTTTGCTTTTACATGAATATATTTAATTTTTCCATTTCAAAATTGTTTTCTTCATATTACTTTTCATTCTTTTAAATGGTTTAAAGATGGCCACTGCCTCTAGCAGAAAAAATGTGCAAAGTCCTAAGCTACATGAACTAAAACCTTCAAAATTACCCAAATTTTAACCAAATCATATTTCAAACAAACTTAACTAAAAACATCATCACCAAAGAACTTATTTCAAAGTCTCCATCTCCTTGCCCTCTGGATTTTCCTCCCTTTCAGGCTGTGGTTTGCTCTATCAAAGGTAAAAAGCAAGTCAAAAAGAACAGCATGATCAATGGGGAAAACTTCAGCCTGTTGCATCTAAGCATAACTCAGAAATCTCCTCATTCATCCCTGAAACCTCTAAAGACTTTACATATAGCAATTCCTCCAAAATTAATGTCACATATGGATCCTATCAATCCACCAGCGCAAACAAGCCTATCAACATTGCTCCTTACCAAAGACTCTAATTTGCCTGGACTACATTCCCTTTCCATATCCCCTTCCCATTTCATATGTATTCATATGTACTTAAATTTTATTTTGCCATGTAATAATCTCTTTGTAAACCTTTTTTTTACTGTTGTGTATTTTGTCTTTTTGATGAATAAAAGCTTTCATCACTGAGAAAAAAAAAGAGATATTTATTTATCGCTGTGCTTAAAACATCGTGCACAGCTATTTATATAAATTTTGCAAACGATTTTTTATATATACAGTAATTTACTTTTTAAACTTTTGACCAGTAAACCTATTATTATAATGCGCTGAAAACTTTGAAATAATTCAAACGGAAGTCAATCTCCGATAATGCGCTATTTCTTAAATATTATAAATCTCTACGCAGGAGATTGACTTCCGTTTGAATAATTTTGACCAGTAGCTAAGTTGACTGAATCCTATTCATCCACGACTGTAACCCACCTGGGAAAGCATTTTCATTATACTGGGTAGATAAGATTTTTTAAAAAAACTTTTTCAGGAGTAATTCAGGAACCTTTTACCACTATATCTCTTTTGCTGTTATTTTATTATTTTAATATCTTTTTCATTATTATTTTTTATGAATTATTTATTGTACTGATTTATCTTGAAATTTAAAAATCATATATTATTGCCTTTTTTTGAAACCACAAAGGAGAACCGCCTTCTAATATCAACTAATTTTTTAAATCAATGTTATATTTTATTTTATTTTTTGCTGTTTTTTCTTTTTTTATAATCTGTTTAATAATTTTATATTTTTTACAATCCATGTGAATAATATGATGAATATCAAAGTCCAGAAACAATCTTTAATTTTTTTTAAAAATTGATTTTGGTTCATTATATTTCAAGACTATTTATATCTTTCAAACTAATCGTATTTTATTTCACTTAGATATTTATTTAAGTCTGCAAATTTTTTCAAATAGTTATTAATTATATTTTAATTAAATATCACTTCCTTTTATAATATAAATAAAAATTTAATTAGCGACATGTATTTAAAAAAGAATTAATTTACGAGTTTGTTTTAAACTTTTAAAGAAATTACAATAACAAAACAAATCAATAATTTCATAGTTAATTTTGTATAAACTTTTACTATAGTGTTGGTCTTAATGAAAAATTAACAATTTATTTTAGTAAATGTAAGAAGAAAAAACAAAAAATAATTAAAAAATGTTTTGGTATATTTAAGCTTCTTGATGTGATAAAACTAAATATAAATACAAGCATTAAAAGACTGAAGTGGAGTTGGACTGGACATATTGTTAGAAGAGATGATAATAGATAGACAATTGAATTTTTAAACTGGATTCCAAGAGATTGTAAAAGACCCAGAAAGAGACCACATGTGAGATGGATGGATGAAATAAAAAAGTGTGCAGGGGTGATGTGGAGAAGAGAAGATAAAGATAGGAAAAGATGGATTGAACTTGGAGAGACCTTCATCCTGCAATGGATTGATAATGGTTGATGATGATGATGATCTTACAAAAAGGAAAGCATAGGATTTGACTAAAAACTTATAATTTAATCCTAAAAATGAGTTGTTTAATATGAAACCAAAATGTAAAATTAGTCCTAATTAAGTATCTGCTCTATGTAAATAGTTATATATATATATAAATTATATACACACTTATATTTATGTGTCATACGGGGTGGAACAATTCAATGATATTATTAATATTTAGTCAAGCACTTTCGGTACTGTGTACCAGACTCATAGGACTTAAATAAACTGCCTATTCCAGTGCATGGGACACTGGTATTTCTTTAATTGATATTATTAGACTTGGCATTAAACCAGACCTCTTTTATCTTCATCTTCCTATCCATTAGTCATATATTGTGACAGAATGTCAATTTTGGCCATATTGCAGCCTGAAGACACATATAATTTAATAACCAATTTTCAAACTATTGATAATGATCTAGCCAAGCATTCTGAAATATTTAGAATTATTCAATCTCAAAAAAAAAAAAAGAGAGAGTAGGGTTTGCATTTCCAGATACATCATCTAACTCCATATGATTTGCAAAAGATATCTGTTAGAAGTAGCTTCTTATTTGTACAAAATACTGGTAAATATTAATCTACTGAATACCATCTTTGAAAATGAAGTTCTATTCTACAAACATTTATTTAACATGTTTGCATTTTATCAATTCTGTTCTGTTATTGCTTCCAGATTTTAGCTAGCATAAAACATAGATATTGAAAAAATAAAATTCCAGACACTAACTACTCTTAACTAATTAAGTCATTAAAACAGGCAAAACTCTCCATATAGGAGTGCCACTCAGTGCAAGCCAGAGTAATCAATGAATGCCAGAAGGCTTGTGCATAAAATCCCTATCTAGTGCTTATTCATCCAATATCTCCAGACTAGTTCTAGCTTGTGGCTTTCATCAGTGAGAAGCCTTCGATCTGAGAGCATTTCACAAGCTAGAAACTAGTCTGGGAATATTGGATGAGTAGGCACTAGATAGGGTTTTTATGCACAAGTTTTCTGGCATCCATTGATTACTCTGGCTTGCACTGAGTGACACTACTGTATGGAGAGTTTTGCCTGTTTTAATAACAGTTATGAGCAAACATAAGAAATGGTGATCATGTGATGTTTAGTGGTTTAATCTAATTATGGAGGAAAAGTAATATATATATTCAAGAATAAAATAATAGATTGGGTTATTAAATTAGTAGCATGTTTAATATATATAAAATAATCAATATAGCTACAATGATAGTTATATATGTATACATTAAAAATAATGCGAATGCATGCAATAGTGATGTGCATTAATTTTTCAATTTAACACTAGTTCTAATTTTATTTTATCTCATTATAATCTGCTAATATCCATGAAACAATTATTTATTAAATTACAGACCTGACAATACATGACAATTACTTTAGATTCATCAACATTACAATTTAGATATTAACGTACAAAAAAATATCTAAAGTAACAGAAAAAAATCAATGACTTGTTATCATTACACACAAACTCTTGGTTTATCCTCATAAGAAGCAATATCTTTTTCATTGTATCTATCTCTAAAAGAATCAATCTCTTATCAATTATCTTTTATTTCAAATTTAAATAAATTAAATTTCTTGAAGCTATCATTTATGGAGACATTTTGCATACATATGATTGTTAGATATCTTATATATATATATGACATTTGAAATTAAACCCATAATATCATTCAATAAATATTTAAAATACTCTCTAACCAAGCATAAGTCAAAATTTGCCTAGAATAAAGCGGCCGTTTATTCTTGTACTCCACTTATATATATATAGAAGGTTAGAAAGAATGAATATTTAAATCAATCTACAACATTATAAGTAAATCAATTGAAATATATTTAGATTCAATGGAGTGGATTGATTTAAATTTTCATTACCGTATTTATAACTACCGTAAATCAATTGAAACATATCTAGATATAATGTGGATTGATTTAAATATTCATTCTTTCTAATCAAAGTGTTTTAGTCAATCTTCTATATATATGAATGGAATACAAGAATAAACAGCCTCGTTATTGTTTTTTTTTTAACGATGTTATGGGTTTTAATTTCGAGGCTTTTAATCTCGAATGTTATTTATATATTAAGCACCGGAGTATTTTATTATTTTTGTTGATATCTTAAGTATTTTATTATATATATAACTGAAAGGCGGAATATAGAAATGATATAATCATTTCCCGTGATTAACATCATTTGTTGTTTAATAGTAAACAGGAAGGGGGGTGTAGCGCAGAATAGGTGTTTACTTTTGGAGATAAATTAAGTAAAGCAAGAGAAGAATAAAGACATTTAAACATAATAAAATAAAACATATTTAGGAAATAATTGACTCATAACACTAATATGTAAGCATATATTATATCCATGCATGTGTGCGTTCACGTGTGTATATAATTATTATTTGAAATCCAGTTTATTGTTTGATAAAAATATTTTGCTTGTATAATTAGTTTAATATCCTGCACATGCTTACAGTATGATCACATAAAAGTGATATATATATATATTTCTATCTTATTTTCGTATTTACTATTATCATTATAAATCTAAACACACAAACCCACATGCACATATAGTTTATATTAGAGTGAAATAAATTTGAATTCATGGATTATTTAGTAAATCATAAATTTGAAAAGTATGAAATTAATATACTTGAATCTATTTTTATATAATAAATGTTAATATAAGATTTATTAAACTTTATTATTAATTATTTATTGATGGGACACGAAGTTAATTCCCATTTATTAAGCATATTTGACAAATCATGTTTCCAAAATACTTTTCCTCGGATTGAACTTTATTTGTTTAGTAGCCAATATATACTTTTTATTTTTTAAAATAAAAAATTATATTTGATGTTTTAATCTGACATCACCTTCTGTATTTGTTGAGTTTGTTATTTGATATTATTGCCTCATGTGTCTCAATTGCCTAACAGCTGTAAATAATGGTTTAGATGGGTTTGAATTTGGTTCTAGTGTTCTCTTATTTAAATTTTTTAATGAAGCACTAACTTTATGCTGCACCACTGGATAGTTAGTATAAACATATTTTATCAAATTGATAGTAAGTTCATATTTTATTACTTCATAATATTGAAATATTCTTGAAAATATCTTTAAAGTAAATAATTAACTTAAATATTTAAGCTTTACATCAATAGCAATCAAACCAACATTGATTATTTTCATGAAATTATATAAATAGTTTTCATGTAGAAAGACCAATGTTTGAAAGACAGTAAAATTTCTTCTGATTCTTAACAAAAGTAGTTACAATTTAAATGTTTGTAATATATATTAAGGCTATAACCTTAAGATTATGCACCTAGATACGACAGTAAGGATCTTACAAACCTTAACACAAGATTGATGACTTTAAAAAACAAGAGCAGCCGCTCTTATCTTCGACCTACTTTCTAATTTAAATTTAAATGCTTGATAAATTTATAATTTTCTCTTCCAATCTTGATTATCTCACACACACATGTTTGGTTTTCTTATTCTTTGTCTCATGAGTAAAAAGAGCTCGAAATTGCTTTATCTCATAGTCTTCACTATTATATTCAGGTAAAAATATTTAGTTCCTTTGATATTCAGAAAGTGATTATTTCATTTCTTCAGAACCGTTTCTTATCAATCATGACAAAGAAAGCTGAATGATTGTATAAATCTTATAAAATAATATTAAATATTGGTAAAATAAAGAATAGAATAAGATTAAATAAGAATAAGAATGAAGAAAAAGTAATTTATATTGGTTTCAATCTATTCAAAGATTTGTTTGTTAAAGTTAGAAAATTATTTAAAACGATTAATAAGAAATATAATGTTTTCATGTATCCAGTTTATAGAAAGCAAAAAGGTTAAATTTTTTAATTAATAATAATACGGAATATAATAATTTAGAGATTATGAATTCAGTTTACATAATAAAATGTTTGAATTGTTTTAAAAAAAATATAGAGATGTCATTTGTTGGGACTACAAAGAATAAATTAGAAATTAGATTAAAACAGTATTTAAGTTTTCAAAATTCTGCTATTTACAATCATATGAATAAATTTAAACATAAGGATTTTGACCTAAAACCTTTAGAATGTATAAAGTGATACCATGAAAGAATGATAAAGGAAGGGATTTACATTAGTGAAATTAAACTTGAATTAAACAGGATATTAATAGAAAAGAAAAAAGAAAATAATAGGTTTGTTAATTAAATTTTTAAGGTATTTTTTTGGTTGGGTATATAAATGTAAAAAATTTGATTAAGTTGAGATTGTTTGTAATAGAAAAAGGAATTGAGGTAAAGATAATTTTTAGTATTTTTTAATATTTTTTGCATTTGTTTGGAATATGTGATATTTATTATTATATATTTGTACTTTTTTTTTTTTTTAGTGTTTTTTGAAAAAGGCTATATAAAATAGTCCAAACTTTGGATGTATTTTATTTTTATTATAGTCATATTAAAACCAGTTTTGAAAAAAAGAAGTTTGATGTATTCATTGACATATATGGACAATTATGAACTATTTTGAAAAATATATATATATAGATGATATTTTAAATTCATTGATTTACTGTTATCTTGGATGTTGATATTTTTTAGGAAGAATATATATGCAGAAATAAGGATATTCCAATTGACTTTTGTTCTAACAAAGATTTGAAGAAAAATATGGATAATTATGGATATAATATGAAAAAAAAGTATTAATTTGAAAGGACAATTTTATGGACAACTTGAAATTTAAAAAATGTATTGATGTGATTAACAAATGGATGAAATGCAAATTAAAAATTATAAAAATAACATTGGAAATACAAATTTTAAAAAAGTGTTTGTTTAATAATGTAATTCCTAAATTTATTTCTTTAAAGAAATTTATAATGTTTTTTTTTTTTTTTTGATATTAAGTATATATTAAAATGGGAAAAGAAAATGTTTAAAAAAAAATTAATTTGGCATATAAAAAAAAGTTTGAATTATTAAATATTGTTAAGAGTATATATGATAGTTTAAGAAGTTTAATTACAATTAAGGAAGAAGATGAATTAAAATATATTTTTATTGAAAAGGTATGGCATTTTAAAAAAGGAGTTTTAGAAAGGCTTTGTAAATAAGTATAATAATAATAATGTATTAACTGATAGATATGAAAATAAAGAGGGAAAAGAAAATTTTGTTATTAATTTAACTAATAGAATTTTTAGTGATGAAGAGATGGATGTTTTAAAAAGGGGTTTAAATTATGTACTATTAAATAATTGTAATATTAAAAAGGCACAACTCTCCACACAGTAGTGTCACCCTGTGCCAACCAGAGTAATCAATGGATGCCAGAAGACTTGTGCATAAAATCCCTATCTAGTGCCTACTCATCCAATATCCCCAGACTAGTTTCTGGCTTGTGGCCTTCATCAGGGAGGAGCCTTGGATCTGAGAGCACTGCACCTAGATCTTAGGATCTAATGCAACCCTCCAGCGGTCAACTTTTATCTCTGCTTGACTACAAAACTATGAGAATGAAATTGAAAACACAATTATATTTCAATCTAAGCTCAATAGCTTATATAGTCATATGGGTCTGAACTCAGTTCAGCACCTGATTGGCATAGGGTGGCACTATTATATGGAGAGTTTTGCCTGTTTAATAACAGTTATGTGCTAGCATAAGAGTGGTTTAATATTAAAAAGCAAATTATTAAAATTAAGGCAAAGGTGCAATTAATTGAATATAAATGTAATAATTATGTAACTGATAATATTAAAAATAAGAGTTTTTATTAAGTGAATTGAGATTTGAAATTTGAATTAAAAAATAGTAATAGCAGGAAAAAGGAGAATAATTGTAAGTTTAATGAATGGAATATTATCAGCGATATACATGATAAATATAGGGATTTCTTATTTTTAAACAGTGATAAAACATCAAGTGTAGTTATTTTAAATAAGAATAAATATAATAAAAAAAATGTTAACTTTATTAAAGGAGTGTTTTGAAAAAATTAATAAAGATGAGAGCATGTTAATGAATAATAAAATAATAAAATATTTACAATAAGAATGAAAAAGGTTATATGGAAAAATCAGATATGTTTAAATTAAAAGGAATGGGTATTGAAGCAGTCAGATCTGAGTTCGATCCTAGCTTCATGACATCTAGCCATAAGCCCACTTCAAACCCTAGTACTAACCTTAAATTTCCGATGCAGTGGGGCTTTATACGTTCAATCCACGCTAATTTCCATAAAGAAAAACTATTACATAAATGTGTGTTAAAATTAATTCGTTTAAGGTTTAAATTAATCGATGCTATTAATAAATTCATGATAAAATTATTCAGGAATTTATATATATTATAACTGCATGGATTGTGCATATATATTTATAAATATTTAAATATATATAATTGTTCGAAAGTTTCATTGCATTGGGAATGTTTTGATTTTACTTTTAAATAATTTGTTAAAATTTTAGTGATTAAAAGCTATATTCTTTCGATAAGCTTTCAGATTTTCCCTTTCCAAAACAATGGGTAAAGTTTTATTAATTAGAAAAAAAGATAAGTATTTAAAATGTAAGGATTTGCTAATTAAAATCATTTTTGTGATTTTAAGAATTCATTTTCTAATTAGAAAATGAATTCAAGTTAATGAGTTTGAAAGCCTTATTGAAGGAATGTATTTAAAAACAACTAGTAGATTTTGTGACATTGATAATGAAAGAAGTGCTAGCCCGAAGGCATCAGATACAGTATAAATAGCTCTGAAAAGTTTGGAGAAAAAAGCCATCTTTGTTGTAGAGAAGTGCCAGTGAATTCAGTGCATCTTAAAATCATGAATTCAAATAGTGTTCCTAGCATGGTGAGTGGCTAAAACATCAGGAATCTGGCTACGGTTCCTGAAGTCCCATGAAAATCTTCAATGAAGCTGCTAAATCCTTTCCGAACCAATCATGATGCAAAAATCATGAAAAATCAATAAAATGCTGTTCAAGTAATTGACCAAATGCATGCCCACATTTTACCAACCCGGATGTGTAAACTAAGGAACCAGCCCCGGAAGAAATGGTAATATATTTCCATAATGAACCATAACTTTCTGGCTAGTTTCGAACTTTACTTAACCCTCCCTTTAAGAGCTCTTATAATTCTTTAATGCAAATCTGTACAAAACTTTATTTTATTTATGCTTTTTAAATTCATAGTAATTCTCTCAATCTCTGGTCCTTAGATTTAATTTTCCTTTCTTACGATGGTGGTTCATTTACTATATTATATATATTTATCATGTGAGTTATTAACATTGTTTATTTTTAATTATATGCCAATAATCTTTTGACTCGATGAGCTCCTTTGTTCCATTTGATTTATGCAAATAATATAATATTAAGTCTAATCGTAATTCTCGCCCTTAGAACTAAATCTATACGTTCTATTAATCATCGAGTCGAAAGAAATTATTAAATGTTTACTATTTTTATAATTGACTAATAATAAATTATTAGCTCTGTTTTTAATCTATGCCCCAGCTATTTTCTCATTTCACCAATATTTATTTACTCATATATAATGTTAAAATATTTTGCAAAAGAGGGTTGATAAAGGAATCAACTAAATATATTCTAATTCAAATTTCTGTTACTTCCTATTAAGATTCAGGGAGGGCACGATGTTTGGGGCATAATTAATATAATTTTATATATACTGTAAAATGGTTTTAGCTAAAAGCTTATTTGACTTTAATTAATTTGATCAAGTTGTCATGTAGAGCATTCTATAATAAATTGGGTTTTTATTCAAATGGCGACTATCAAGTCATCATCTTCAAACGTTGCTGATGTAGGGCAATCTTCAGGTCCGTGGGCTTGTCGGTGGCAATATTACTGTTATTTTAAATTATAGAGGAAGAAAGCACTTCCTCCCCCCTGCTTATATTATATTCAGAACACCAAAGGTTCGTAGTTATAACTCAGCCTGGCTTTCCCTCATGTTCCCCGTCTCTTTAAAGGGCAGTAAGACTTGTCAAATACAAGCTGCCATACTACTTAAAACTGACTAGCTATTATCTCTCTTGTTATTTTATAGCTCATAACTCATCAGCACCATTACCTCTCTGTTCCAGTAAAGCCCGCTCTTATGCTCGTAATTCATGATGAAGTGATTTCAATTAAAGTCGAACCAATTCTCAGTTATCTCAAATTAAATAAGTTTTCAAATAAAGGTTAAAGTTATGCCCTAAATACGTATCTTGCTCTTCATGAATGGATTTGCGAATGTGAAAATAAATCTCACATTCTTTCGTATAAAATTAGAACAGTAATTTCCTTTATAACTGAATACCTTTATCTGCCTTTATTTTCTTGTTGGGGGCATAGACAGATAGAATTTCCATAATATTGTGTAATACTCATTGGCATATAATAGGAACTGCCATTCTTATTTTAATTATAAACTCTGTTTAAGGCTAGAGGTGATCAATCTAATCATCATTTAAAATTGAACAAAACTATTACTAGTATTATTAAATATTTTATTAACACATTTGGTTTGTTAAGTCTTTTATTCAATAATTATTTAATGTTAAGGCTCGCTATCTGTGTTGGCAACCCGACACACTCGATTTAAAATCCAATATTAATGTCAGTTCAGGGGTCTCTAATCATCACCAACTATTGAGCTAATTCCTTGGTGCATATCACTGTGCCATTGATTTAGATTATCCATTGATCTGAGCTGTTGAGTTGGGTTTGAATTCAGTTTGGTTCGGCTGAGTTTGGATCCGACTTACAGTTTAGGTGATGGACGTTTTTTCGACCGATACAGTATAAAATGTGAAAAATGTATGGATTAGCTAAAATTTATGAACTAGGAATTCCAATAAGGGTAATTATTAGTAGTTGTAATACTTATTCTGAAAATATTTCAAAGTGGATTTATAGTAATATTTTTAAAAAATATATAGCATTATTTGAAAAAAAAATGTGTTAATAATTCTACACAGTTTATTAGTAAATAAAGGGATTTTTTAGATAATAAAGTTTTTAAAAGTTTGTTTTTTGTAAAATTAGATATAGTTAATATGTATGCCAACATTGTTCTAGATGTTATTATTAATAATATAGATTTATATAAAAAAGATGGAGGTCAAATTAAAAATAGGTTTTCATTTATATATATCAGTGATTTGTTGTAGTGATTTTATTTTTAATTATGAAGATGATTTTTATAAACAAAAAGAGGGTTTAAGTATGGGTAATAGTCTAAGTGTTTTTTTGGCTAGAGTATATTGTAACGATACATAAATAAGTCATTACATTAATTTAAAATAAAAACGTAAAAGTTCACAAATAAAAGTAAAAAACTAAACGCTAAAATTAAAATGTTTCGTTAAACGTATATACATTCGCACAGACCAAACTTTAAAAATATTTTTTAAAAAAAAACAAATAAGTATTTGAACGTACTTTTTATAAAAAGTACAAGATTTAAAAATAAAAACAGGTATTAATTAATTTTGTAATCTGTAAATGGAAATGATTGTTTATAAATTGTTGAAAACAAGCTAGCCTTGCTCTTGTATAATCAAAATGATCTGATGAAAGATAGATAAGAAAATAAAGAGAAATTAGCTTGACCAATGGAACACTAGTCTTGGCTCGACCCTAACAAAAGTGATGGATTAGTGACTTTGTTGATTGAACCGTGTGGATAATATAAAAGGAAAACTTTTGGACGTTCCGTTTGTGTTTGGTAGGGCAACCACCCCTTTAAAAAAGGAAAAAAAAAGCTGATACCTTGAACCGCTTGCCCTCCAGAACTACTTCCAATGGGCCGGGGATTAAGCGAACCTGACTTTCTACCTGCTATTTGACGAACCTAAATTTGAAAATAATTAAGAACTTTGTTCAGCTGAACTTCTACTGCTTTTTAGTTTAAATCAAATTATAGTTTAATTTATGTTTTCGTTGATAAAAATCTTTTCATTTTTTTTTCTTATTGTATAAATTATTTATTGTTTAAATTTTAAATGATGAAATTTAGGTTGGGTATAGATGTTGCATGTGTTGGTTGATTATGTTGAAGTTTCACTTTGATTAAAATATGGGCAACGTGTAGCGCCTTCTGAGCCGTGTGTATTCCCTTTGCAATTGTTTGATGATTTTGTATTTTGATCGTTGTGTTTAATTTGGTGTTTTTGACGTGCGTGCGCGTCCACTTTAAAACTTTAAATTGGCATTTTAATGTTAATTAGTGGGAGGCTTATGTTTTGTAGTTATATTAGGGGACTTGGTTTCTTTCGTGGATGGTTCAGGTGTTTTTGTGTATTGTAGAATGAGACCTGGGGGTTATAACTGCCCTTCTGTTTGCTTGGGGTTGTAAGAGCGCCTTCCTGGGTTTTTGTTTTTGTTCTACGCAACGTGGACTGTTGGTGACCCTCTCCTGATCGGACTCCTGCTGTTCGTGTGTGTTTTTCGCTACTTGAATACTAGTATCGTGGTTGGTTTGTTGGATTTGTTGTAGTAAACGGGTTTTCTTTTCAAGCGTCTGTGCTTTCATACTCTAAATAATATAACCTGGTTGTATTTCTTATGTAAAACTATATAAA